>BFEA01000061.1:3335101-3345406 GCA_003427395.1 Chara braunii
CCCCACCCGCTGATAGTTTGTAATCAAATCCAGAATGAGACTACCGCTACAAAGCAATCAGATTCATTCTTATTGGCTCTCTTTCTCTCTCTCTCTTTGCTTGTCTTTTCCTTTTTCTTTATAAGTCTGATATCTGATGAATGCTTTTTTTTTTTTTTACCTTTGTTTTTGTTTTTTTTCTTTGTGCAAATAGTCGAGTCGCTTGCTTAGCTACAGTGACGAACTGGTCGTTTTCTTCCCTGACCTTTGTTTGACGCGGCCTTTAACACGCCGCGTTGTTTTTTTTAGTTGGGCGAGGCATTGGACCAGGTGGTTTAACTGTCCTGCTATACCAGATGTGGATATCCCTTCCCATTGCCTTCACTAACCCACACTAAGGATCAGGTATCTACCATGCCCCTCTTTTGTATACCTATTGATGTGGACATGTGGGCATGGGAGGTCTGTTAAGGAACCGTTTAGTTGTTAGGTAGTGATGTCTTGTAGTGCACTCCAACTTCATGAGTCCCGCTTGCTAGAGCAAGTAGAACGAAGGCAGGAATTTCATGAGTTCTTTGACTCTGACAACCCTACACAGACTCTAAAATATTTTCGACAGTCTAGATAAGTGGCGTGAGACCCATAGCCGAGAGTTGGGACACACTTTAACACATAAACTGGTATCGATACCCCGAACACTATTTTTTACCTACCCTGTTAACTCCTCCATCGACAGGACATAAAAAGGTGCATTGTAACTTAAGTCAAAGTGTTAGCCCCAGCCCTCCCCAGAGGGTGGGCACAACAAACAGTGAGTACCCTTTCAATATAATTGTGTGTATCTGTATCAAATGTTAAGAGATATTGGACCCAATATCTCATAGGTGCAACTTCCCACTAATGGAATTGAGCCATCATGACGTGGAGTGGGAGGGGTGTCTGCTCCCGAGTGCCCTGGTTGCACATGGCACTCTCCACTATCTTACCCTCAAGACTCCAACCGAGTGGGTGGTCTAAGCCTTGATCTACTATCCTTCCTCCCCAACCTCCCATCAGAAACGAAAAGTTGAGAGTCCTAACTAGAGCTAACCTACTGCATTTTACTGATTCCACCACATGAAGAACTTAAGACCACATGACCCCCAACCTTCAACCACTACGTTATTTCGGGGCCAGGTGGTTGTAAACAACCATACTTCCTTCTGGCTTTTACCCCTGTCAACCTTCTTACTCGTGAATGTCATTCTGGAGAAAATTCTTGAAAAAACCTTTCGACTTTGGCCTTCGGAATACTGTGATTGCTGAAACGTTGGTCATGTCGGTCAGCCACGAATCCCCAGATGACTGCTCTACAGACTTGGGCAATGTATCTCCACCCTCTGTTGGGCGCAAAATCGTTTGGCAAGGTTCCCACCTTTCCCCTTGCGACTCCGACCTTTGTGATGATTCCTTCAAATGTGCGAACCACCAATGCCACCACTTGAGGGACTTCGGGCAAGCCCACCACAAATGATGCATTGTTTTAAATACCCAGTTCCACCTATCACATGTGATGTACGAGCTTACATGCATGAATTGGTTTTTGAGCCCCTTTCGTTTTCAGAATGCTCCTTAATGACTGGGCCTCCCATGCCCTCGCTTGCACATTCCCTGCTCTAAGCCCATGTCTAGTTCCTCTACCCATTCCAAACCACATTCCTGCCAAGTGGTGATATCGAGGTTCAGACGACTCCAATCAATCTGATTCGGCATAATTTCAAGGCATGGTTTCGAAGGATGATTTGCATCGGTTAATCCAATTATCTTAATTCTTCTTTGTTTTTTCAACTCTCAAAATTGTCCTTGCAATTTGTCCAAGTTTTTATTTCAGTTATGATTCAAGCGCGCCTTAGCAAGCCTTGGCAGATTTCGGAGATTATGGGCGCGTGTTACGATACTTTGTGTCAAGTCCTGTCTTTGTGCATGTGATTTTTGAAGACGTCCTTATGGTCGTAATGCTGTAGTGGTTCAGGGTTGGTGGTTAGGTGGTCTCAAGCCGGAGGGAAGCACGGTGAACTGAAGCTAGTCATGGGGTGAAGGGTTATGGGGTTATGAGGGCAATAAATGTTGCTCTTCGTTTATCATCCAATTAACATCAGGATGTCATAATTTGTTACAGGGACAATGCACCCGATTTCTAGCACGTGTAACTCCCTATGAATATACAAGAGTCATCCAATGACACCTCCAACCGGGGGGCTCTAGGTAGTTGACCGATAACAAATATCAATATTAAATAAAAAAAACTAACATTTCGTTTGTCAGCCTCTACTCTAGGTGAACTCAAGAAAAACGAGGGCCAACCTTGAAAAATGGGGAGCTGCCAGCTGTGCACTCTAGACGTTTGTAGAGTTCCTTTCATGAGTTCTTTCTGACAACTCTAGAGGCAAATTTTGTGAGTTCAGTTATAGATTAAGGGAATACTCATACTAGGACTCATACTTCTTTGCATATTTTTGGCTTTCCGGATTCCAGAGATTATGGGCGCATGTTAAAATACTTTGTGTCGAGTCCTTTCTTTGTGCATGTAATTTTTAGAAACGTTCATACAAGCCATGTTAAATTTTATTGATGGATGTTAGAATAGGAATCAACGTAGAATTTCGCGCTTCTTGGCGCATGGGTGAGGAATTTCCTTTTAAGCTTTTCAATTTCAATCTGGCTTTAGGGATTGGGCTGATCGTTACTGACATTTAAGATAACTGTTTTGATGCCTTTATGATTTGCGCGAATGCATCTTTTTGAGTCACGCTCTTGGATGCAATTTTTTATCGCTCTCACTTCTTCTTTTCTTCACGCTGTCATCGACCGGTTGTAACTGTCTTTTTCTCCCTCCCATCGTGCCCTTTCTGCCTTCTTGATCCAGTTAAATCTTGGTCTTGGTATGTGATGTTTCTCGTAACCTCCTTTCCCGTCTTCAATTGCGTAAAGAAAGACAATGTTGATCCCCAAATTACCGTAGAAGTGAGACGATAGCGTATAAGGAGGCTCTGAATCCCTCATTCTGCGATCAGATTGGTTACGAACACTTCGATCGGATCGAGATGACCCTTTCGTGTGCGCTCCCCCTCTTTCCCTTCTCCCCCTTTCCCTTCCTCCTCCTCTATCCCTCGTCATCATACCTTCTTCGCTTCCTTCGCAACTATAAATCCCTAAAGTGTGTTTCTTTTGCTCTCTCACAATTCATCTACCAACTCTGCTCAAGTAGTGATGAGATCGCCGTGGTCATCAGCGAGTTGGAAAGTCCTGATCATGTGAGATTTTGCGTTAGATGACTGCAACAGAGTGTAGGATATGGGTGAATCTGCCTAGTAGTTGAGTGGATAGGGTGACAGTGGCTAGGGTTAAGGCTGGGTACGTGGCAACTAGGATCGTCAATGATCGAGCGAGGTAAGAAATGATTGTTGATTGGTTGGTTGGCTTGGGACCACAACTCGAGAATGGAGGGTTCCACTTCTTCTTTCGCATCTTTAAGTTATCGTTTGAGTAAAGTTATATAGCGACTCGAAAGACGTCAATTTCCTTGCTCAATGGGATGGTTGTACATGCTCTCTCTCTCGTTTTATGCATGCGTGAATGGTGATTGTGTGCTTGACTCACAAATGCTTACGTGTGATTTCGTTGGAATATGATACAAATGTATATTGTCTTTCACCTCACCTTCTCGTTTTCAGGATTGCGCTGGACGTAGATCCTTGAAAGCGCGTCGTCGTGTTCCCGCTACGTAAACTATACCCGGCCTCAAAGGTTGTCTTGGTAGTACCTCCTAGTTTACCACTGAATTGCCTTCCTCCCTCGATAAATCCCAGATCTCTCTACCTGGCCTCACACTCCTGCTACAAAACAGGTCACAGGGCAAACACCCCAGCACCGACCACCATCGTTCTGGCATCAGCAAACCAAGAGCTCAGAACACTACTGCTCTAGCAAACACCAGCCATGATTCATCTATCCCTGAAATCTTGTTATCCATAATAGAAGAAACCAAATATCACCGAGGGAGTGTCACGGCCAACTAAGGTGGACATAGTGCAATTAGCCTAATTAGGGATGCAATACCCTTGTCCTGGTTCTTTAAAGACAACCGTCTGTCTCCCAGGCACTTGTGTAGTACTAAAATAGTTAGTGCTTAGAAAATTCCTCTCCCCCCTCCTCCTTCCCACCCTATCCCTTTGTTGCCTCCACCGACAAAGAGTGTCGAAATTAGAAGACCTTCCCCGTCAGCCCCAGGTGACAGACGATTGTCTTTAAAAAACCAGGACAAGGCAAACTAATTAGAGACGAGGCCACCCTGATGTCTGATCAAGTGCGAGTAGATTTGCACTTGTCTGCGAGGAGTTTGTTTCCCGTTGCCCAGGAGAGTCCATCCCGTCGTGCGCAGCAGAGGCTCCTCTGCTCAACACCTTGCTCCTGAAAGAGGGCGCGTCTTCGTTTTGCCTGGAGGGCGGGATGCCTGCATTGCGAAGGAGCGAAGGTGCGACCTCCGGTTCCCTCGGCTCGGGCGACCGCCACAAACTCTGAATACATTCGGATTTGCTGTCGTCGCCCTACGCCATAAGTGCTCCTCACGTAACAATTCCGCGGGGCCAAGAAAATGTGACGTCCTGGCCCCCACATCTTCAGTTGGACACAGGGTTACCCTGCTCGCCTCCTTTCTCATGTGTTGAGACTCGAGACTGGCGGTCTCGCGACGTGCTGGAGGGGCCCGCTCCAGGAGTGTTGGAGAATGGGGGTAGCGAGAACGAACGTTGCACTCGTGGGGAAGACGAGCGCCCTCCGGGAACGTGTGTTGTGCATCGGGAAGAGGAAACTCAACGCTGGCAGTCTCGCAAAGTGTTGGAGACCGGGGGTAGCGAGTGTGAACGTCATGCTTCGGAGGGTGCGTCCGTGGACACTGACAGCGAGAGTGCAGGAGCTCCGGGGGAAACGCATGCTGTACARCRGGGAGAGGRGACTCGACACGGGCCGGCTCGTGAAGACGTGAAGTGGCTCCACGCACGAGCGCTGGTGATCGGGACGTCCGAAGAGGTTCTGCACAGTCGCTCGGCTGTGGCCACAACGCGAGAGGGTGTCGTTAAGGGAGGTAAGTGGACGTCCGTGCAAGCTCCCGTTCTTGGCCACGATGAAAACGAAGAAAAACCCGTGGTGGAAGCTCGGGTTCATGGCGATGAGAAAGGAGGAGAACCCGTGGTGGAAGGCGGTGAGGTGACTGTCGACATCCGGACGGATCCACAGCGGAAAGATGGTGATTCTTCGCCCACAAGTTGCGGTGAAGAACAGGGTGGTCTAGCATCTGTCTTGAGCACCGCTCGGGGAATGGTGCTTCATGAAGCCATAGAGTTGGGTGACGACTCGGCAGCCACCGAGCTGGTTAGCGACTCAGGCATGGCCGAGATGCAGAACGTCGAATCCTCCGTGGAAGGCGGTGAGGTGGCCGTCAGCATCAAGATGGATCTAGAGCGGAAAGATCATGATTCTCTGTCCACCCGTTGCGGTGCCGAACAGGGTGATCGAGCATCTGTCCTCAGTACCGGTCGGGAAATGGTGCTTCATGAACCCATCGACTTGCCAAGTGACTCAGCTGCCACCGAGCTGGTTAGCGACACAGCCGTGGCCGAGGTCCAGAACCTCGAATCGTCTGTGGACGTTGGCGCAGTGGCGCGACAGGAGGGCGAGTTCCCTCAAAGGCTCCTGAGCACGGTAAGATTTGTGAATAGGACCACTCGCATATCTGTCACTGGCCAGCTCTATGTTCGTCCAAATTGATGTCATGGGCTAATGTACCTGTTACCACTAGTTAAAAAAAAGCTTGTGGGCTGTGGGTTGTTTTCTATGTTCTACAGGTGTGAGGTTGTTAATGTCCCTGCCCATAAAGCCTTTAAAAGCCGTGCGCGAGAAACGTCTTTCAGGGAGGTCATTGGCCGCTTCACCGAAGAAGTAGTCAAGTGTAGGGTTGTTTAAAAGGGTCCAGATGCCTCGCCTTTCCCAGAGAGCTGTCAGGGTTCTGAAGGTTTGTGGAATAGATAAGGAGGAAGGTCGGCGGAAACATTTGGCTGCGTCTATTGAGAGCGTTACTGCTTTGTCTGACAGGTCTGATGACGATGGCAAATGGGGTGTCTTGAAAGACACGTGTCCTAAGTACATCACGAAGGACACATTCAACAAGCGGGGATACAACTTTTCTGGGAAAATGGCAAACAGTTCTTGGCCATTCCACCACGGGGTTTGTGCTCACTCCTCACACTTGTTCGTGGGTGTTTGTGCAGCTGGGGCTACATCATGTTTTCGCGTTCCGTTGCCTACTGAGGAGCTTAGCGCTACGGACTTGAGAATGTTGCGGAACGTCTGTGGAGATTACAGCAACGGCCACGAGGTGGTGTGCTCGGTTCGCAAAGGGGTCAGTTCAATTACGTTGAGCAGAAAAAGTCTCCAAACTCTTGTTCAGGGGGAATGGCTTTCCGACGAGGTGGTGAAGTCGTACTTGGCCTTGCTTGCCAACGCTGCGTTGCCTGGGTGTCCCTCTCTTTACATTTTCAGTCCATTTTTCTATACCAAGCTCGTCCGTGGCGGCTATCAACATGATAGGGTTGCGAGATGGACAAAAGATGTGGATATTTTCTCGCACGAGATGGTCTTGATTCCTGTCCATAAACATGGAGTGCATTGGACCCTATTGTGTCTCCGAGAACAACGGCAGGAGTACTACGACTCCTTCGTACAAGACGATGGCGGTTTTTCTTCTGATGTGATTGAGAACTTCACGCAATACCTCCGTGACGAAGCAGTTTGTCATTATGGTCCAAAACCGAAAGTGGATCTCCAGGAGCCCAAGGTGGTTGTTCGTGGTGTCCCTCAACAATTGGACGGGTCGAGTTGCGGTGTTTTCATGCTCGCCTTCGCTTCATTTCTTGCACGCGGCTGTCCGCCACCATTTCTGATAGCCCAAAGCGACATTCCAAACATCCGGCTGAGGATTGCGGTGGATATACTCCAAGGCGCTAAATGATACCACTGTTATAAAAATACTCGTAGTTTTTTTTTCGAAATGCAATAAGTAGAAGTGCGAATCTATTCCCGCTTGATCTAGCAGTCAGCCGGTTCGAGATGTGCTGTTGTTTTCATGAGGTGCCGGATTGCAGTGGACGTTTTGGTCAAGTACAGGCTTAGGTATCGATGTGAATATCCCAGCCTCGTGCTGTATCAATTTTTTAAGGGTTCTTCATTTTGTGGAACCTGTCATCTTTACTCGTAGGACTTTCGGCAGCGTCGTGCTTCCTTTGTTTGTTTTCGGGTTGTTCTCATTGCCTGCCGCGCAACATCAGCTAGAGGGTAGTAGCGGACGCTTACGTGAAGTAGAAGTTTAGATGCCGATGTAAATATCTCAGCCACGTGGTGCAGTTCCTTTTAAGTAGACGCTTACATATCGGATGTGAATATCCCAACTTTGTGCTCTTTTTATTTATTTTCGGGTTGTTCTCCTTATGTCCTCTCAGACCGCGGCAGCACCGTGCTGCGTTTATTCGTTTAGAGGTTGTGCTCCTCTTTTACTCATGTGAAAGATATCGACGATTTATTCTTAGTCGCCAAACTGTTTCGTGCTTATCTCTTTCGTTCGCGAGACTTTGTGGTGTGAAAGCCCCTCTCCCCCGCCCCACCCCGACCACCCAGCTTTCATATGTTCTGGCTCGTCCTTGTTCTGCGTGTGCCGCCCCGTTTTACGGTTCACCCCCTCTGCTTGTCTCGATTGAATGCTGTATGTTGGTTCCTTATGACAGTTGCGTACTTGTTCTCCATTTGGAAACCAATTGTCGTCAGAATGTATGTGTGTTTGAAGTTGTTTTACGGATTCAGCGGTGCACTGAGTGACCACCAATTTAATTATCTCCGGAATACATCTCGTGCTCTCCACGGAATGCTGGTTGTTATTTCCGTATGAGAAATGCGAACATATTCGCACTTCGGATGCCGTACATTTGTAATTGAACTGTTGGTTCCATGTGAGAAATGAGAATATATTCGCACTTTGGCTCCATGTACTTTGTGATATTTGAAAAGCCTCCGTGCACTTTGCAATGTGGGATTGTATGATATTTCGCCTTCATTGGCTTTTTGAAACGTCTCTGTGTGCTTTGCAATTTGCCCTCGAATGAATTTCCTGCATTGAATGGTTTCTGGTACCTGTTTGTGTGCTGTGACACTTCACCTTTGGAAAAACACTAGGCAACTTGAGATGTTTTCACCTCGATGTTTGCGATGTCTCTGTGTGCTTTGCAATTTGACTTGTGCTTGAACTTGTTTAACGGATTCAGCGGTGCAATAAATGATTGACAATTTTGTTATCCCCGGAGTACGTCTCGTGCTCTCCACTGGATGCTGGCTGTTGTTTCCGTATGAGAAATGCGAACATATTCGCAGTTTGGATGCCGTGCATTTGTGATTGAACTGTTGGTTCCATATGGGAAATGAGAACATATTCGCACTTTGGCTCCATGTACTTTGTGATTTTTGGAAATCCTCCGTGCACTTGCAATGTGGCATTGTATGATATTTTACGTTCAATTTGGAAAGTCTCTGTGCTTTGCAATTTGCCCTTGAATGAAATTTCTGCATAGAATGGTTTCTGGAAACTGATCGTCTGCTCTGAGACTTCACCTTTGGAAAAACAGTGCGCAACTTGAGATATTTTCACCTCGATGTTTGCGATGTCTCTGTGTGCTTTGCAATTTGACTTGAGATGTTTTCATCTCGATGTTTGCGATGACAAGAGATACTTGTATGAATGGATATGAATCTTCTACACAGAAAGATTTGATGGCGTTTTCAACCTGTGATATAGAAATGACAAGCCAATGTCCATATTAAATCGTCGCGCTGATGGACTGCGCAACTGCTTCTCCATCAAAGTGCGAGTTCAATCGCACTTCTGGTGTGAGCCCTGAGCAATTCCCTCGCACTTTGCTTCACGTCGATGAGGGGATCGAACGCACCGCCTGTAAGCACCTGCACATCACGAAACAAGAGCACGTCCCAATTGGAACATCGTCGGGTCCTCACCTCATCGACTCTCAAGATGACTACAGCCAACAGCGGTAGGATGGCAGGTCCGCCTATCCGATGTGGATCTCATGGTGGAGTGCGAAACTCTGCTCTCAAGATCCACACCGGGTAGAAGGTCCTGCAAGCAGTCGCTGCTTGCTTAGAAGGCATCTTATGATAAGTCGATATAACCGACATCCAGAACTGCTTGGTGAGCATCTAGTGCTACGCCAATAAGTTCCAAACACGGCAGCAAAGTCCCCTAAGAGTGTTCTTTGTCGGGTCCTCACCACATCGACTCTCAAGATGACTACAGCCAATAGCGGTAGGATGGCAGGTCCGCCTACCCGATGTGGATCTCACGGTGGAGTGCGAAACTCTGCTCTCAAAGATCCACACTAGGTAGAAGGTCCTTCAAGCGGTCGGTGCTTGCTTGTAAGGCATCTTATGATGTGTCGATATGACAGACATCCAAAACTGCTTAGTGAGCATCTAGTGCTACACCAATATGTTTCAAACACGGCACCAAAGTCCCCTGACAGTGTTCTTTGTCGGGTCCTCAACTCGTCGACTCCCTCAAGATGACTACAACTGACAGCGGTAGGATGGCAGGTCCACCTATCCGATGTAGATCTCACGGTGGAGTGCGAAAGTCTGCTCTCAAAGATCCACACCAGGTAGAAAGAAGGTCCTGCAAGCAGCCGCTACTTGCTTGTTAGGCATCTTATGATTTGTCGATATAACCGACATCCAGAACTCCTTGGTGAGCATCTAGTGCTACGCCAATAAGTTCCAAAAACACGGCAGCAAAGTCTACTGAGAATTTTCTTTGTCGGGTCCTCACCATATCGACTCCCTCAAGATGACTACAGCTAACAGCGGTAGGATGGCAGGTCCACCTATCCGACGTAGATCTCACGGTGGAGTGCGGAACTCTGCTTTCAAAGATCCATACCGGGTAGAAGGTCCTGCAAGCAGCCGCTGCTTGCTTGTAAGGCATCTTATGATGCGTCGATATAGCCGACATCCAAAACTGCTTGGTGAGCATCTAGTGCTACGCCAATATGTTTTGAACAGGACCGCAAGGTCCCCTAAGAATGTTTTTGGCACTCGAGTCCTCTGACCGCCGACTGTCTGGCACTTCGTGAAGGTTGACACTTCTTGAAGGTGGTCTACCACTTCTTAAAGGTGGTCAGTCACCAAACAGATCACGACCTGACATCGACCTCGATAACTGCGAATTGACTCGCT
>BFEA01000061.1:3346156-3396005 GCA_003427395.1 Chara braunii
GGAGGGGGCTGAAGTACGTATCCCGCTCACTACGAACTATGCAGTGGCCATAATCAAGTGCACAATTTGCATGTTGATGGGCCCGGAGCACTCAAACAAACTTGGAGTTTATTCTGAGTTGCCGACCGAAGACCGCTACAAAAGGCTACCGTAAAGATTGCCTACAAGGGAGAACTTCGAACACCGTTGGTGTGCTGGGGTGGTTAGGGTTGGGTGGGGTGTGTGTGTGTGTGTGTGTGTGTGATGGGTCCAGTACTCCAAGCGATGGTAATTGACCCATATCACTGCCCACTTAGCAACACTTACCAATGATTGTTTCGATTTATTCTTATTTATGTCGCCCCAACATGAATTTCGGCTTTGTTACAAAAAGTGAACAATCAAAAGGTTCACTTTTAACGAAATGTGTATTAAAGGAGAGAAACAGACACAAAGAAGTAGCGGTTGGAGATCTCTATTTAAGATGAGCACCCCTACGATAAAGGTCAAGGACAATGATGTTTAAAATGATCTTAGCGCATGCATTTGAGATCAAAAGATAAAAATTCACTCATTCACCATCCATGCATATGAACATTCATTCGAAGAAAAACTACAACAAAAAAACGGAATGCAATCACTCGTTAGCGAAGTGCAATGGATACTCGCATAAGATTGCAACTCACAAGAACTCATCTGATCAGCAGGTTGATTTTATCTTTGGAGTGTTGAGTCTGGTTTAGGGGAAAGCTAAGTGTTGCTCATTGATTGTGAGGCTGCGAGTTGCGGATGTAGTCATCATCTTTATCATCATCAATTGATTTACTAATCTCGATCATCATCATCATCATTAGTGTCATTATCTCACAGTCTTCGTACAATCAGCAGTTAAAAAGAAAAAGAAAAAAAAAATTATATCAAACTTTCTGGTGTTCTGCAATGCTTAGTGGCATCTAGTCTTCTTCCTCATGCGGGATATAAGATTTCAGAGATGGTCGAATCTGGATTGATATCTACAGAGTTGCTTTGTTCTGAGCCCTTGGTTGCCGATGCCAGAACGACGTTGGTCTGAGCTGGGGCGTTGCCCTGTAACCTGCGAATGGCAAGAGTGTGAGGCCTTGTAGAGAGATCTGGGGTTTTGTTGAGGGAGGAAGGCAATCTGAAGGCGAACTGGGGGAGAGCTGCCTAGACAACCTATGGGTCCAAGGATAGTCTAGGTGGCGAGAAAATGTCAACTATGGTTGACGTTGGTTAGGATGGCACTGTCTCTACGATGTAATGTCCTTGTACAGGGAGGGGTAGGAGTTGTTCTTGGATTAGGAGGCCAGAATTGCTGATAGAGCATATCCGGCCATTGGGGAGCTTATCGGTTGACCTTAGCCGGACAAATAATGCTCCAACATCTCCCAACAATATTATCATCAAATCAAAAGGAACAACTGGAGGAGCCACAAATCACATAGGAGTTGTTGAAGGCCCTTAGAGGTATGGACAATGAAAAGATCCCGGTTCTGGATTTATTCCCGAAGGAATAGACTCAGTATTGGGACATCTTCCAAAAAAGCATACCCAGATACGTGAAGGCGGTACAGGAGGAGGGGTCGTTCGAGGGCCTAATCAGTCAAGGGGTTACTACACTGCTCTACAAAAAAGGGGATAAAGCTTACATCAGGAACTACCGACCAATCACGCTCCTCCCCCTCCCCTATAAAATGGTTTCAAAGGCGTTGACAAACCGCCTACACCCACACATCAACCACCTCATCTTCCAAGACCAAGCCGGATTCATGCCACAAAGAAACATTTAGGATAATGTGCTCCTAGTGAATGAAACCATCAAATATGCTCGTCAACATCGAAAAGAAGCTGCAGTCCTATTTATAGACTTTGAGAAGGCATATGATCACCCACGTGGACTTGGACTTCCTTTATTCCTGCCTAGAGAAAATGAATTTCGGATTGGGCTTCAGGGTGTGGGTTACCGTAATGCACAGATCTGCTGCCACAAACATCTTGGTCAATGACCATTTGTCTCCCCCATTTACGCTCTAGAGCTCGGTCCGTCAAGAGGACCCAATGAGCCCTCTCCTCTTTGTGTTGGTAATGGAGGCATTGGCCGCAATGATAAGGGCGAACCCTGCGATAGAACGCATAGATATTCCAGAATTGCCCCCCCCATATGGTCCCGATCACATCTCTATTTCCAGATGACCTCGCGGTCCTCATTAAAGCCACAACAACATCTCTCAAAGCGTTCACAAAAACCATCCAGACATTCGAAGTGGCGGCAGACATGAAGGTCAATTGGGGGACCAAGACAAAAGGGTGGTGGTTATCCCCGCAGGACTCCAATCCGCCGCAACAGCCTCTAGTCAGCTGGAGACCAAGAGAAGAGGCCATCAAAATCGTGGGGGTCCCCGCCTGACAACCCTTGGCCCCCCAATGGAGCACGGTCAGGTCCTAGTCCAAACAACGCTAAAAAAACTAGCCAAATGGGATGGACTACGCACATCACTTGTGGGGAGAGCACAAACAATTAATAACACCATACTAGCTACAGTTACAAAACAACATCTTGGAGATCCCCAAAAATCAACTCACACACCTGGACTCAGCGTTGTCAGCCTATCTATGGAAAAACGACCACAAATTGACCAACTGTCTAAAAAGGGTGGCGTGGTAGTATATGGCTCAACCAAAAAAGGTGGGGGGTCTTGGCATTCTAGATCCGGGGGATGATATCAAGACCCTCGTGTTCAAAGTTATCATTTGCCTTCTGCTAGCAAAGGACGTTCCGTGGCTCCTGCTGGCGTATATACAACTGACGAATTTGGCCCCTCCCTCTCATCCAGACGCCCCAGTCCACCCTCTTACATCATGATGGCTAACGAATGGGACATGGACAGTACCGGGCCCACCGCGACATAGGCGGGATGGAACGGCCCGTAACTATGTTAGGTGGGATCTAAAAAACGACCTATTGTGGGCCAAAATGCCGCACCTATAGAGGCAGATGGGGCCAACCAAAATGTCCCCTCCCCTGAGATGGCAGGAGGTATGGAGACAACCGATATTTGGGAACCCGGACATGTGTGATGGAAATAGGAAGCCCTTCTCCTTAGCAGCCAACTCTCAATAGCTTATATGGGTGAGGACTTTGAGGAGTGATATTTACACGGTGGGAGACCTGTGGGATAGCAATAGGGTGACTGGAAAACAGTCGAACAAATGTGACCATCCCTGTCACACATTAAGAAATGTCGGGAGAAGCTGGACCGAATCCACAGGGCGATCCCGCCCACGTGGGTGATCGCCTTGCAAAACGGCCCGTTAATCCACAGTCTGGACTGGGTCATACGTAGCGCCAGTGTGCTGGACTCAGATGGTGAGAAGAGAAAAGGCGCGAGAAGTAGCGCAAGACGGGTCCAAGATTCAGATGATCAAGAAAGGGAAAAGGGGCGCGCAAAAAGCAAAGCGGGAGAAAGAGAGAAAGAAAAACAGTTACGAGGAGAGAGAAAGAGGAGGGAGAAGGGGAAGGGAGCGCGGGAGGGAGCGATGCGGGGGTCAGAGAGGAGAAAGCTTTTGGATGCGCGGCGCCGTCAACAAAAAGGAGAAAAAGGCACCAAAACAGTTACAGCTTGCCTACCAATTCAAAATTGAAATCACCATATCCGCGCGCGAAAGAGCGACGCGGGAAAAGAAATTCCTACGCCTATTCGTATCCCCACAAAATTCCGAGAGTTTTCCCCAACGCGACCGAGAACATTCACACAAAAAAGACACGTCGAAGTTCCGCTTATCCCGGACTTCCCAACTGCCGCGCCCAATTCCCAGTGCGCTCCCTAAGGCGTACGTAAATTCCTATGTATTTCCCGAAGTGCAAAAAAGAAAAAGCAGAACCCGGGAATCGTAAAAGCTTCCAAAAATGCGGCACCCGAAATCAAGAAAACGAAACGGGGTTTTTATGGGGTTGGTGTGATACAAACAAAAGAAAGGGTACGAAAGATAGCATGGGTTCGGAAAGTAGTTCGTCACATCCCTCTCTTCCCCCATATCTGCTCTGCTCCACACTTCAGCCTGCCCCTCACCCGATCCCAGACCCTCCCCACCGGGTGGCCAGCCGACTCACATCGTAAGTACATCAGCATCCTTCAGCAACAACAGACAACATCAACAACGTTACAATGGCTTCTCTGTATCTCATCAATGACACCACGGCCACCCTGCGCCGGACCCGAGCAGTAACGGTGGTGAGCACGTCCCCCCCCCAGTACAGGGGCTGGGGGGACCCCTGCTGACCATACAACTCAGAACTACATGACCAAGGGGTGGATCGCTGTAGATGGGACTAATAAATGCAGCTGTGGGGTCAGAAAGGAAGAAGGTAAGGTTCTAGAATACGGGTCAGGGACAACGCAAGAAAACGCATCACAGTCAGCCCCGCATCTCACAACGGTCTAATCTGCGTAGTAGCTGAGCACACACTCGGTCAGGCAGTTGTTCGGGCATAATCCCTCCCTATAAAGTCTGCGGCAATGCACCCCGCATCTTATAATGGTCTAATCTGCCTTGCAGCCGAGCACACTCTCGGTCAGGTAGTTGCCCGGCCATAATCTCTCCCTAGAGAATCAGCTGCGCTGCTTTGCATTGCTCTGTAACTTGTTTCAACCAGGGTAGAGCTTCATGCTCTCAATGCCGTGTAAGGGTTTAATGAGGGTTTAGGGCTTAAAGGGTGCCAAGGTCCGGACAGGGAGACACTGAACAGGGGGGCTGCCGTACAGGGCTGGGGTCAGAGATAAAAAGGGCTCTTAGACGGGTCGGGTTTTACTGGCAGCTCCATGGGACAATCAGAGCCCCGGGTAGTTAACAGATAGGGCCGCAGCCACAGAAACAACAGGTGACAATCCCCGTGATCCATGTTATTTTTGATGGGACGCTGGACCCGGTTTCCAGCAGGTGCCGCTCCCCACCAATAGATGGAGCAGCCCAATAGGTAAGCCCTCAATTCGGACGGTTCTCTTACCACCGCAGGGATGGAGGGCTTACACAGGGGCTTTCACCAAAATATATATCTATATCTATATCTATATATATATATATATATATTTTACATACTAATCATCATCATCATCATCATAATTGGTATTATTATCTCACAGTTTTCATAGGATCAACAGAAGTTCATCGTCATCATCAGTATCATCATCATCATATGAGGGACGCTCAGCCCGGTTCTCAGCATGTTCGGTTCGGTCACTCCGGGTAGACTGAGGAAAAAAAAAAAAAAGTCACAACAACAGTTTCAAATTACACTTCGGCATTCCCCCGAATGCAACACACCCCCACACAACTCTCCCTGACCTGAAAGCTAGCTTGTATACATTGCCGGGAGTGCAATTTGAAACTCTTTTTTGCCGAAGTGTATTTTCAAACTCTTTTTGTGACTCCCGCATAGTTTCCTCAAAAAGGAAGCTAAAAGAACTTCAAGAGGGAAGGACCAAAAATAGATGAATGTCAATTTATTCATTATGGAAAGAACGAGAGAAAGAAAGAGAAGAAAAATCTATGGATGAGGGGAAAAAGACAGAAAAGAAGACCATCGATGGACGAGCGCCAAAAATACACACACCGACCTTTCCATGATGGCGGGGGCCTTTCACGTTCGCTCCAGTCTTCGGCAGGCATGAAAAGGGACTATTAAGAGATGGTGCGTGTAACTGTCCGTGTAGTAGCTGGCTATGCACATAGTCATTGCTCTTTTTTTCGGGGGGTAAGTACATTGGAGTCACACCCAAGGTTCAGAATAGGCAATTTTAGCAGTAGCTGTTTCCGAAATGGAGCAAAAAAGGCGACCCTAAATCTGCCAAGCGCCACTGCAGGTAATGACTACTGTAGCGCAGTTTTAGACCCCCACTAAACTTGCACATTTCAAAACTCACACCATGACACTGGCGCCACTTTGTCTTTTTTTACCTATTTCAAACTAAAAGACTTAGTGGCACAGCCACAGTTTCCCCTGTTTTTTCACTCTCTGGCTCACTCCCTCAGGAGAACCCTCCTTTCCACCTCTTGATGTTCCCACTAGCACCCCAACCTCTCTCCATCCTACCTCACGTGACGACCATCACTCTCTACGAGAACAAACTGACCGGACAGCAGTTGTGGACGCGAGAACTAGACGGGAACCCCCTACAAGCCCTGGTTGAGGCATTGTTGCACGAGCCTCGTTGTACAGGTACCTTGGTAGCTAGGCGTCTATCTAGTACTACCAGCCCCAAGAGTAGACCCAAGACTCTGAGTGTCCATCTCGACAGTGGTTTGTGCCTAGAGTTTCCTACTACGAGCTACCCAAGGCAGTGTCCAATGGTCATCTGGCGACGGTCTTAACCTATGAGCACCCTACTCTAAGCGGAGGTGTGTTCTGCATGATAATGTATTCATCTGTGCATGATAATGTATAGTCTGTTGTCATTCTTTGCAGGTCCCGTTGATTCTGTATAGTCAGTATTAGTCTGTAGTCTGCAGCATGTGTGTATGGTCAATCTGCATTCTGCAGTTTTTGGGGGTCGCCCCCCTAGAGTCGTAGCCTTAGTAATCTGTGAATTTGCATGTCTGCTGTGATTCTGTGTATGTATGTTGTACCATATGTTCTGTGCCATGGGATTGGTTGCCTACTCTGTTGCCTAACCCGGTAGAACTACCCTGCCACCCGTTCAGCAGGGGTCCACATCTGCCCTCCATACAGGTGTGGTAGTGCAGGGAGGCCCTTTGGGAATGCAGCACTACTGTGGCATGTGGGGCTAAAGGGAGTGTCATCCTTGTCTTAAAACCCACTTTGGTTCCCACTGCTCGTAGTAGGGCCTCGCTGCACTACTCACCCCGGGTGAGTTTCCGGGTGAGCGTCACGGGTGCACTCACTCATTCCGCTCCTCTGCCAGACCACGATTTGGAATGAATATAATTTTTTTGGGGTGAGTAGTCACCCCAAAACTTGTTTGGCCCGCCTGTAGAGGTCACATGATTGTGGTTGGCCAAGGCATGCAGTGATGGGGTGAGTTCAGAGCGCAGCATCACTTACCCTGCTGCACCAGTCTGGAGTTACATGAGGCGAGTTGTTTTTTGGGGTGAGTGCATGCAGCGGTGAGGCACCTGGGTTAAACTCACCCAGGTGAGTGCTCACGCCGCAAAGGGGCCCGCTGCACTACTGAACCCAGGTGAGTTTGTGGGGTGACTCGGGTGAGTACTAACCTGGTTTGAGTTTCCACCCGAGTGCCTCACTGCTGCACACACATAGTACCCCAAAAGACAACTCACCTCACATTAGTCGAGACTGGTTTGGCGGGGTGAGTGCTTTGCAGCACTGAACTCACCCCACAGGTGCATGCATCGCCCCAGAATACCATCCGAGTTCATACTGTTTCAGGGTGAGTCAGTGCGCAGACCACTAGTCCTGAGTTAGGACCATGGTGAGTGCTCGGGAGCACCCACCACGACGCACACTCTACAGGCGGGTGAAACAAGTTAGGCATCACTGCTCCGAGCATGTCTCTGTATTGTAATTTGAGTAGATGTACCTGCCAGTGGAGGAGGTGGTTCGTTTTCCATGAAGGAGGCCATTTGAACCAACTCCTTTGCAGCTCTACAGACAAAGGGATAGCATTGGTCAGGTGGGAAACAGAAGTATTCCTCGCTTCCCGACTTCCCCGCGTCTTGACCTAGTTGACAGATTGCAGGTGACGACCGTGTCTGTGATTTTCCGGTCCGATTAGAGAGAAGACAGGATTGTCCCTAACCAACAACTTATTCGCTGGAGCATTAGCTGGTGTGCCACATTGCCCTCTAGAACTCCATACCCCCTGAGGGCTCCATCAGACCTTGATAGAGGCCAGTCGATCTTCTATACTCCTGTCCTTTCTTTTCTTTTTTTCTTTTTTTTTTGGGACAAATGCTCCAGTCTATTCGTGGGGAGCAACACGTGCTGGGAACCGCGCCCAGCGTCCCATATAGAATTATACAAATGATTTGAAATACCAGGGCCACTACCTGGCTTCGGCTAGGAACAATCTGAGAACTTTGAAGAGATTCTAGAAAATTTAGAAAAAGACATGGGTAGCTGCTAACCTATTGCTAGGCTACTCAAGCAGCACTTACTAATTCAAAACGGCAAGCCACAGAAGCCCTTTGAATGCTCCAAACCCCTGGAATCCCCAACAAAACATTCTAAAATTTTCTAACACTGTCTTATTCCCTGCCGAACTTTCCCAGGCCTCATGCCCCATCCTGCTAGGTTACAGGCCTACACAACTCACCCCAGCTCCGGCCAGCGTCGTACCGACAGCAAACCTTGGTTTTCCCTTAGAATGCCCGGCCCAAGGCATCCCCAGATCTCTCTACCAGGCATCTCGCTCCTGCTATCAACAGGTTAAAGGTTAGCCCCCCAGCTCCAGCCAGCGTCGTTCTGGCATCGAAAAACCGCAGGTCCATGAATATAACAGCATTAGAAAAACCTAAAATGAGTTGCAAGAAGTGCCCAGAATCCTAAAGCATTCTCAAAACTTTCCTCATGAGATAGGCTAAAATTCAGAAAAAAATCTGAAAAAGCTTGGAAAACATGAGAGCGGGGGGGTCAAAACTGAAACGCCTACTATCCAACCCCCCCCCCCCTCAACAGACGGAACGTCGGTCCAGGTTTTTAGCCCTCGTACCAGAACTCACTTGATCTCATACCCCCTTCTGCTAGGGTAGCAGGGCACCACAACCTTCCCCAGTACTGATCAACCTAGTTCTGACGGACAGGAAGTGCCTTCCTCCCTCGACATTTCCCTTAGCAGCAAGCCCCTGACTCAGGTTACAGGGTTAATACCCCAGCGTCGACTACGTCGAACGGTCTGGTTATGCCTTCCACCCTCGGCATGACTCCACAGGCCTCAAGCTCCCCTTCGGTCACAAAGCAAAAGCTCCAGAACTGGCATGTGTCGTCCCAGCATCGTCCTTCTAACCTACTTACCTTAACCAACAACCTTCCTCTGTTAAGAGCCCCCTTACTACCTTCCATCCTCCAGTTCTAGCTCCCCCCCCTTCCCTCCTTTTTTTGAGATACCAGGGCCATTACCTGGCTTCGGCTAAGAACAAACGACTTAGAACCCCCGACCCCCCAACACTCCTCTTTACCTCACTCTGACAAGACTTACTGCAGAAGAGCCGCCATCAACGTTGCTGTTGTGCCCTATTTCCATCCTACGAGCTAGCCCCCTAGCTAGTAGGATGCCTGGTATCCCACCATCTACTTCTCCCACTCACCTCTCTCAAGAACATATTGAAAAAATAGGAACTTTGAAAATTGAGAATTCAAGCACTGGCAGCCAACATCCAACAGAACCTACCCAACCTTACTACGGCAAGACTTACTGTGGTAGAGCCACCATCTCCACCGCTGCTGTGCCCTATTTCCGCCTTACTGGCTAGCCCCTTCGCCGCAGAGCGCATTATCTCCAACCATCACCACAAACCCAATCCCCGACAACCAGCACCAAAATTATGACGATTTTTTCGGTTGAAACCTCAAAAATCAAAATGGGTTAAAAAAAACACAGATTCACATGCAGGAATCATAACCTAAAAAGGCAGTCAACACCCATTATTCCCACAGGGAGAGAAAGGACGGGAGGAAACTACTTCTTTCCCCATGGGAATTCCTGCGTCTATTCACGTCTCAGCTGGATGTAAAAGAGCTAACAGTAAACCGAGCGGCTTACTCCTCCCCCCCCCAAAAACAAGCTCTTGTCCTTTCACTGCCTTCACTGGAAGGCGCCCCCTCACCTCCCAGCCCCAGTTCAGAACAACCCTAATTTACTCACGCTCCCTCAACAGCATGCAATACCCCCTAGAGCATGCCCCCACAAAGCTGAAGATCCCCCTTCCCTCGTGTCCCACCCCCTCCAAGTGAAACACCTCTCGACCTCTCATCTTGCTGAAAACAGCACGGCCCCTTGTCCTCCTTCCCAACTGTCGTGGCTGATCTGACCCAGATCAGTCTGGCCCAAAGGAGAACAAAACCCACAATATCGTCCCTACCCTCTCAAGGATCACACCTCCCATCTTGTATAACCCTCGCAGGGAGGGACTCCAACCCTGAAGGAGATAATTCAAAAATCCTACAATATCACAGTTTGAGAATCGATTGTAACCAGTTTCTGGAAATCCTTCAAACAAGTGATATCAAAAATCGAATTCAAAAAATAAGAGCCCAAACTTATATGCACAAATATGAAAACAACGTCAGATTTAGAATTAGATCAAAGATGGATGAACGTAGGACATCAATTCTACTTTGAGAAATCAATTTGTAACCTTTTGTGATTCAAAATTGAGTCATCATTCATTGGGATCAGAGCAAAACTCTGATTTATCAATTTCGGATTACGAATCTTGCTCAGAAATCCGAATGTAAGATTTAAGAATCCTGCTAAGAAAATACGAATTTCAGATTAGGGATCTTGCTCAAAACAGAAAAAAATGGATTTCAGATTAGTGATCAACTACATCTAGAAACCACCTATTATCAGACAAGGTACAATCATTAAAAAAAAATCATTCAAAAACAACCTCTGAAAAAGTTTCTCGGGCGCGTCATCATCAGAATGCTTCATCTTCAGAAAAATCCAGATCATGTTTTATGGCAGAAACGGGATTTTATAGGCTTGTAATCATACGAAAATTAGCACCTCAACCATCAACTTTGTCACCTAGGAAAAACAGCGGACAATCTACATAATAATTCCTTTCCAACCCTTATTCCGACCCCCGCACATGACATGTCCTCTCTCTCTCTCAACCTCCACCTCCTCCTTCATCGGCTTCAGAAGCATCTCTGTTGCTCGTGGCCTGCACCACATCTGACAAAAAAATTGAATGATGAAGATTGTCAGACCGTGGCCAACACTTACCTCAGCACAACCACGTAGTAAGCCCAAACCACTGAGTCTGTCGATGACCCCTTGCTGGCACTCCGGAGGGAGAAAGAACATCCATGGTGGCAGGAATCTGCTCGATCCGCCATCTCTCGTAGCCCGCCGTTAGAATCATCACCAAGAATTGTCACTCCCTGCCATCACTCGCCTCGCACTTTCGCCCGCCACTTCACCTAATTACTCCCGCACCGTACTGACGAGCCGTACTCACGAGTCGCGAGCCCCATGAGGCGCCTCCACCCACCCCTGCCCGCTGCCTCATCATCCTCCATTACACACTGTCACCATCAGCCCCGCCCTCTTCCCCAACGCCTCGCCGCTCGTTGCTGCTCCCCATCGCCTCTCGTCACCACGCGTGGGAAGGACGTCGCCTGACTTCTCCGTGGCGCACCAGTAGGATCGTACCGGCGGGGCGCAGCTCTCCCGGTCACGCCGCGCCCTCCACTGTACCCAAACTTCTCCAAGTTCCTTTTTTTTTCTTTTAATGGGAAACTGCTCTTGAGTTACCTTTTTGGTTTGAAATAGGCAAGAAAAGACAAAGTGGCACCAATGTCATTATTTGAGTTTCAGAATATGCAAGTTTAACGAGGGGTGGAGTTGTGGTCGTTTTTCTGAAGTGCCATGAATGCTGATTTAGCAGTAGCTTTCTTTGCTCTGTTTTGAGAACTGCTAAAGTTGGCTATTCCAAACGCTAGGTGTGACGCAGGAGCCGTTGCCCCTTTAAACACTCACAAGACACAACCCGATCAGCTGCTAGGGGTGCTGATAAGAGCAGACACCGCTAGCACCGTCAGGGAGGCTCCTCTATTGGTGGGGAGCATCACCTGCTGGAAATCGTGTCCAACGTCCTTGTAGAGTACAATATAAGAAACAAGAGCTATGAAACGAAAGAGGACGTCACCTGACTTCTCCGTGGCGCACCAGTAGGATCGTACTGGCAGGGCGCAGCTCTCCCGATCACGCCGCGCCCTCCACTGTACCCAAACTTCTCCAAGTTCCTTTTTTTTTCTTTTAATGGGAAACTGCTCTTGAGTCACCTTTTTGGTTTGAAATAGGCAAGAAAAGACAAAGTGGCACCAATGTCATTATTTGTGTTTCAGGATATGCAAGTTTAACGAGGGGTGAAGTTGTGGTCGTTTTTCTGAAGTGCCATGAATGCAGATTTAGCAGTAGTTTTCTTTGCTCTGTTTTGAGAACTGCTAAAGTTGCCTACTCCAAACGCTAGGTGTGACGCAGGAGCCGTTGCCCCTTGAAGTTGAGTTGAAAGTCCGTTTTGAGGGGTTCCTCTGTCCCTTCCTCTCCTGACCATGACACCTGCCCCAAGCTGCTCCCCCCAGCTCCCCCCAGACAGTCCAAGACAAATTTTCGACCTGCCTTTTTTTGTTGGACATTGTGGAATTTGGTTTTGACAACCAACCATTTGGCTCTGATTTCATTTTGCACAAATTGGACAACATATTCCACTATTTCAGGGCCTTCAGGCCCTTCCAGTCATCCTCTCTTTCAAAAACACACCGTTTATACCATAATGTCCATATAACCGCTTTCCTACCAATTTCGAAGAAATTTCAAAGAAATTGAGCTCAGGATTTGTTAGTTATAAGTCTCTAAGGCTCCAATGTCCTAGGAGAATAGTCGTCCAGTACCAAGGCCAATCTAGACCTGTCAATTCTCGCCATATGCAATCCCACCTACTTCATAGTAATACCGAGCCTGGATATTGCATACAAATGTGTCGTCTCCAAGATCCTTATTGGTCAAGGGAATGTATTTCCTCAATGTCATTACCTGAAATATGCATTCTTATTCGGAAGTAGTTCCCGCCTCTTCGCTTGTGTTCATTCATCTAGTTGAACGCTATGTGAATATCGATTGCACTTGGAGCATCGTGACGTGGTGGCAGAGGGTTGTCGGAGCTCACGCATATTCCCCATTTGGTTCTTACCCAAATTTCAAAAGATATGTCTTATAATGCGGGTTTGGGGCAGGAAGGAAAGGGGATCTTCGGCTCTGCGAGAACAAGGGTATTGTATGTGGTTGAGGGAGCAGGAGGGGTATTCAGGAGGCTGTTCTGAACTGGGGCGGGGAGGTGAGGGGGCGTCTTCCCGCGGAGGCAGTGAACAAAGAGGAGGTTGTCTTTTGGGGGAGAGGAGTAATCCCTTTGGTTTTTGTGACCCCTTTACATGTAACTGAGACTTCAATAGGCGCTGAAAATTCCATGGGGTTTCCCCTCTTCCTTTGGGAATAGTAGGCGCTGAAATGCTCATGTGATTTTTTTGAATCTTTTGATTTCCTGTTTTCCTAATTGAAAAATTCTTCCAAGGTTTGGTGCTTAAGACATGGGGTAATGGTGTTGTGACGGTGGGAGATGACGCTCTCTGCAGTGAAGGCGCTAGCCTGTAGGGTTGAAACAGGGTACATTAGCGGTGGAGATGGTGGTTGCACCATGGTAAGACTTGTCGGAGTAGGGCTGGGAGGGATTTTTTGGGGGATATCGGCAACCAGTGCATGAAGGAGATGAATGATGGGATCTACAACTATGGTGTTGATTGGTGCCTTGACTGGTATTTGCCTTAGTCCTGAGTCGCGGTGATTTGTGAATAGTCGAGGCCATAATGACGTTGGTCGGTGCTGGGGCTTGGTTGCGCTGCCCTCTAACTCAAGTTGCACGAGGGCATGAGACCTGGTAGAGAGATCGAGGGAGTTGTCGAGGGTGGAAGGCACTCTAGTGTTTTTTGGTGAGCTGGTGCCTAGTCGATGCTGACTGGAGTCGAGGCAGGTCGCTTTACCCTGTGGCCTAGTAGGTGGGGGGTTTCTGGGTGGGTCGCCCCGGATCCCTCTCCCTATCATTCCCTGCCTCTCTCGAAACCTCCTCTTCCTTCTAAGATGACACTTGTGAATACCGTAATGCCCCAAGGTGCGGCATCAGTGCCTATTACTAACATGCATCTGGCCCAGATGATTCATACCGCTACAACTAAACAGTCTGAGTGGATGATTAATCTGATTCAGATGCAGGGTTCCCAGATGGATTGGTTGGAACATATCATGACGAAGCTAGTAAAAGTTAATTCGAGCCCTTCCTGCCCCGTTCCTGCTCCGTACCCTCTGCTGACCGCCCCTCCTGTATCTGGACCAGCTCCTCCCGCTCCCCCGCATGCGGTCAATCCAGCGGGGAGGATTGAGTGTTACAACTGTAAACAGCCTGGACACTTTGCGCGTGAATGCTTCCAGCCAAAATGTAATCAATCTCCGCCAGCAGCCGCACCTGTGAGGCTGTGACCATGAATCAAGGTCGGGTGGTCGCAGTGTTGGAAGCCGCAAGTGAAGCCTCCTCCTTCTCTAACAAACAACCGCCTTCGACCGACCCCATCGCGTCTACTTCGGGATCATCTTCTGAAGCCGCCGATGTCGTTGATCGTGCCGAGTATCTTCATTTGGCAGGACTGATCGGAGCAATCCGACCTGGCCAAAATGAGCTCGAATGGGTCGAGCGGGGATCAGAACCCGGACCACAGTTTTAAACGGGAAAAATCAATATCCTGCAAACGCTCAAGCAGTTGGACATTCGAGTTCCTGTCCCAGTAGGACACTTGCTGACCATATCAGAAGCCGCAAATGATAAACTTCTGCAACAATGTCAGAAGAATTAAAAACGCTTCACGTATCAGTGCGTTCAGCGTATGCTAAAGAAGAAGAAAGATGACGAGGCTGAGGCAAGCCCTCCCCCTGCGACCGAACCTGACGTACCTAAAACGGCGCGAATCGCTGTCATCTCTTACGTGAAAAAAGATCATTTTGTGCGTGTCCGATCGGTCCTATGGAAAAGTGCCGAGTGTGATTGCGAAGTCTAGGGCAAACCGTTTAATGCTCTTATGGATACCGGATCATCGGCCGTAGCCATATCCCTAGACACAGTCAGAAAAACGGGTCGAATGAACTCGATCCTTCCGCTACCTGGGAAGGACAACTACATCTCGGTCGATGCAGAAACCATTAACATAGTAGGAATCATTGAGAATGTAGCTGTCAAAGTAGGTCGAGTGCATGTTCTGGTTAACGCGTTAGTCATCGATGTGCACTCTTATTCGGTATTGTTAGGATTGCCCTGGGCGATGGCCATAGGTGCGCAAATACACTTCGATTCTAAACAGTTTGTCCACACGCACACTGGAGAAAAGTCTCAACACTTCCGTTGCGGGTTTCTACTCGATCACCGAAAAAGAATCCCAGTATTGTCCGGATAGGAATGATCCAGATCCCGAGCCCGAAAGATTCTCCCCCAGACGATGACGAGGAACAGCACCTTGCTGGTGATGGCGAGTACGACAAACGCGATTATGAGGAAGAGATTAACTACATGCCTAGCGAAAAAAAATGGGAACAATTAATTGAAATGTTCGGTTGCGAGACGAGAGAGGAATTTCGAATGATCCCTGCAACCACCCGAACATTTGATCTGAGCTCAGGAAGTGGCGAGCCTAGCCATATCCTATTGGCATTTTTTCCCGCATCTACAGAAAAGCGGATTCCCGCCACGCCATTCCTAGGGGAATCGATCTTGCAAATTTCAGATATGGCTGACCTCTTGGAACCCCTTCGCACTTTGTACGAGGGCGCGCTTTCACTCCGAGCTAGGTATCAGCAAATGAATCAGTACCTGGATCTTTCCGTCTCTCCACCCAGATCATTACTCACGCAAGGATCTATGATCGCCCTAATCAAGCAAGAAGCAGAGGCCCCGATAGATGATGTTCCGGATCTTATGCAAGAAATGGCTGAGTTAACATGATTGGAAGTAGCGGAAAGCACCGCTGATTCTGAAATCGATGCCGAAATTAAGGAAACTGAGATGATTAGTCCGGCCGAATCACAAATGATTGCCACCGTCTTCTCGGTCCGGACTTGTAGCTTCATAGTCTCCAGCGTGGACGACAGACGATCGCGGAGGATGGATTGGATCGATACGCCACTTGACATCTCTGATCGCCCCGTAATCACAATACCCAATCATGTCCCCCGAGAGATCTGAAGATCCCTGATTGATGTTTTGCATGGGTATGCTGAGGTGCTGAGTGTGGATGATAACGATATTAGATTATCCAACATGATTGAGCATGCAATCCTCATGGGGGATCATCCACCGATTAGCTGTTCTCCCTATCGGTATTCATCGGCGCAAGGATCGGCCACGTTCCAAAGGATAAAGGAGTTCGAAGCTAATGGGTGGATCGAACCCGCCATCGGACCATGGTCGTTTCGGGTGGTGATTGTGCCAAAAAAGGTAGGGGGAACTCGCATATGCATCGATTACCGAAAGTTGAATGACATCACGATTAAGGATGTGTATCCCCTCCCCCAGATCGATGAGTTGATGGATGTTATTGGTAGTGTTCGGTTTTTCAGCAAGTTTGATGTTCGCCATGGATTCCACCATCTCCCTCTTCGAAAAGAGAACTGCCCGAAAACGGCTTTCATTCTTTTCGAAGGGACTTGGCAATGGGTTCGATGCCCGATGGGGATTTGCAACGCCCCAGCCACGTTTCAGCGCGAGATGAACATGGCTTTCCAGAATTTCATGCGACAAACACGGCTGGCGCAGAGCATAATCAATTATTGTGTGATTGTCTATATGGATGATATCCTTGTGTATTCAAGTTCCTATGAGGGGCAAGTGCAGCACATCGAATGGACTTTGCACGTGCTGAAGGACGCTGGATTCAAGGTGGTTGTTAAAAAGTGTCAATTTTTCCTCACCGAGATCTCCTTCCTCGGCCACGTGGTTACGGACCAAGGGTTGCAGCCGGAGCCTCAGAAGGTAGTAGCCGTGAAAGATGCGCCAGTACCGACGTTCATGACACAAGTGCGCGTCTTTTTGGGTTTGGCATCGTACTATCAAAGGTTCATCAAGGGGTTTGTGGCGATCACGGGACCACTCACAAATTTGCTGAAAAAATATCAGTCGTTGATTTGGACCCCACAATGCGATCGGGCTTTCCGATAACTCAAAGCGGCCTTGATTTCGCCTCCGGTCCTTATAAGACCAGACTCGGAAAAACCCTTTGTCCTCATCACCGATTGGCAGCCCGAGGCGATCTCAGCGATCTTGGCCCAGGTGGGACCAGACGGCCTCGAACACGTAGTGGAATACGCGTCCAAATCGGTGTCTGCCTGTAAGCGCAACTACTCTGCCCCGACAGGGGAATGCTACGTGGCCTTGTGGGGGATCAGTCACTTCCGAACGTACTTATATGGCCGGAAGTTCACGTTGGTGACAGATCACGAACCATTGTTGGCATTGAAGAAGTCCAAGGATTACTCGGGTATGATCGGGCGATGGGCTACCACGTTGCAGAGTATGGACTTTGACATTCGTCCTCGAAAGCACGAGAGACACGGCAACGTGGACGGACTGACACGACTGCACCGGCCCGACAAGATACCCAGGAGTGAGGAAGTAATTTTGTGGCACAACCCGGAGCCAAAGAACGAGCCTTAGTATAAACAAGTGGAGATCCTGCCGAAGGGCTAAGTGGACATGTGCACCCAATCCCGTCTCTCTCTCTCCCCTTCTTTTTCTCTCTCTCGGAACAATGGAAACCCCACCTTCTTCTGCCTCTCCCACCTGTTCTGCTCCCCTCGCTCATTCGGACTTTCTCGCCAATCTCCCAGACAAATTTTGTTATTTTTGCAAGTATATTGCCCGAGTTAATGGGGTAGACTGCTATCCCTTCGAGTCTGCATTCACCGACTAGGTAGAATGTGCCACGTGTGTTAATCGCGCACATGGCGCGTGTGTTGGATACAGAATGAGCAGTAAGGACTGGAGATGCCCCCTGTGTAGAACGAACAAACTTCCTACGGAAGTTCGATTCGAGGCCGCCCGAGCGGACGACCCCGAATACGACGAAAAATACCGACTGGTGGAAGTATGGACGGATAAAATATTATTAGCTAAATTAGCGGGCCAACCATTGGACCATCTCACTAAGCACGACAGGCGTCGAGCCACCGAGAGGTCCCGAGACTATCGACAGATCAACGGTCAATGACATTTGGAAAAGCGTAAAACAGACGGATCGAGATTATGGTTGACGGTTCCCCACCCATTCCAGACATATGAGTGGAATAGATCGTCGCAAGAGGAACAGGCCGCTCATTTCGCAATATGTGTCACTAAAGCAACTATCGATCAAAATCGATGGTTCTGGTCTAATATCCGGAATGATGTAAAGCACATGGTTACTAACTATCTAGTTTGTACGGCCGACCGTGCACCCATTCGCGGGCCAAATACGATAGTCCCGACGGAGGTAGAATGCCCTTTCCAACGATTCAGTGTGGACACGACAGATATCTACGTGCCATCTGGCCCCAACCGTTGTGAATATTTCATTCTTTTGGTGTTAATCGACCATTTCTCGAAATATATTGAAGTCTACGTACATCGATCGATTCCTCAATACTCATCTAGATCCAGAAGAAATTCTAACCGATAATGGGTCCGAATTCAAAGCTGAGGTAGAGGAATTACTGATGCGTCGTGGCGTTACTCTCCGACACACCGCTCCCCATGTCTCCCAGTCGAACGGGTTGGTCGAGAATGCGAACTGCATGATTAAGACTGCTCTCCGCAAGAACTTAGCGAATAATGACACGCGTCCTTGGCCCGAGATTGTCTACCAAATCATTGGGATCCATCGAGCGACCCCTCATGAGTCCACGGGGTTCACCCCCTTTCAGCTTCGGACCAATAGCATTCCATGTGTCGATAATCGGGGTATCTCGAAAATTGCCAAAAAAGGGGGCAGGGACACGCGTGCGGCCCTTAAGGCCAAAGCCAAGCGGTATGCGGATTTAATGGAAAGGGTCATCCCTAAGCTAGCCCGGAAAAGACAGAAAATGACCGAACTAGCCCACGATAGACAGGTTCATAGCTATGAGGCCCGGAACGGGAATGCATGCCCGCAACACCAATATAAGTTAGGGGATCTGGTGCAGGTACGCAAATGTGCATGCGACCGCAAACTCGCTCCGAAATTCTCTGGCTGTTTTCACGTAGTGGAACTCGGTCCAAACGGAGCCAACACGGTGCGCATCGCGCCTGAGGCCAGCGCCAGCCATAGCTTTTTTCCCATTGTCCGCCATACCTCCTACCTTCGTCCCCTCCCTCCTTCCGAGAACCCTAATCCCTCTGAGACTCCCTCTTCTTCCTGCTCTTCGCCTTCGCCATTCTAGCGCAGACGAAGAACCAGTTTGAAGTTTCCCTTCCTTCGTCTGATTCTACCTCCCCTTTGCCTTCGCCATGAGTTTTTTCATTTAGCCGGTTCTTCCACCCCAGCTTCTTCAACCTCGAGCCTCGCTGCAGTTTTGCCAAGTCGCGCACCCTCGTCTCACTCCTGATCTTTTCCGATTTGTGCAGCTCTTCAGTCACAGAGTCTGGCGCGCCGCCATAGAGATAACAATATTGACCGATCGAGGTTCAGTAGTCATCTTGGCAGAAGCGTCAGGGTTTGAACGCTCCTCACGGCCTACTCAGAGTGACGTGACAGTAATCGTGGCTTCCAGTGGCGATCTGTGTACCATTGGCGTGCAGCGGCGCAATGCAGTAGTAACTACTAGTCTTTACGAGTGGGGGCAGGTGTTGGTGGCTGATTGGCAGCAGCGATTGGCTTGGTCAGGGCAACAAGTGGTGGGGACTGAGTGTATCGATACCTTCTCTCTTCGAACTAGCGCCACTGATCGCCCCGCTCGCCCGCTTCCCCATCTTCATCCCTACCCTGAACGTCGATGAATCGCTTCTCTACCTTCTTTCTCCCCTACGACCTTCCGACCATCTGGCCATCTTGGGCCGATCCCCTTCCCACTCTGGAAATTCGTCCCGCTTCGATCCGTCCATTCAGCCCAGCCTACATCCGTAAGTGGACTGAATTCGCGGCGGTCAGTGTGTGTATGCTCACGGTGAAGTGCCACTGGTCACGATATTACAGTAATCGAGAGTTGGAGCACTGTAACGAAATACCGTTGGTGCTGATACAGCTGTGGCCAAAAGAGGCGGCAACCGACGACACATTGGTGGGACTTCTGTGAGGAGAAATCGCTAAGGGCGACCGAGCGACCGTCGCCTACGAACTTCCTACGTTTTTGTTTCAACTCGTCGACGATCTGCCGACAGACATCGTCTCTTTCAATCTGAGCGATCCAAGCCATGCTGAACCCGTGACTTTGGAGAGGAAGTTGACGCCAACCATAATCTGGGCGAACTGCACGGAGGACTTCGGTCAGTACTTGAGCGATCACGACCCGGTCCCCGCGGCTTGGTGCTTTTTGGACCTTAATGAGCTCGCGGCGGATAACACCGACTTTGACGAGTTCTAGAAGGCTCATCAGGAGAACGGGGAAGTACAATCGGACGATGATCTAGGTCGCATAGCCATCGCGGGGCTATCAGAGAAAGAAGAATCGGAAGCCCAGACGACTTTAAAAGAGGAAGAAGAGGCGTCCACACCTGAGCCGCGGAAGGCTCCTCCCTCTCGAGCGTTACCTGCCATTCGGGGAGGATCCGCTTTGAATCCCGAAGTTCCCTCGGACGCCGCCAGTCGACACGATGGCGCAACAACCTCCCGTCGGCGCCGCCGTTCCTGCTCACCATCTCCCTCGTCCGCCCCCTCCACGCTTTGTTCTCGTCCTCCTCCCGGCCCGGACGTTCCGTCCTCGTCCCGTTTTCCGCCGCCCCCTTGATTACCTGTCTTTCTCCCCTCTCCCCCACATTGAATTCCCCCTAAATTACCGTATCTTCGCTTACCAACTGTTTTGTCATCATTTCGTCACACGACTTCTATGTACAGTCTTTCCCCATCGTTCTCCCTCCTTCCCTCTCAACATCCTCCTTTTCAGCGTCGCGTGGAGATAATACAACCATATGGAGTTGTATTGTATTATCTCCGGAACTTTTCCCTCTATAGAAGATTATGAGTCCCTACGGGACAATGTCCTCCGTACCATCCCCTCTTTATACCCCGACTATATCCTATCCCTATTCCGACCCAATCATCGATTCCCCCGCGCATCGGATCGTTCACTTCGTCGACCTCGGTGACGAAGCTGCGGATTATTTCCCTCCGCTCCCACCTGAATGGCCGCGGCCCCTCCACAACCCTCTCCTTGTCGACTACCGTCGGGCGAACTTCCAATGATGCAGCCGCACCAGTGAAGGACACGGCGGACCATGATGGCGTCACCTCGAATCAGAGAGTTGCTCATGACAAGACTGGATACGAGGGGTACTAGCAGCACCAGCCAGCAGACTCGCGAAGATATTGCAATTGACGTTGGCGTCAACATGAACTCTGGCTCAATCATCTGCGCTAATGAAGACGATATCCCTCCTGATACGCTGGGTTCCTCATTCATCCTCTCGCCCCCTTTCTTCCTCCTCCGCCATGTAAACCAACTTTTCTGCATGCAATCAGGAGATCGCATAATTTCGGAACCCCCCGAAGCGTCACATATGTGACGAACCAGCTTCTGAGCCTACGCCATCTTCCAGACCCCTTCTCTCTCTTTTTCTTTTCGAATTTTGCTCGGCCCAACAAGGCCCCTCTCTGTTTTTGATTAAAGATGCCTTGCTGAGACCCCTGTTGATTCTTGAAATTTTGTTTTCATAAATGCATAAGAATTGCGCGCGTTTTAGTAAGCGCGCTAGGAATTCGGCCCGGTAGTTAGAAATTCCAAAATAAACGGAACCCGACGTGTCCTTTTTGTGCATGAATGTTCTCGACTACGTCCGACTACGTCGCGAAAAACTCTGGGAATTTGGTGGGAATACGAATGGATGTATGGCTGTCTTTTCCCGCGCCTACTTTACGTGCAGATATGGTGATGTCAATTTTTGAATTAGCATAGGACCTAGGAATCTGTAACTGTTTCAGTGCCTCTTTTTGCATATGTGATCAGCGCCATGCAAGCGAGTTTCCCCCCTTTTTGTTCCCCTTGCCATCTTCAACGCTCCCTTCACGCCCGCGCTCACTCTTTTGCCGTAACCGTTTTCCCCTCTTTCTGTCTCTCTTTCTCACCCTGCGCGTATTTTCTCTTTCTTGATCATCTGAATCTTGGATTCGTTTCGTGCTATCCTGCGCACCCTTCTTCCTCCCACTCTAAGTCCTACGCCCAAGAGACCGGTCGATCCTCTCCTCACTCTGTCCAGCCAAGCAGAGGCGTCGTGTAAGGAGAAACTCCTATTACGTGACGATTCTGATTGGTTGTGATCAGACTCAGCAGGATCGACATGACTTTCACCGGGCGATTATCCCCAAGTCCTCCCTCACCCTTCCCTGACTCAACCTTCATCCTCCCTCGTACCTACCTCCCTTCCCCCAACTATAAATTCCGTAAGCGTGCTCGCAAATCTCTATCTCAACTCGTCTGCCAGCTTCCGGGAAGCAGTGGCTAGATGGTATGTGTGGAGTGCGGGTCGAAAAGTCCCGACGAGCTGACTATAGCCTGGCCGGCGGTGCGCCTGATCGCCACGACGGACTGTGGGATCCTGGGCAGGCCGTGTCGAGACTAAGTCGGCGGGGTGACGATCGCAGTGGTGGAAAGTGGCACGTGACGGTCGGGATCGTAAGTGCATGTATGGGGATAGTGATCGTAGTTGAATGGATGAATGACCCGGGGCCATAGTGGAACTTCACGGGGTATGCGCCTCCTTGTCTCGAATCTATTCCTTGGAGTGAGTTCAGTTTGGTGGTAGTTAAGCCGAAAACTTTTTTTCATCGTCGAATCTTGGTGTAATCTTTATATATCTCGTCTGCTCCGCATCTTTTCCTCCCTACCTTCTCTCTCTTTGTGACATGAATGATTATGGAGGTTTGTTGATCTATTGCACACAAGGGATGAGATGATTGATCAGACTACCGCCTAATCAGTTGCGGGGTAGGGGTGTAGAGCACAGGGAGAACTGAGTGTTGTGTGGCTGCCATTTTCGCACCTTCCTCGATGAATATCTGTGAGAAGTGAATGAGAATGCTTGGATGATGTCATGATGAGACGATTGCCTGCTGGACGTGTCTCCGACTAAGTCGTAGGATCGTTGTGATTAATATGTAGGATGCATGCTGGATAAGATTTCACCATTGCCATGTGGACCGAATGTCCCGAGCCGACTGGGCGCCCGCCTCCCGCATCCCCGCCACGCCCCTTCCCATATAACGAGAAGAGGACACGTGTATGTGAGTGGGACGTAAGAGGAGCCATCATCGAGATCGGCGGAAGATACTTCTTCCTTCCTGAAACCCGATGCTCTAGATTTGTCGGTGTTGGTTTTGTTATGACATACACTTTCCGCCTTATTCGTTGTTATTGTCGTTTAATGAGTTGATCGTCATCCCGTGGTTGGCAGTAGTTCCCCATTGGCCTAACACTCTGTGCAACGATTGTCGTCGCTTCGAGCATTACCACTCGAAGGGTTTTCACTACCGAGTACGAGAGGAAGATGAGTATAAGGAAAGAGCCACTCGGTTACGGCCTTCCACGTCAGATTCAGAGTTGTGTAATGAGCGACGTCGGGACTTGACCCGGAAACGGGATACCAAGTACGTGCCCGCCCCCTTTCAGGTGAAACGAACAGCGGCGGCTCGATGGGCAGTTCAGCGATACTTTTTGGATTGAACTTCCCCGCGCCGTGCGTTCCGCACGCATTTTTCTCCCTCAAAACCCGCGCAGTAACGGACCCTCCCCCTTCTTACTAAGTCGGACCGGCACAGGGGTTTCGGTTCTGTCCGTGTTCCCACACTCAACTTTCCAAAAATCCTTGGCACACCCCATCTCGCTGTCTTTCTAGGCCCCCTTCCGCAATTTAAACACTCTGAATGTAGGACAGTGTAGGGCGTGAGGTTGAGCGTCACAAATAGATGGTTGGATATCTAGCGTCCTACTAGTGATGGGGCTAGCTCGTAGGATGGAAACAGGTTATAGCAGCGGAGATGGTGGCTCTGCTGCAGTAAGTCTTGCCGGAGTGAGGTAAGGAGGATTGATGGTGGGTTTCTGAGTCGTTTTCTGATTTTAGCCTATATTCTGAAGTTCGTCGCAGCAATTCTCCCAGTAGCTACAATTTCGCAGCAATTCTCTCAAAAATCCTTTGTAAATTTCCATATGGGACGTTGGGCCCGGTTCCCAGCACATGCTGCTCCCCACGAATAGATTGGAGCCTTGTTCCCATTAAAATAATAATAAAAAAAAATTAAAAAAAAAAAAAAAACAAGTGGTGTCGAACGGGGCCCATAGTATTACTGGGAACCTCGGTGTGCATGCCTCCAACTAGAGAACAACGGGGGCTACACCCCCCAGCAGGTGGGATACCTGCTACTGCAGATGACAGATACCGGTCAGGGAATGGTGGGTAGTGTCAAAGACCATGCCATCTGGTCCAATCTATCCACTTCCCCTTCGGTCCCCTATCGCTACGAACACCAGCAATCTCTGCTTAGTGCTGATTTCCTGGGGGGGGGGGGGGACAGGCTACCTCTCGATGGTGGACACCAAGTATGCCCGGCACAGCACGTGAGGACAACAACGAGTGAACCCATGACCTCCTGAATGCCACTTGTGTGCCTCACAGAATGAGCTAGGCCGGGGTTTTGACAGCGGGGATACGTTGGCCGTGGCGACACCCACAGCGTTTGGCGGCGAGCCTGCAATAACTGCCATTTAGTCAAAATGGACATCTTGTATTTTTTGAACGAAATTGAAACCGAGTTTTTTGGCTGAAAACTCGTCAAAATTTGTTGTTCCTGGGGGTCCAGCGTTTCCAGCGTTTTACAAACGCTGGACCCCCTGGCTGTACATGGACCTAGCTTGAGACCAGGTACCTCCAGGCAGTCCTGCCTGGAGGTACGTGGTCTCAAGCTAGGTCCATGTACAGCCAGGGGGTCCAGCGTTTGTAAAACGCAGGACCCTCAGGAACAACAAATTTTGACGAGTTTTCGGCCAAAAAACTCGGTTTCAATTTCGTTCAAAAAATACAAAATGTCCATTTTGACGAAATGGTCGTTCAATGGTTTCCTTTCCCCCGGGGCAAGGTCTCACTTGCACGGATTACGAGATTGTGGCCGTTGATATTTGCTATCTACGGTCAAGATCGCTTAATTCGTGTAAATTGGACCTTGCCCCCGGCAAGTCAATAAGAGATACATAAGAGACTCACACACACTTCCCCCATTATGGCTGGGAGGCCCGAGTGGACGGCATCGATTACCTCCCCGATGAAGGATTTACCACCCCTCACCCCTGCCTAAAAAGTTAGCCTATACTATCTCACTTTGGAGGTTTATGGCGGACAGAATCTGACCATTTTTTCTGCGCCTAGTTGCATCCAGTCGTGCCATGCCTATGCGAGACCCTGTTGAGCTCGACTCTGTGAAATGACTTGAGAGGTGGGATAAAAAAAAGAAGGATCCATCGGAAGAATGGTTCCTTTTTGTGGCTCCCCCTGTTCCCACCTTGAACAAGGGGGAGACAACAACTAAACTGGTTGTATCGATCTTTTGCGTCCCCTCAGCACAAGGCCCGCTGGCTTTGGTTTTTGAAGATAATCAGAAAACGAAATTTCTTCCGGTCTCTACCTCTGCAGAGGACCCTACGGAGATGTCGGTGACTCTGGCAGCGAAACAACAGGTTCAAAATAAATTAAGGAACAGACTAATTCCCGGAATCAAACTCACCAGACACTTGATCTCAAACAACGGGAAGAAACTGGCCTTGTATTATGCCTTCTTGGATGCAAGGCCCTTGGGAAAGGAGCAGCTGAAAGAAATGGGGCTATCCTATCTCCCGATGCGGTGCTGCAAATTTAAACCACAAGGATCCGGTCCTAAGAGACATCAACTTGGTCGATGGGCTGACGGCTCGTTCGGTGGCAGCTTACCTCACTCAATCATCCAATAAGGGGATTATGTTTGCAGCCCAAACCTTAAACTCAACCTTGCGGGCCAGCTGGTCGACCCCCCAGCTGAAGACGCAGGAGAAAACTACCAAGCACCGCAAGTCCTCCCTGCAGTTGGGGACCTCAGACCGAATCCAATCGATGACCGGACAGCCAAACACGAATGCGAAATAGGATCTCCCTCACCACCTGAAATGTCAGGGGCTTAGGAGATACTTCGAACAGAAATAAGCGAAACCGGTTACGCAGTTGGATGTTTGAAAACGATGTTAAAATTCTATGCATTCAGGAAACAAAGTTGAACAGCGATAAGATTAGAGAGATGCGGCAGTGGTGGCCGGGCTACCAGCTGTGGGCTCCCGCGGTCGACACTAGAGGGGGAACAACGATCTTATTCCGTGCCGACTTGCTGGTAGAGGCTATAGACTCAGCGACAGATGCCTTTGGGCGCTGGTGTTGGGTCAAGGCGGAGATAGAATCCGAATCATGGGTTATCATGTCATTATACGTTCCTGCTGAATTCAACGAAAGGGTAAGGTTCATTGCGGAACTACCGGAAGTAATTCCGGAGTCCGATAACCTTATCCTTGCGGCAGATTGGAATACCGTGCTAAACCCAGGACTGGATTCACCTTACTTTTTTCCACTGCGCAAGGATGCGGTTTTACTTCACGAGCTCATACATACTTTCGGTTTAACGGATGCTTATCGTCATCTAAATCCGGATACACATGGTTTCTCTTGGTTTGGCTCGGCCTCTGGTGCGGCCTCGGCCAGACGCTTAGACTTTGCATTGCTAAAAGGAGCTCCTTGGACGAATTGTTTGGAAGCCCGAGTTGGGGTCTCCCCCCTTTCGGATCACTCCCCTATAATATTTGATACACAGATGGGGGGTGACCCAGACAGAGGATCTGGTTATTTTAGATTAAATGTTGCTCACCTGAAGGACGAGGCGCTAGTACAATGGTTGAACCGTATTATCCAGGGTTGGGGAGAGGTCGCTGGTCTTTGTGCCTCCCAACAATTATGGTACGATGGATTAATGACGGCACTGCAAGAAGCTTGCAGCGCTTACTCCCGTATGAAAAGTATTAGAACACATAAGCAAGCACAAGACTTAAGAGCCACCATTTCACTAGCGGAACAAAATTTGGGCAGCAACACAGTCTCGGATCTTTATTGGTATCTTAAGAGACAGTCAAGCTTGGCCGCACTAGAATTACATGAGTCTAAACTAGAAGAGCAGCGCAGAGACTGGCTAAAAATCAAGGGCATGATTAACTATGATCGGATGACCAAGGACACCTTCCGAACACTCGTGAAAGCTCACACCCGCCCGTCGATGAGGGAGCTGATACACCCCTTTTCACTTACCGCCCCACCAGCAGAGAGTACGGACCTGATGTGTGAGTATGCGAAAGACTATTTCAGTGATATACTCACCACTCGCCGCCCCTTCGATACTCCAGACACGGATCTAAGGGATTTTTCTGACTTTTGGAAATTATCTGATAAAAGGATTCCGCTGCACATTTCGTTGAACTTGGATCGCCCTCTTTCAGTGGAGGAACTTAAGTTAGCAGTGCAGGCCATGGCTTCAGGAAAAGCCCCAGGTCCGGACGGCCTGCCTATTGAGTTCATTCTAACCTTTTGGGACTTCTTTGGCCCGTGTCTCACAGAAATTTTAAACAACGTACTTTTAGGAGGGGACCTCCCCCGGGGCATGGTGGAAGGAGTCATCTCCCTGCTGTATAAAAAGGGATCAAAGAAAGACATAAGGAACTGGCGCCCATTTCCCTGTTAAATGCTGCGTATAAATTGTAAGCCAATGCCCTGGCTTTGCGTATAGCGGGGCACCTACCACAATTGAGAGGTCACGAACAAGGGGCCTTCGTTAAAGGTCGATCAATTCACGAAAACATCATTACAACCATGCAGGCTCTCGAAGTTATTGCTAAAGAAAACAGAGACGTGGCGGTCCTTCTCATAGATATGGAGAATGCGTATGATAAAATCGGATGGTCCTTTGTCCTAAGTACCCTAAAGCACATGAATTTTGGTAGGAACATCTGCACCTGGGTAAGAGGGATGTACTCCCGGGCCACGGCCTCAGTAATGGTCAATGGGGTTCGCTCAACTTCTTTTCAACTAACCAGGTCCCTGCGGCAGGGGTGCCCTCGGGCCCCACTGCTGTTTGTTGTACACCATGAAATCCTCCTTGATAACCTCAGGTTCAACTCACAGATTAATGGCTTAAAGATTAAACCAAATGTAGAATGGAAGGTAGGAGCAATCGCGGATGATCTAACTATTTGTGTGGAAAATTCTCCTCAGGTTCTGGACCAAATCTCTCTTGTTCTCAATTCCTACTGTCTGCTCTCTGAGGCTTCGATTAACTGGTCCAATTCTGTTTATTTATTACCATCTTCTCATCATTTAAGCGTGGATTGGGGAACGAAAAGAGTCTTGGGAGAGTCATCAGAACGCTTCTTGGGAGTTCAAGTGTCATTGGCGGACTGTGCGGCGACACAAGACCACCTATTGGAAGAGAATGTGATTTCACGTATTGAGAACTGGAATAGGCCATACCTTCATTGTTTGATTGGCCGTGCTCTTCTGGTCTCAGTCTCAGCCTTTTCTGCCTTGTGGTATGTCCTAACGGTTCATCGAATGAGTAATGCAACGTATACTAGGATTAGAGCAAGAGCCAGGAAACTGATTTGGAAACCGAAGGCGGGAGAAAACGAGGGATGCCTGAACAAGGTGTCCTGGGAAGTTATTGCTGTGCCAAGGAAAGAAGGGGGTTTGGGATTACTTGATCCCAAACTACAGAATACGGCTTCTCTAGCCAAGTGGCCTATCAGAGCGCCTCTGGGTCCACAGGATAGATTCTGGGTTCAATTAGGCGAGTACATTTTAGGTAAAGAGTGGAACTTGTCTAACCCCTCGGACGTCTGGTCCTGTTTCCTCAGCGACTCCTTTGTGAACGGACGACCTAAATCTGGGTTTTGGAGGATTGTACTACAGGCTTGGAAGCAGATTAGACCGCTTTATTATTCGGAACCACGGACACCCACAGAAATTCTTAATGAATGCCTATTTGACAACCCCTACATTGTAGACTCTAATGGGCTACCCCTCTCAGCAGCAGAGGGAACCAACCGGTTTGGAAGACGTTGGATGGAAAGGGGAATCTTCAGAATAGGCGACATATGGAATTCAGCTACTGCAGATTGGGTTACAGTGGACGAACTGAGAAGAAGATACCCTCACCTGCAAGGGGCACAAGCGAAGCTGCAAGTTTTGATTGAAGCCATCCCGCAGTACTGGAAACTCCAGCTCTGTCAAAGTAACCGGCTGCAGGAAGGAAGCTGGTACATGTTTAAAGACTATTCAGCGGACTCCAGGATCTGCAGATTTTTACATAATGACGAATCAGGCAGGCCGCTCTTTCAGCTGTGGACGCAGGAACCAACCTGGGAAGAGTTGATTCCACTGAGATTTGATAAATTAAATGAAGGATGTTTGTTTCCAGTACCAGATGTCATCGAGTGCAACGTGGCCCGTCCACGTTTGTGCTTGCCAGGGCGTTCAGCATCAGAAGTTAAGATACATCCGCTGCAATGGAGCTGGACGGTGAAGACAGTTCAGACCACAGTGAACCTTCGCTTGCACCAGTATACCCCGAAATGGGGGGTTCGTATTCTCAGGAAATGGTCCAGGAAACCTATCGATGTAATACGGAAAGCCAGGTCAGACTTGGCCTTAAAGAACTATACCGAAGAAGAGTATTTTGCTCTCTGGCAGCAGCTGCAGAAGCTCCCGTCCCAACGCCAGGCAAGTATTCTGTGGACTCAATCTCTACTTGTGACACCCTCAGCGGCCTTCTTGTTAGGTAGGGGAATGGAAGTACAGCTTAGCTGTGCATGCTGCAAGTGGGCGTGGGAAACCACCCGGCATGTGTGGCTGGACTGCCCGTTCTCCAAACGTATCTGGTCTTAGTGGCGCAAACATTGGGAAGATCTCAAAATCTCCAATATGGACTGGTCGGATGACTACATACTTGATGTATTCCAACAAAACCAGCAGTCGCGGGCACAGCAGACATGTATCTAGCCCAAGTTTTCAGAGCGGTTCTGTTAATGGCTATCTGGGAGGAGAGCAACAGTCATCTGTTTCGCCAAGAGCGGATCCCGGATGCAATGCTGAAAACTAGGATAAAGACTCACCTCAGGCAGAGTATCCGGGCCGACTGGCATAGAAAGGCAAAATCAGGCGCCTCCCTCTCAGGAACCAAGTGGTTCTGGAGAACGTGGGGCCTCAAGTGAAGACTGGTAGTGCCAGATGCGAAAGGAAAGCCATCGGTTACATCCCGGCTCACTATAGGGCCGCTGTAGGCCCGAACTTTTGTGTACGTGGTCTGTGGAACTAGTCTCTGTTAGATCTCTAAGCTAAGCCAGGTAAGGCTCCCAGTTCCTTCCGGGTGGCTGGAGTCTCTTGAGTACAGAAACCTTTTTTTTTTTAGGCTGAGTCAGGCCTCTTTGAAAACTGAGGGCATACTCACACGAGGACCAAAAGAACCAAACATTTGAGGCATCTGGGTACGGTTATTTGGGTCATTTGGTCCCTGTGTGGTCACACGTGCGGACTTCGTCCAGAAAGGACGAAGTCGCAACCCTGACACTYYGCACTCAGGGCAAGGTCGTGTGGTCACACGAGGGGACACCAAAGAAAAGAAAAAGAAAAAAAAGAAAAAAGAAAAGAAAAACAACTTCKGCTGGTTGTCTTATTCTTCTACGATTTTCTACAAATTGAGGAAASGAAACGAAAAARGCGTTTGGTCATTTGAGACCACCTCTGGAGGTGGTCTCAAAAAGGGTACCCCCGCGGCCTCGCAGGCCGCTGACATTTGGTCACGATTTGAGGCATTTGGGTACAGGGCCAACCCCGTGTGACCACAAAAATGCCTCAAATTTTGGGATTTTGGTTCATTTGGTCCCCATGTGAGTATGCCCTGAGTTTACCCGAAAGTGTTTAGGCGAGGATTCAGTTGGCTCAGTCTAGACCCGGTTATGTATGGACGAATAGGAAGAATTTTGAGGTGGGTATAGAAGGAGCAGGACCGAACGGTCCAACTGATCAGCACTGGCCGTAGGACGGGAATAGTTACATCTTTCTCCACGGTTATCTGAGCTTCATCTTTGGATTTTTATTTATTTATTTTTATTTATTTATTTTTAAATACGGGCCCAGTGCCCAAGGCTGATATTATCAAGTGAAAATATGAGGCCGGGGTCCTCACAGTCTACCCGGTACATCTTTGGATTTTGAGCGGTAGTCTTGGTTTTGGGACGCTGGACCCGGTTTCCAGCATTGTGAGGACCCCGGCCTCGTCCATTGGATTTTGGAATACAAAGTGACACCTTCTCAAAAAAAAAAAAAAAAAAAAAAAAAAAAAAAGGAACTGGAATTAATCATTATAAGAAATACAAAATAGTAAAAAATCAGTATTTGTGGCATGGCTCTGCCACATGGCAGGTTTCTACGAGTTGCAGCCTACTCGTGCCGAATGTGGAGCGCACGATGTGGAACAGCACGGCGGCATGACGTGCTTCCAACTCCAAGACAAGCGTGACGGACGGAAACAGCCGCATTATGGGCCTCGCTGCACTACTCTCCACATGCACAAAAGACAAAAATAAGATGGCGATGTACCTTTCCATGTTCTAGCGGTGGATTCATTTTCCACATTTGGAGAGCAGTGCAGACAGGCAAAACTAAGATGGCGATGTACCTTTCCATGTTCTAGCGGTGGATTCATTTTCCACATTTGGAGAGCAGTGCAGACAGGCCGTATGGTTTTTTTTTTTTTTTTTTTTGGGAAGTTTTATTGCAAAGGTCAAATCGACGAGGCTGCTTTCGATTTGGGCGGTGTATTTGGACGCGGGCGAGTTCTTTTTGTTTTTGTTTTTGTTTTTAATAAAAACTTGGAACAATTTCTCGATTTGTCATCCTTTTTTTTTTTTTAGGGGCGGCCAATGCCGTGTTATCCAGGCACTCCGGCCTGGTCCCGCATCCCTTACATCATAAAAGAGTTCCCAAGAACTGAACTGTATCCTCTGGCTACCACGACGCAGGTTCAGGAAGCTGCCAGCCTACTGACCTACTGACATGGCTTGTTATAGGCACAAAAAGCTGTTAACCCACCGACGTTGTCGTTCTTGTAAACAAAAAGAAAAGCGGAAAAAACAATAGCTCAGTCTAAACTAGCGAGATACATATTGCGCCCAGCAAGCACTGAAGCAATAGCACAATCTAAACTAAGCACACACAATCATTCAGGCACCGAAAAAAGCACACACAATCACTCAGGCACCGAAACAATAGCACAGTCTAAACTAAGCACACACCACATATTTTACAAGCAGAGCTAGTAATCTGCTATTCTGTTCCCAACGCAACCAAACCCAACCCCATGCCCACAACACTGAAGCTCAACACAAGCCATGGGTCAAATGGGAGAGGCAAGGTTCAAAGGAAGAAGGCAGAGAATGTCAATTCCGGGCGCATCATTGGTTGCTGTTGGACTGTCAGCAGGCCCGGGAAGGCCATCCATCTTGTAACAAAAAGTCTGGTCGCTTTGGCTGAACACCCTTTGTTCTGCACTTTGTAAGTCCAGTCTGTGTGAATCGCCTGTTTGATGAAATACTTGGTTTCTGCCCGGACCATTGGAGGTGTACATCTCTCACCCCTTCTGGTCGCCGAATTTCGCAGCGTCCAAAGTGTCCAAAGAATGGCTGCTCTTGAATGCGCCGCGTGCTGTTCCAATTGCATGTACCGTTGCCAGTTGATGTCCCCAAGGACTATCGATTCGGACCATTTCTCGATTTTTCTCGATTTTTCTCTATCGTTCCGATTGGTCATCCTTAAATTCGGACCATTTCTGGATTTTTCTCGATTTTTCTCTATCGCTCCAATTTTTTATTATTGTTATTTTTCTTGGAAAGCTTTGATAATGGGACGAGGCCGGGGGACCTCACGGTTCGACCCCGGAGTTATCCTGGCAGCATCAGCCAGTTTAGCTTACGAGCCCGGCTCGGTAGACCAATCTTCTGAACAAAATCTATCGTTCCAATTTTAACGGATGTCCCCGAAGGAGTACGGGCGGATTCTTTCAGTGGCCAATCAGGGCTTCACTCCAACAGTCGCCCGACCGACTGACCACGGTCGTCCCGTCAAAGGGCGGGTTTTGGGCATCGCCAGACCAGTCACCAAATGCATAAAAGATAAGAACTTCGGCGATGTATCTTTCCTCGTTTTGCACATTTCCTGAGGGGACCGTGATGAGCGCCGGCAGTTCGTCTGCGTCCCCTGAAAGAGACAAGGCAGGCAGAGACAGCTGTCTCAAGAAAAGAGCTCGCGGGCTTTCTTTTTGTCGGACTACACTGTGTGAGTGCTGCGGGGGGAAGAAAAAAAAGGCGGGAAACTGGACACCAGGCAGAGTGGACAGCGTTGAAATCCCAAAGGCGGGGATAAAGGGCGTCGCTGCGCCACTCACCAAATGTACCAAAGACAAAACGTTGACAAACATGACGGCTGTGAATTGTCGCATATTTTTGTGAAAAATTGATCGTCATTTTGCAGATTTGGTGAGCGGTGCTGAGACGCCCACCATGGCCCCTGCGCAAGGATGAGACGCTTAAATCGAGAAAAAAAAAGTCCACACTGCTGCGTTTGTTTACCAAGAGCGTCTACAACAAGGAAGAATCTACTGTCGAATCGGAACCAGATGCGGATATGGATTCATGACAAAAGGGTCTCGCCACAGCACTCACCAAAGAAGAAAGAGGGCTTTCCGACCTCTTGGATGTGGAAGCTTGTCCATTTTCGTCTCCTCTGGAGCTTGGCGGCGCCCAGTAACGAAAGCAAGCGAAGATGGTGCTCGGCAAGGGTCAGCTTAGGGCCTCGCCACACCACTCTTGAGAAAGAGTTTTCAAGAGTTGCCGTGCCGCCACACGGCCTCTTGAGAGGTTGGGTAGGAAAAAAACTTCAAGCGCTGTCAGAACGCGGGTTCAAGAGTCTGGGCTCGCCGCACCACTGTCGAAAATGCAATTTTTGACAGTTTCTCTTCGCCACACAGGCTGTCGAAGTCGGAGACCGGAAAAATATTCTCCAGTTGTCAGAGCATGCTTCTCGACAGCTCCTGTCGAAAGTTGTTGAATCCCCAGCCTGCTACTCCCATACTTTCTACACTCCTCGGCTGCGCCGTAGACTTCTCTTCGAAATTCGGTGAGGGGGGGTAAGGTCGGGATGGACTAATGCTTGTCGTACCCTCTGCCGTGTTCATCTTTTTCCATCTTGCATTCACAAGTGAGTGCACTCTACAGTGCTGTGTGGCTAAAGGGGGGCAAACTGTCGAATGGAGGCTGTCCAATTTGTTCTGACAGCTGTCAAATTTTTTCGCGTTTCAACTGTGGTGCGGCGAGGCCCTCTCTTTTGAGGAACCCGAAATCCCCGCCTGCAACACTAGATATGTCAAGTGTCCTCGGCCCGGTGGTTGACGGACGCTTGATTCTCAAGAGCTGTAAGGTCTTCAATTCTGACAGCGGTCAGTGATTTCGGCCTCCGCTTTCAAGAGTCGACTCTTGTGATCTGGGCCACTGTGGGCCTGGCTGCACTACTCTTGACATGCACAAAAGACAAAAATCATGGCGGTGCATCTTTCCATATTCTAGTGGAAGATTCACTCTCGTTTTGCACATTTCGAGAGAAGAGGCCCCGTGTCCGTCCCAGGCCGCCGGTTAGCAATTCTCAAGAGTAGGCCTCCTCACCACACACAACTCTTGAAAGTCCTCCAGTGGTCGGGGCCTTTTCTCAAGAGTCCGTTTGTCAAGAGGTCTGTGTGGCGAAGAGCCCGAAACTCTTGAAACAGGTACTTTTTTTTTTTTTTTTTTTTTTTGGTTAAWAAAGGGCCCAGTGCCCAAGGCTGATATTACCAATAAGAGGAATGAGGCCGGGGTCCTCACAGTCTGCCCGGAGAAATCGAACCGAAATTGTTGAGAACCAGGCTCAGCGTCCCTCATGTGGTGACTATGATGGTGATGATCCTGATGATGATGATGATACTACTGATGATGATGCTGATGGTGATAAAAAATTGTATTAATTGTAGTAAGTTATGCTATATCAACAATTCTGGTCTCCTACTCCTAGAGCACCTTCTAGCCCTCCCTGTACCAGACATTGTAAAACAGAGACAATACCAACCTAACCAATGTCACCCATAGCTGATCTATCCTCGCCACCGAGCAGCCTCCCCCAGTTCGCCAGTGGATTGCCTTCCTCCCTCGGCAACCCCCAGATCTCTCTACAAGGCCTCACGCTCCTGTCTTTGCAGGTTACAGGCCAACGCCCCAGCTCCGGCCAGCGTCGTTCTGGCGTCGGCAAAACAGGGGCACAGAAAAGAACAACTCTGCAGAAATCGGTCCGGGTTCGACCATCCCTGAAATCCTATATCCCGGATGTGGAAGAAAACTCGATGCTGGCCAAAAATTTCAGAACACCAGAAAGCTTAATATAACATTGATGAGATAATGATACTAATGATGATGATGATCTTTATGTTTTATTTTTTTGATGATGCTAATGATGATGGTGATTAGTATGTAAAAATTTCTAGAAGACTATGCTATATCAGGAAATATGGCCTTCTAATCCTAGAACAACTCCTCGCCCTCCCTGTACCAAGACATTACATCTCAGAGACAATGCCATCCTAGCCAACATCAACCACAGCCATCCTGTTCTCGCCACCTAGACTAAACCTGGACCCAAAGGTTGTCATGGCATCACCCCCCAGATTGCCACTGGATTGTCTTCCTCCCTCGACTAATCCCCAGTTCTCTCTACAAGGCCTCATACTCCTGCCATTTGCAGGTTACAGGGCAGGACCCCAGCTCCGGCCAGCGTCGTTCTGGCATCGGCATACCAGGGGCACAGAGCAAAGCAACTATGCAGATATCGGCCCATATTCAACCATATCTGAAATCCTATACCTCGAATGAGGAAGAAAGCCAAAGACCGCCCGGAATTATAAAACACCAGAAAGCTTGATATAACATGATTAATTGATTTCTATACAGCAAATTCCCCCCCTCGCTCCTCCTTCCCTTCCTGTTCCGTCGTTGCCTCCACCGATAAGCTGTTCGTAATGTAAACAACCCTATCGGCCCCAACTGGAAACAGTGTCCACTCTCCTACCCACCAGCCACAGAGGCATCCAATTCCCACCCAAAGTATGCCTCTGTCTCTCCCTTACCCTAATCTGCCTCCGCTGGAATTTATCTCCAGCCCCAGAAAAGAGTATCCCTCACAACTCTGCTCATACTCCCTTCAGGGCGTACACTACCCACCTTGCAACACCCCTGCAGAGCAGAGTTCCCCCATCCATAATCATCCAATAAAAAATCAGCAAGAAATTACATACCCACGGGAGAGCAAGAATAAATACGAAGTGAAATATTAATATATTATCATAGATGTGGAATAAATTAGGAACTACAGGATAAAAAATTGATCGTATTAATAGTAGTAATTGATATTAAAATTCAAATGGTAAATAATGGAAAAATTCAGACGTGATACACCTGAAACAGATTGGGGAACAAAGAACGTAAATTGATTAGTAAATTATATATGAAATTTTAGGTATTAAAAAACACCTTTTCGATTTTAGTACTCGATTTCCATAGTTTGAGGATAGGCAGATATATTAATTAAAGATGATTATACTGGTTGATAGTTGAGATGTATACTGGAATAATGATTAAAAGATCGTATAATAATTGATTACTTGAGAATAAAATAGGAAAATTGAAAAGGTTTTGGGTATCTAGAGACCAGGCAGAGAGGAAAAGACAATCTGAAATGAGTAAAGTCGGTATTCGTACGACTCCCCCCTCCTCCCCCTCATCTCCCTGTCCCCCCCTCCTATTCTAAGAAGATGATGATTATGATGAAGACAATAACGATGATGATAATGTCGAACCCTGCTGATTGAACTGTTGATGACATTCCCCTCATAATGAAGCTGAAGATGATGATTCTGATGAAGAGAATAATGATGATGATAATGTCGAAACCTGATGATTAAAATGTTGATGACGCTCCCCTGTAAGTGTAGTTTGGATGATACAGAAAGGATGATGAACAACCGACAACTAAACTCCAAGTTGAAGCCTCCTCTCTTGTAATGACCGCTTGATGGCTCTTGGACTCATTCCTCGAAGAACTCCTACTCACTATCTCCCGAAAATCCTCCTCCCACCCCACGGGACACACTCTTCTCCTTCTCGCGACGAGCCGACCTTCCTCTACCAAACTCGCAAGATGAAGAGCAAGAGTGATCACTCCTGAAGAAAAGCTCTCTTTCACATGATATACTAGCCTGCAGCATCACTCACGTGAAACGCGAAGCAGAGAGATGACACCGAAAGTGCTTTCAAAAGTCAGGAGACAATAAGTGATAAGGATGAAGCCCTTTGTCGCCATCCAAAATCTGATTCATCATCCCTGTAGGATTAGCTCACACCACCATGACGTCTGCAAAAAAAACAGCGCCTCACCACATGTCAAAAACCAGCACCTCGCCACTCACCAGCAGCGAGCGCTCGCTACTCATTAGTCTCCAGCGCCTCACCAACCGATAGCTGTCAGCGCCTCACCATTCACAGGTGACATGCACCTCACGTCCTTCGAGCAGCCAGCGCCTCTCGACCATCAAGCTGTCAACACCTCGCCTCGTGCAAGCAGCCAGCACCATGCTTCGGACTCGCCGCCAGCGCCTCGCCTCTCGCCCACGTCGTGGTGCGTTGGTGTGTAGGGAAGAGGGCGCAGGGGCGCAACGCTCCCGGTAGCGCTGTGCCCCCTCCGGTGTTCTCGCCCTCTCTTGAAACAGGTACTCTTGAGAAAATCTGACAACTCTTGAGACATTTCGCGTTTTCAAGAGTGGTGTGGCGAGACCCTTATCCGGTTGTACGTCCGGGGATTGTTGTCGTTTTTTTTTTTTTTTTTTTTTTTTTTTTTAATGGGAACAAGGCTCCAATCTATTCCTGGGGAGCAACACGTGCTGGGAACCAGGCCCAGCGTCCCATATGGAAATTTACATAGAATTTTTGAAAATTGAGGGCGTTTGGGAAATTTACATAGAATTTTTGAAAATTGAGGACGCACTCACACGGGAACCAAAAGTCTAAAACATTTATCCAGCGGCCTAGCTCAGTTGGTAAGGCACGCAAGTGACATTCAGGAGGTCTTGGGTTCAATCCCCATTGGCCTCATGTACCTTCCTGGGCATGCTTCGCGCCCACCACCTAGAGATAGCCCGTTGGTCCCCCCAATTGGCATTCAAAAGCAGGCTCAACTGATGTTCATAGGGGGAGGGGTAATAGGGGAGGCAGCGACTGGCCACTCAGATGATGCTCGGTCGCTCTGCCACCGGCTGTCCCGTCTTGGGTTCAATCCCCATTGGCCTCATGTACCTTCCTGGGCATGCTTGGCGCCCGCCACCTAGAAATAGCCCGTTGGTCCCCCCAATTGGCATTAAAAAGCAGGCTCTGCTGATGTTCATAGGGGGAGGGGTAATCAGGGAGGCACAACGACTGGCCACTCAGATGATGCTCGGTCGCTCTGCCACCAGCTGTCCCCTGGCCGGTGCCCCCTGTTGGGGGTTCCCTGAAGGCTATCAGGCCACCTTGGGCTGAAAAAGCCACCGTTGTCAGATTAGACACAAGATTGAATTTACCTGGTAACCCGGGCTGGTTAGTCTGATGATAATACCTCAAGGCCATCGCCCTTTTAAAAATTAATTAAAAAAAAAAGTCTAAAACATTTGAGGCATTTGGTTCGCCTTTTTTTAGGCATTTGGTCCCCGTTTGGTCACATGGGCCGACCTCGTCCAGAAAGGACGAAGTGGCGCCCCTGACACTTTGCATTCACGGCAAGTGCGCCCGGTCATACAGGGGAGGACCAAACGGTACCTGCTGGTGGGTGCAGCTCCCGCATGTTCCCTCGTTGGAGGCTTGAGCACGGATGTGGCTGCTACGGGGTTCCCCGTAATACTATAATGACAATAAAAAAGGCCTGAAAGGCTGTCGTGTCCAGATTTGACAGGTAATTGAATTGGTTGGTCTTAGACCACCAGTACTTCCTAAAGTCGTGCCCGTTAACGCGCCACAAATTTAGGGAATGTACAGGCCACTACAGGAGCGCCCAAATTCATCCAACTAGAAACGTTTCTACTCTATTTTTTTCCACGGCCGATAGATGGGCCAAGTACTGGTGGTTTAAAGAATTAGCCTTAAAAAAAAAAAAAAAAAAAAGATGGATTGTTTGAAAAAACAAATTTAACGCTCGAGCCTTATCTACAACTTAAATGTACCTGGTCGCACTTCCAGTTGTTTTGCGGGCTGTCTTCTTCGTCCAGGATTCTCTTCAATTCGAGAAAACAGAAAAAAAAAAACAACGAAAGGTAATTTGAGACCACCTCCGACGGTGGTCTCAAAAAGGGTCCGTCCGCGACCCTGCAGGCTGCTGACAGAAGGGTCACCATTTGAGACATTTGGGTAGGGAGTCTCTCCAGTGTGACCCGAAAAATGATTCAAATTTTGGGATTTTGGGATTTTGGGTTTTTCGGTCCTCCTGTGAGTATGCCCTGAGATACCCGCTTTGGCTAACACAATTTGGAGGAAATCTGAGATGCGGTTTCTGCGGGGGAAGGCGCCACGGCTGGGCGACAGCGCTAGTGTTGCGCTAATTTTGTCGCTCCAAATCGGCGCCGGCTCGGGTCGACGGGTCGTTCGGGAAGTTTCTTATGGTCGACGCCCAGCCCTGCTTCGTCGTCAACCCAGCCATCGTGATGGGGCACGAAGAACAAGTTATGCTCACGCATCGTGGGTATCGGTTATGCCAGGTGCGTTCTTTCGAGGCAACCTCTAGAGGCCTGATAGGAGGGATTAGGGAAGACCACGAGCGAGGCATAGCTCGATGACAACTCTCTTTAAGATGTCTTCAAGTAATCGAGCTCTATGAGGAAATTGCCGAGACCCAGACAATAAGAGTTAACTTCAACACGAATGAAAGATGGACGGAGTACAGAAACTAGGGAGGATAGAAGGAAGCTCGGGCGAGGAAATACGAAAGCAGATGGTGAGTAGTTTATCAGCGTCGATCATCGCCTACCACGATGGGGCACAAAGGTGAAAAAACTATGATCACTCTGGGGAGTACCGGCTAAGCTGGGTGGGTATTCTTCCTGAGGCGGATAATGGTAGTCTTGTAGAGGGAGTAGGGGAGGATTATGAAGCAAGGCCTTGCCCCCAGAGACGGGTTTCCTCAACATGTTGAGTTCGAGGAAAGTGTCGAGATCCAATTGATGGTCAGGAAAAAGGCTGCAAGTTGCCAGAGGCCGTTAAGGTGAAGGGTGAAGGAAAGACAGGAAGGAGGTAAGGTACAAGGAAGCTCGGGTGGGGAATCGGGGGTGAGTAAAGTAAGGAAAGGAATTAGCAAGTATTGGTAGTGTCTCACCAAGCGCGATTGGCAACGGAAGCTGACCTAATCGCAAGTCGTAGCTGGACAGTAGGACAGAGGATGGCAACCGAGCCAGAAAAAGAAGGAGGGGAGGGGGAGGCTTCCACCCCCACCCCGTGCTGTGACGAACTATTTTCTGTAACCGCGCGACTTTCTGCGCGAAGTTTGTTGTGGGGGAACGGGATGGGTTAGCCGGGTGAGAGGCGTGGAAAGGGTCGGCTGGGCTAGTTGCATGGATACCCTCGTTTCTTTTTTTTTGTTTTCTGCTGGAAGTTGTCGGATCGGTGTCGGGAAAATCCTATGCCAACGGTTGGGTAGCCGTGCCTTAGCCAGCGCGAGAAATAACTGTACCACAGCTTCTTTCTTGTTCTGTAGTGAGCACTGGGAATTTTGGTGCGATCAGTGCGCGGGAATGTCCTTTTTCAAATTTCAACGGATGTTGAGTCCCCACGGGCTCTCGGAATTGTTTTTTTTTTGCCTATTCGGAATTTTTTTCTGCAGTTAGGACTTAAGCTAGGAATTTAGGCACCTTTTCAATTTTGCTGCCCGGCGCTTCTTGCTTACGCACGCCTTGTCGCGACAAGATTTGCATTCTGACTTTTCCGCGCCTTAATCTTGCGAGTAACTGTAAAGTTTTGGCGGGTGTGATTGCAACTATAATCTTCTTATTCTTGATGTCTTTCGTGTTCTTCCCTTTTGCTGCCTTGTTTTCGCCCGCGCATGCACACCTTCTTCCCTGGCCTGATTGGTTCCTACGTTTGCGTGCCCAGATCGATGCGCGGAGAGTGGCTCTGTCCCCCGAGCCGCGGCCTGGACATGCAAACCTAGGCACTTCGTCTTTTCCTTTGCTTAGGCGTAATCCCGAGTACATTGCGCAAGCACGCATGCTATAAATTCCGCAAGCGCGATTAGCTGGCTCTCTAAGAATTTTGAGGTTAGCGTTGTCGGCGCGAATACCCTTATAAGGGTATCCGCCCAGGTTTTTGCAAGTGACAGAAAGGCTCGGGTAACCTGGATTCTGAGTGCCCGTGCGGGAAAGATGTGAGGGTCCTCCGCGCACGGGCAAAGGCCTGTCTTGTCCCAGTAGGGAGTACGTGGGCGCGCAATTTTGAGGCGCGCGTGTGATTTTTTTCCCTTTGATTGGACTAGGCAGCCGGTCTAGCTGACCGGCTCAGACCATGTTACGGGTCAGATTAGGGGTAAAAGTCTGTTTCTTTTTCTTATTGTTAGGTGGCGCGCGCGACCGGTGGTAGGATTGGTGCACCGAGAAGCGTACAGGACGGTCGGGGCATAGGCTGGTAGGCCGGCGCGGGCGCTTAGGGGCCATGGGAACGAATGTGGGTCGAAAAGGTGGCCAAGGAGGTGTCTTGGCCCGGAGCGCCGCGCGGTACCACCTCATGAGGGAAGTCGCGCCTGTTGGTTACAGGCTTGGGCTTAGCCCTATCAGTTACGACGTTGGACTGTTTCAGCGGGGGTACGGGGGTCGAGGTCGGCGGACGACAGCGCAGGAGCGGCGGAGCAGCGAGAAGCCGTGGGGTCGAGGGTCCACACAGGACTATCCCCCCTGGTTTTGTTTTGCCGGGGAGTCCGACGGTAGGGGTGTGGCCTGTTCCTCCCTCCCCTAGGCGATTCCCCCTTTCCTTATATCGACGACCTACCCTGATATTTTAACGGGCTTCGGTCCGTTTTCCCTTGGGTACTGCTACCTTATAACGGTGTGGGGGGAGATCCGCATGACACCCGTGCAGGGGCGATGCGCGAAGGTTCGGAATGGACCTGGTCGTAGGCCGGGCCGGGTACATTCCAAAGAGGGGACAGTATGGCCTCGAGTACTGAGTCGGGCGCAGGGTCGACGCAGAGAAGATTTTTGCATAGATGACGTGCACGAATCGAGACAAAAGGGGGGGCGCACCTCCCTGAACCCGGTCAGAGAGGCGGCCCAGGGCAGTGTGCTGCACTGTCGTGGCATGGGCGGCACCAAGGCTGCTCTGGCACCGAAGGGCCGTTGAGTGTTGAGGCGGGGAGCCCTTCGGGATGTCCAAGGGTATCGGGGCAGCGCTGAGAAGATTGACTTGGCCCCCATGCGAGACTGACACATACGAGTGAGGGGGCAGAGGTTGGTGCGCGTCCGAACTAGTCCCCGAAAGGAGGCCGGCTGCGTGCAGAAGTAGTGAGGTAGGAAGGGGAGATTTTTCTTGGGAAGATCCGTTGCGTCGAGGAGATCTGCATGGCCCCTAAGTAGGAGGGGCATATGAGAAAGGTCCGGGAATGAACCCGGACGCGAATCGGGAAAAAGGGGAGGGTTGATGATCGTGTCTTAGGGCCAGCAGCCCGGTTCGTCGGGTACGCCCGTATACTGTTGAGGGCAGACCTACACATAAGTAGGGTAGCAGGAGGCGACAGGTAAAAGTCGAAGAGGTGAGTTCGTAGGGCCGGTCAAATTGCTGACGCGGCCGCGAGAGAGAATCCGAGGGATACAAAGGAGATCTGCGCAGCCAGCTGTGCAGAGGTGGTATAGCAAGGACTTAAGAAGGAACCCGGTCGTGAAAGCGGGTTAGGGGCGAGGTATCCGATAAATTTGGAACGGTACGACATAGATTCGTATGGTCTCTGCGCGGGGGCGGTATGTGTGGATTATGGGAAGGAGGGGCAGGCCTGAACGCTGGTTGCCTCCGTAGTCCGTAGTACATGCCAGGAGTATTTGTCGGGATCCAGCCCCGAAAGAGGGCCAGATTCGTGCCCGATGGTGTGGGGAGGGGGGCACTACGGCTGCTCGAATCGCGGAGGGGCGTGGGGCGCCGCGGCAGCCGAGGTCCCACGGAACATCCGTCACAACCAAAACAGTACAGGGGGAGGGGCTGGTTGGTCCGCGCATGGCGCGGGCGTGTATAAAGTCGGGGTAGCGCTCCCGTTGTCGGTTTTTGGCTGTTGAAGCTCTCCAGGCTGAACCGCGCATTGTTTGAGTGTGGCAGACCGACCGTTCGCAGGGGGGGTTAAACTTGGTTGACGACTACACGAAGGAGGAGGAGATAGCGGATGGGGAAAACAGCAGGGAGGTGGATGAACCTGACGCTCATTCGCGGCCGGGTGCTTTCGAAGTAGGAAATGGTGAAGGGAAGAGTGGCGCGAGTGGGCGGAAGCCGCACGCGTGATCCTGGATGGGGTCGGTCGGGAAGAGGAGCAGGGCGGGGTTCTTGACCGCTGTGGTTTGGTTGGCGGGCTCGAGTTTCACAGAAGATCAGTAGGTAGGGAGATTGGCAAGGGGACCTGTGCGCGGTGGCCATGGCAGAGGGTTGAAGGGAGGAGGAAGGAGGACATAGCTCTCGACTCAGGGTAGAATAGGGAGGGGTAGGAGGTGATCCCGGGGGTTTGGCCCCGAGCGAGTCGGATGGCAGACTCAGAATGAAGGATAGGGGAGAGTGAGGAGAGGTCGGAGAAGCTGAGGTAAGGATGCGGGAAGGAGCAGGTACGGCCTGTTGCAGCGTAGACTCGGATAGGACAGGATGCTGTTTAGAGGTTCTAGCACGTAGCGAATCTGAATGTGCAGTCAGATCTGGGCGGCGATTAGCGTGGAAGGAGTTGGCGAAGGTAGAGGCTGTATGGCATTCAGGCGGGAGCTCATGTATTGAGGGCTGATCTCGGCGGTAGAATCATTCGACTTGCTCATCCTACCGGTGGAGTTGGCGTGAGGTCGACGACGCAGGCTGCAAGGTTGCCTGTTCACCGGTGCGCCGGGCATCTCCCTAGACCGGAGGGTTGCCCATCGTTCTCAGTATGCTGCTCGGAGCCAAATGGGGTAACCGGAGACGAAACTGCCATGCTGCAGACGGGGGCTTAAGGGGACGACTGTGCACAAGTTTGACATGCCATGCGGGCTGGTGCTACTGGTGCGGCTCTCCTACAGCAAACTGCACAGCCTTGCTGGGTAGCCGGGTGATGCCTTGTTGGGCGCTTGTCACGCACCAGCTGGGTACGTGCTAGGCAGACTTGCACCGCCAAGAGCGCCAGGTCTTGCTGTAAGAACTGTTGTTGTGCGCCTTACTGCCTACCGCGACTCCAATCGTCTCACGGGCACAGTTGGGATTGTGTTGAGTTGCTACGTTGTCTGGGCAGGGCTGTTGGAGGTCAGAGGGGAGGCTGAGCTTACCTGTGCAACAGTCGTTAGTTGGTAAGGCTTGCTGCAGCGGCACGACTGTTGCTGCAACTAGGGCCGCGGTGCCACCTGCAACTGCAGCCAAGTTAGGCGACCGTGAAGGAAATTATTGCTGCGAGTCAGAGAGACGTCAGAGAGTAGCTTGGATAGGTTGACTTTCGTACGTGACCAGGCTACTGCTGTAGTCCAGTGGAGTGATATTGCATTTCGAGTCGCTGCGATTTTTTGGGAGTCCATCAGGAGGACCTGTCTCAACAGTTTGACCGCATCTGACTGAGCTGCTGCGCCTCTGGCCATCATTGCGGGGCCCTCAGGCGCCAAAGACTTGAAGGCCCTCTCGTGTGAGTCTGATTTTACTCTTCTAACTGAGAGTCTTATCCCTTCTCCCTCTGTCCTTCTCCTTCCAAAGTCTGGTCCTTTGGCTTTGAGAGGAAGGCGGCAGGCGGATGTGTGGCCCGTAATCGCGCCAAGGCCTCTGTGGGAGGTTGGCCCCACCAATTGCGGGAGCTCTGCCGGGACTCAGGCGGAGCCCTGGAGGCAGGGAACTGAGAAGGTAATTCCTTGACTCCCTTTATAAACCCAACTATAACCCCTACCTGTACATCTCTCTATGTTTGACTGAGTGTATTGTGTGGATCCTGTATTTGGTTCTGAGTTTGACTTTCAGGACATAAGTCAAACTAAGGTAAAGGAATGTATGAGCAAGTCTCAGTTTTAGTTTATTGATTGCCTGAAAGCAAATTGTGAATAAAATGGGTTGCATCCGGGGGGGGAGGTTGGGAGGAAGGCAGCATTGTGTGCAGATTGACTAGGTCATTAAGGTTGGGAGGTCCCCTTAAGTTTGGGGAAGCCCGACGCTTTGTTTATTTTTGGTTTGCATGGAGCCTCAGGCCGCTCTATAAGTTTAGGTAGCCTGAAACTCTGGAGGCTGGGATGTCCCCATAAGTTTGGGGAGACCTGGTGTTGGGAATCGCATAGAGGGTCAGGACACTCTATAAGTTTAGGTGTCCTGGATGCTCTGACCTGTGGGAGTTTGACTGTGAGTGACTTTTAGGGACCCAAGACGCTCTATAAGTTTAGGTACCTTGGATTGCCTCATTTTGTTTGGGGTTCTCTCAGCTTCTTTGGTTATGAACGAGGAGGTCTGAACCGCTCTATAAGCTTAGGTGGTTCAACCCTTCTCCTGTTTTGTCTTGAGGGAATAATTATGGCAGGGGACAGACCGCTCTATAAGTTTAGGTAGCCTACCCCACTGCCTCGCACAGATTGGACCAGAGAGAAACGAGCCTGGCTGACGATCAAACCGCTCTATAAGTTTAGGTGGTCTGACCCAATGCCTCGCACATGTTGGAACCCAATGGATATGACTTGGCTATATTGTATTATTATGCTATTAAGAACAGGCTAGTCAGACCGCTCTATAAGTTTAGGTAGCCTGACTATAGCTTATCACAATTGAAGGAAGTATAATTAAGAGATATGATTGAAGGTAAACGTGGGCAGACTGAGCAATGTTCTAAGTTGAGCGACTCAGCCTTATGTCCCTTCGAAGACTAAGTTCACAGAGGTATATATAAGTTGCCTATCTAAACAGTTAAGGGCGACTAGAGTGGTCTAGTCATACGCCCAAAGAAGAGAAAAGTGGTTGTGCCCTCTGTTTGTGTATACCTGGCCAAGTCAGAACGCTCTACAAGTTTAGGTATTCTGACTTTGGGCCTGACTAAGTTGGGTGCGCTCTGTAAGTTCAGGTGCCCTGACCTATGCCTTATGTAAGTTGGGTATGAGGGGATAACTCACTGAAAGATCATGAACTATTGTTTGTTCAGATTGGCTTGGGGATTGTGAGAGTACTTACCTTTGTGGTTTAGCCTGCATGTGGCTGAGTGAGATTACTACTTGATCTGGGGTTCAGGTTGACAGGTAGTTGCTTTAGAGGCTCGCCACGTGCTAAAGCGATAGGAGTTAGGTCAATTCCTGCATTTTCTGAGCTGACTTTATTTTACTTAGATCGATTCTTGCATTCTCTGAGGCTCGCTACTGTACTTGGACCTGTATAAATTCTGGTAAGCTACTTTCTCTACGGGAAGCGCTGTCGAAATTTCTACAGATTCAAGGAGTTGGAAAAATTCTGACTTGTTAAAGTTCAGCTTGTCCTTTCGTCATATCTGACTTAGTAAAAATCTAGAAAGCCTCCTTTTCTAAAGGGAGTGCTGCCCAAATTTCTGCTAAATCAGGGAGTTAGACAAAATTGGCGTTGGGATGTCGGAGTTAGTCTCAGGGTCTAAACTTGGCTTTGTATAAATTTTGGGAGAGCACTTTTCTAGAGGGAGTGCTGCCGAAATTTCTGCAAAACTAAGGAGTAGTTAAATCTTGTCTAAATTGGACTCAAGGTTGTTTTTGAGTTCGAATCTGACTTAGTATAAATCTGGAAAGTCCCCCTTTTTAGAGGGAATGCTGTCCGAATTTCTACTAATTCGGGGAGTTAGACAAAATTTGACTTTCCAGAGTTGGAGTTTATTTATGCCTTCATATCTGAGCTGATATAAATTATAAAAAGGCACCTTTCCTACAGGAAGCGCTGCCGAAATTTTCTTGATGTGGGAAAGTTAGAATATATTTTGACAAGTGGCGATTCTGGCAATCCACCCTGAATAGGGGAGATTCAGCCAGGGTCTGCCTTTGCTTTCAGTGCTGCTTAAAGATAGACTTAGGCCTAGCTAGTTAGAAAGATTTTGGTGGGAATCTATCATGGAGTTGTATTCTCCATACACTTATGAGATTAGCTTGAGGGTTGACCTGTTTTATGGTACAGGTTTTCATTGGACTTCGATTCAGGATTCGGACTAGTATCAGCTTAATCCTACGAGGATCATCCTCTGTTATCACTGATAACAGGTCGGTTGCCGATTCGTCGGTCTTCGACCCAATCTCAACTCACCCTCCATACTCAACCTAAAAGGCTTTAGCCCTGGTGGTTTTACTGTTTGTTAAGGATTTCACCCGGACTTTTATTGAATGGCCATTTAACAAAGGTACCGAGTATTTAATTGGGGTTGGTTGGACTGACAGTTGGGGCTTGCATGGCTAAAGCGAAGGGGTATGAGCATAGAGAATGGTTGGGGTTGACCCCGTGTAGTGCGTGTTTTGTCGCTTGATTCTTGATGTGGTTGCATGTATGTCCTGTGACTCGGATTTTGGATTTGGACTGCCTGCGATTCCATATACATATACATGGTTGTGAGGAGTCCCACTGTGCCTGTGAGAAGTGATCGTCACGACTCTATCCCCCTCTGTATGTATGCGTGGATATACGTACGATGAGTGCTCGAGAGGCCTGAGAGGCCATGTTAACAACCGCGTGAGAGTTGGGATTGAGGGGCAGGGAAGACCCCCCCCCTTCTGCCTATTTGCGTCTTGGGGCTTTCTTAGTCAGACGTTGATCCTGAGCCGGGATTCGAGGTCCTTGTCCAGGACATCCCAAACCCTAGGCCCTGAAGGGGAGGAGTTTCCCCTCGCATAGAGCCTGTTTACTTTGGTCGGCGGGACACCCCACTTGAAAGGCGGAAATGTCGCAAGGGCCGAACGACGTGTCCTTCAGCCATTCAATATCGTGAGGGGTAACCCCTCGCGACGTGTTCCTTCAACCATTCAATATCGCGAGGCCGGAGCCGCGGGTACCACGTATGATTGGCACCGGTGGTTGGCATAGGATTGGCCTGCGGCCGCGCGGTTTTATATCAGAGCCCTGCGCGCGACGTCTCGCCGCCCCAGCGTCTAAAGGTTATGGGATGCCGGTCTCGCGCGTGGGTGCAGCGATTGGATTATTGCAGGCTGCCGGCACCAATCGTAAAAGGGGAGGGTACCCCAAGGTCACGATCCCCCTTCTAAAGCAAGGGGGGCCTTTGCCCTAGCCCCTCTTCTTGTTTTCGTATGTGCCTCGTCTGCTCGTCAGGGATTTTTATGGTTGGACGTTGTAGTCCGTGGCAGCCGTCAAAGTCAAACCCCTTGACTTTCGCTCAAGCCCCGGGAGGACTCACCCCTAGGGCCGCGAAAGACGACTACCACCAGAGGCATGAGCCTGTGTACCACCCACTCTGCATAAGGGTGCAGAAGAGGGTGTGTGGTCTTCAACCGCACATGGCGGTTGTCCAGCGTCGAGAGATTAACCCTCAAGGCGCGTGTCAGCCGACACTTGAGTGTCGAACGCGACCCTCGAGATTAACGAGGACCGTGTGAGTATGGGTACTACATGGTACGCCATCATTGCGACCGCTTGCATGCGCTTGTATTGCGAGTCGATATGAGTTAGCCCTGCGTCCACGCGATTTTTATATTAAGTTTCGCGTGCGACGCCTATTCGATCTCCGCATTGGGAAGTTATGGGACGGCTATCGAGGGACTAGGAGCGTTGTCGCGTAGTTTGTGTTGTGCCATGTTGTATGTGCGTGTGTGCATGCGTTCTATTTTTGGGTTCATAGAGTGGTGTGCGCGTAGTGTGTGGGATGCGTCCTAGTCGACAGACTTCGAGACGCGCTTGGAACTTCAGCCCCCGAAGATGTCGGCTCACGTGCGGGACCGAAAGGCGTATTACCGCGCGTACCCCCTATTGTACAGCGATCGAGAAACGCCCTCGGCTGGTCCACCTCTGCGATTGCAACCGATCAACTTTCGTATTGTGAGCTGGTAGCTCGGCGGGGATACGCCCACCGAAGGGAGGTGACAACTCCCGTAAGGTGGAGGTAAGTTGTGCCTCGCGTAGGCCCTATCCTGTCGTAGGGGCTCGCGAGAGGTATGGCTGGCGCACTCGGCCGGAGCGGCCTAAGGAAGCTCCATTTGCGTGTCCGTGTCGAGGTTGGTCCAACTCCTGCGTGACGCGGTCGAGAGGGTCCCGCACTGCCACGCGCGGCGCCGGACCGATGCGCTCGACACCGCGATCAGTGAGGGTCGACTAACGAGCAAGTTTGGAAGGTGAGTGAGTGAGAGAGTTGAGCGATCTGACGAGCTGGTGCTGAGTATGTGGGGTTGACGTGCGGGCCGCGACGGACCGAGGCGCATGGGCGAACCTTGCTTGCATATTTGGACTAAGCGGGGTATCAACTCTGTGTGGATGCGAGGCGACGGACTGCCCGCATCGGGAATGTTGGAGAGAGAGAGAGAGAGAGAGAGAGAGAGAGAGAGAGAGAGAGAGAGAGAGAGAGAGAGAGAGAGAGAGAGAGAGAG
>BFEA01000061.1:3408204-3433467 GCA_003427395.1 Chara braunii
CATACAATTCCCCCTAAAGTATGCCCCCGCAGAGTTGGAACTGTCTCTTATACACATCTAGATGTGTATAAGAGACAGCCTGTAGTCCCTTCAGACACCTGTATACCATCGAGCTTCAACCATTGAGCGTGCGGTTGTGGAAAAAGATCGGGAAATTTTGAGAGGGGTCTCAGCGGGATGGACGGGTCAATCTTGGTCCAATTGTGAAACTGAAGGCAGTAATCCCTTTCAATCTTTCCCTGGTCCCCTCCCTCCCCCCCTTTTCATTCCACTTTCCGCAATCCACCCCCCTTGTTCCCCTCCCACCCAGATTAGGAAGTCAAGCTGACAATTGGCAGAAGTCAAACTTAAGAATTTACTGAAGAATGGCTTCCTGTCCCAGGCCAAACTCCGATTGCAGCAATCCAGCTGGATGGGGCGATGCCTTTTTTTTTTTTTTTTGAAGTAACCAATTCAAGGGGTCCTTGTGTGTTTAACGACTGGTCAAAGATAGATACTTCCCTCTTATGAAGCCATCATCATAGGGTTTTGCTGATCCCTTTCCACCTTCAGCCAGCAAATTGAAATTCCTTTGTAGATTTATGATTTTTCATGCTTTGGACAAACTGCATAATATTTGCCATACCTATTATTAGCTAGGTCTTGAATGCAAATATGGCAGCAAGAGAAGGTGTGGGATGAAGAGGCTACTGTCTTCACAGGAATACAGCGTACGGTAAATATAGCTGTATTTGGGGCAACTTCGAGTCCAGATCATACAGCAATAATGACAGAACCTTGTATTGCAGTGAAGACAATAGTGTAGTGACTTTGTCTGTAGTGACTTTTTTTCCGCAGTGTCTTTCGTAGTTTCAAAGGAATGGCTGCGGTCAGCCCCTCGCCACACCACTCCCGGAATGTGCAAAATGAACTTCAAGTACTATGTATCTTCCACAAAAACAAAGCAAGATACAGTGTCACCCGCCAGAGGTCAAATTTGCCTTTTGGGGTAACTTCTGCCTTCTGCGCAGTCACCAAAACAGTTTGAAAATGCACTTCAGGCAATCCCGCGAACACAACACACTCCCAACTTGAAGTGACCGCACCGGACCAGAAACCTAGGTTGTATGCATTCAGCATTACAGGCCCTTTTGCCTCAACGCAAGTGCATTTTCTTCCTCAAACCCTGACTGCGCCGTAGTTTTCTCTTTCCTTTTTCATATCCCGGGAGTGGCGTCAATGCCCTAAATCCCTGGGGCTTGACCTAGGGCAATCAATGCTGTGATTCCCCGAATCTTCTGTATCGCATTCAATCATTTTCGATTCATTTGGGACGCTGGGCCTGTTTCTGAGCACAATGTCATGCTGCTTGCCATGAATAGATTGGAACATTCAAATTGAAAAAAGACAGAGAGAGACAAAAGGAAATCCAAAAGGCATCGACCATATTTTTCTTTTCTGTCTGCTACGGCTAGGTCTGGCGGTCTGCTGTCAAATCTTTCCAAGCCTTATGGACTTTTGTGGCAAGTACGTCAGCGATCTCGTTCTTAGCCCGAATATACCCAAAAGTGTTCTCTTTCCGTTTAAACCACCAGTACTTGGCCCAGCTATCGATGCCGAGCCTGGAATGCCCCTGCGCACCAATTTTTGTCGAAGTGCTGGGGTGCCGTTTCAATTTTTTTTTGGCTGGCTCTTCCAGCCATTGTGGTCCGGTACCTTGAAGCCCTGAAGGCGCGGCGCGTTAACGGGGAAGCGCCGCGGTCGATGGCTGGGCCGAGTACTGGTGGTTTAAATGGGCATCTGGCTCTCCCTGTTGTCACTAGTACAACTAGCCTCAGGCTGGCCGTTTTGAGAAGGGACCCAGTCCCATTGCATTTCTGAGCGACTTCACAATAATTGGTCTGCACCCTCCATGGGCTAGGCGTGTCTGGCGTTCAAATATTTTTCTTTTTCTGCATCAGTGTTGTACGCGAGTACAAAACCCGCCTTGTACTTGGTTGTACTCCACCCACGAGCTTATTTTTCGTGGGTTTTTAAAGCACTAGTAACTTTCCCGCGTGGGAAAATAGGGAAAACTGGCAGTTTTCCCAAACTCCTGAATTTTTGGAGGTCGGGCCCGACGACGACTGCCATTGATAAATCTGATCGGCGGCCGTCGTTTCGTTTCGGCCTCTGAAAAGGTCGGACGCCTACCCGAGGCCCGCTATGTGGGGGGCCTCATAAAACCATGGGGGGAAAGCCCTCATAGTGTACTACACGGGGGGGGGGGGAAACATTGGACTTCTTTTTATTTATTTTTGAAATGAGGGCCGTTTGGCCTTTGAGCCCTGTCTTCCCCCGGCCCTGGCCTTTTGTGGACGCTGTTCACAGAGAGAGAGAGAGAGAGAGAGAGAGAGAGAGAGAGAGAGAGAGAGAGAGAGAGAGAGAGAGAGAGAGAGAGAGAGAGAGAGAGACTGCTGGTGGTCCCAGGAGCACGACACACCCTCATTTTGGCTGCACCTGGCCTGAAAGATCACATGTATACATTCGTTATTTGAACACAAAAACAATGCACCCTGATAAGGAATGTATACAAGCGATCTTCGTGGCCTGGTGCAGCCAAAATGAGGATGCATTGTGTTAGGGGAAGGGCTCGCTGTGCGCACCCCTCCTCACACACGCGTTCAATGCCCATTCTGGTAGTCCTGTGATGAACTGTTTTCTGCAACCGCTCGATTTTCTGCGCAAGACTACTTCAGGGGTTGAATCGGGATGGCCTAGTGAATTGCATGGGTGCCCTTGCTTTCCTTGTTTTTCTTTCGGAATCAAGGCCGGGGTAATCTTGTGACGATTGGTAGCAGATCGCGCCTTATCGAGCGCGAAGGCTTACTGTGGACGTAGCTTCTTTCTTGTTCTGCTGTGGGAAATGGGAATTTTGGCGCGATCGTCGCGCGGGAAAATCTTCTTGAATTTTCGACTGATGTCGAGCCCCCGCGGGCTCTCGGAATTTGCTTCATTCAGAATTTCTTTTTGCAATTACGATTTAGATTAGGAATTTGGGCACACCTCAGTTTCTGCTGCACAACGCTTTTTGCTTGCGCACACCTTTTTTTTTTTTTTTTAATGGGAACAAAGCTCCAATCTATTTGCGGGGAGCAGCACGTGCTAGGAACCGGGCCCAGCGTCCCATATGAAAATTTACACAGTCGTTTGAAAGTTTGAGATACCGAGGCCATTACCCGGCTTTGGCTAAGAAAAAAATGAACTACTTAGACGAACATTAGTACGACAAACTTCAGAGATAGGCAAAGTTCAGACACGACTCAGGAACCCCCCATCAATCCTCTGTACCTCACTCCAACAAGGCTTACTGCAGCAGAGCCACCATCTCCGCTGTTGCTGTACCCTATTTCCATCCTACGAGCTAGCCCCCTCACTAGTAGGACACTGGATATCCAACCATCTACTTCTCCCACTCACCTCTTTTTGAGTAAAAAATTGAGAAGACCTCCCCCTGCCAGCATTAATTGCCCCCGAATTCAGGGGATTAACTGAGCAGGGATGCCCCTTTTTTTATGTGAAGAAAATTTCATGAAGACGATACGGCAGTCAAAAAAATCCTACTCCCAAATCCATGCAATCAGTCAGATGGGGAACGAACAACGGTTCAACAACCCTTACCCGCTTTAATCCATCCCTCCTATTCACCCGCAAGAAAACCGAACCCCCTCGTTCAGTCCTCGTACCTGAAATGACTGATCTCAAGCCCCCTTAGCTAGGGTTACAAGGACCCGCTACATCCCCGGTACCGACCAGCCTGATACAGACGATAAGGAGTGCCTTCCACCCTCGACAACTCCCGAATAGCTGCCCGCCCCTTTAGGTGAGAGGGCTACAGCCTTAGCAACAGCTACGTCGAACGAGATAATGCTCATCAGCCCAATCTCGCCCTCATGACCTACTAGTAGGGACACAACCCTCTCCCGGATGATCCCCACATATAGTTGTTTCAAACCCCATCAATAGAAAAGCCAGATTTTAATTGAATAACACACAAAAAAAAGAGCAGAAAAGTCCAAACTAACACCACCACCTTGCTACCTTCCCCGCAACTGTTGAAGGATACCACAAGCCTCGTAATCAGTCCTCGATCCTACGCACAGCTAGTCTCATACCCTCCAATGCTAGGGTTACAGGGCACCACCATACCCCGGTACAGACCAGCCTAGAATAGACGGTAAGGAGTACCTTCCTCCCTCGGCAACTCCCATTAGCCGCACACCCTGAAAAAGGTGACAGGGATTAAACCCCGGCAACGACAACGTCGAAAGTGCTGGTTTTGTCTTCCTCCCTCGACATAACTCCTCAAGCCTCGCGCTCCCTTAGGTTACAGAGCAACGCTCCAGCACCGACATGCGTCGTCCCAGCCACATCCTTCTGACCTACTAACGAAAACTCAAGCCCCCCCCTCCCCCAATCAAGCTTCTCACCCATGAAGTTCAACCCGTCTGCTCCCCCTAATCGTGTGTGACCATATGCCATCCCATTAGCCCCCAAAATCATCNATCAAAGATTAAGATCAAAGATTATCCGACAGGCTTCAAGAAACTTTGTTTAAGAACTCGAAAATTTTTTAGGCTTTGACAATCAGGACTCTTTAGATAGGGAAAAAAATCAAATATAATTCTGATAGAAGCAACAAAGAATCTCAATATCAAGAAATTCGAAATCCGAATGTAAAGTTTGAGAACTAAGCAAGAATAGGAATAAGAGAAATCCCTCAGAAAATAAATCAAGAATCAACAGAGGTTGGAAACATGAATTTAGCATCAAATTCGGGCGATCAATCGAGGTGAAGATAGTATACGATTTAATAAGATTTGAAAAATTAAATAGGAAAACTAAATAGAGGATCAAATCTGATGTCCGAATGGACTTTCGACTATGATTTCTAGAACCCACAGTTCAAGAAATCACTCAGAGGGTAAATCCGAAATACCAAGCAGAAAATCAAATTGACAAACAAATTAGAACTCACAGTTCAAGAAATCACTCAGACGGTAAATCAGGAAGTACCAAGTAAAAAACAAATCGACAATCAATTGTGTACGAGAAAAATCAAGTAAAAAACCAATCCAGGATTTTATTAAGAAGATCACATATCAGAAAAAAAACAATAACAAAATTAGGTCATCACCTTCTACCCCCACAAAAAGAGAGGAGGGGAGGGGAAACTAACCTCTCATCCTGAGAAGGTTCCGGTGTCTATTCGAAGCTCAACTATAAATGAAGAACTTACAAAAAAACCGAGATTACTCCTCCTTAAAAAACAACCCTCTGTCCATACGCTGCCTCCGCCGGGAGGTGCCCCCTCACCTCGTCGGCCCTAGTTTCAGAACAGCCCTCTAAACGGTCATTCCTACTCCCTCGGCAGCATACAATTCCCCCTAAAGTATGCCCCCGCAGAGCTGGAATTCCCCCTTTCCTCATGTCCCACCCCCTCCTAGTGAAACAACACTCTCTACCTCTCCTCTTGTTGAATTCAACTTCCCTTGTCCACTCTCCCCAACCACCATGCGACCCGAAAATCAGCATGGCCCAGAGAAAAACAATCCTATAATACCACCCCTACCCTCTCAAGGACAACACCTCCCACCTTGTGTAACCCTCGCAGGGAGGAGCTCCAATCCTGAGGAAATAACTCCGAACGATACTTGTGAGCCCAAACCCTACAAAACTCAAGTTGAACCTCAAATAGCCTTACACCCAAAAGCAGACTAAAACTAGATCATCATATGATCATCAAGAACTACGAGGTACCACAAGTATTAGATCGTCATCGTTTTGATAAACGTCAAGGATAACAACATGGAAAAACAAACAGGTAATACAAAGTCAAACGAGCTATCGAGGAAATAGCCAAAACTAGAAACCCTAAGAATTTATGGGAATTTTAAGCAGTTCTTGAGATGACGGCGCTGAGAAGTTGCTGCGCGCCAAACTCCCATCACCTCGTGAAGTTGTCTTGAACTGCGTAAAATTGCCAACGCTCGAGGTAATCACGAGACGCTCCGCTCTCGTCGTCTTCCTACGTGGCACCCTCGGCCACGGCCGAGGAGGCCGGCCGTGGCCCCACGGCCTAGGCCGCGCGGCCGAGTCCGCGCGCGGCCGAGTTGTGTCCGGGTGGGGGGGCGCGCCGAGAAACCGCGCGCGCGCACCGCTTGCGCCGGTCGGCCGCTGCAGCCTTGAGTAGTAAAAAAAAAAATAAAAAAAATTGGGGGGGGGGTGTTATTTCCTGTTTTGGGGGGTCTCTAACCACCCCCCCCCCCCCCCCCAAAAACCCCACTTTTTAAGTTTGGGGGGGGGGGGTTTTTTGCAACCCCCGTTTTGGGAAAAAAAAAAAAAAAAAAGGGGGGGGGGGGGGGGGGGGGGGGGGGGGGGGGGGGTAAAAGGGGGTTTTTTTTTGGTGGGGGGGGTGGGGGGGGGGTGGGGGCCGAGGAGGCTATTGTTGTGGGAGGGGGATTGAGGGTCGTGTGAGGGGGGGTTCAAGGCCCATGGGAAGGCCCTAAAAATTGGGGTGGGGGGGGGGGGGGCCTGTCAATCGTTCTGACCCCCAAGCCAGCGTTTTCAACCCCAACCCGCCGTTTTGTCTCCCAATCCCCCACCCACCGTTTTCAGCCCCGACCGAACGTTTTGACCTCCAAATCACTGTTTTGACCCCCAAACCACGGTTTTGACCCCCAACCCCCCAACAAGCAACCAAACCACCCCGCCTAGTGATATTCACTATGTGTCGGGGCGGTTTTAAAAATTTTGGGGTTAGGGGTTGTCAACCGTTCTGACTCCCATGGCACCGTTTTGACCCCCAACCCTTCGTTTTGACCCCCAAACCCCCACCCACCGTTTTGAGCCCTGACCCACCCTTTTTACCCCCAACCAACCGTTTTGGCCCCCAACCCACCGTTTTGACCCCCAAACCACCGTTTTGATCCCCAACCCACCGTTTTGACAACCAACCCCCCACCCACCGTTTTGACCGCCGACCCACTGTTTTGACCCCCAACCCACTGTGGGGACCCCCAACCCACCGTGTTGACCCCCAACCCCCCACCTACCGTGTTGACCCCCACCCCCCCACCTACTGTGTTGTCCCCCGACCTATCGTTTTGACCCCCAAACCACCGTTTTGACCCCCAACCACCCGACAACCAAGCAAACCACCCTGCCTAGCAATATTCACGATGTGTCGGGGTGGTTTTAAAAACTGTGGGGTTGGGGGTTGTCAACCTTTCTGACCTTATGCCACCGTTTTGACCCCCAACCCACCGTTTTGACGCCCAACCCTCCGTTTTGACAACCAACCCCCCGCCCATCGTTTTGACCGCTGACCGGCTCACCTACCAGTTTTTGGCCAAGGGCGCTGGCTACCCCGCCCAGATTTTTGAACGTGGGACCCGGTCTAACCACAGTTTCAGGCTCTGGCTAACCTCACTGGATTGCATCCTCTGACTGCGGTAGGGTTTCAGGCTCAGCTGACTACGGAATTCGACACTCGCGTTGGGGACTTGTTGACCCCACCAGATTGCAACCTACTGCGGTAAGGCCCTCGCTGGCCCCGACAATCAACGCATCCTTAGGTTAGAGAAGAAAACCCCAGACACAGACAGTCAGGCAAGCATATCATAACCCACAAGCAAATTGCCCACGCCCCATAATAGAACAAACATCTCTCAAGAGATGTCCCGTCAGTTTCAAGAGGCACTGAACAATAACATGCTAACCAACACTAAGAGTTTGCAAGAGACCTCCCTTTAGTCACAAGCAAAAACTTAGTGCTAGCCCCAGAGAGGTCCCTTCCCTCAACAGGGATTTCTTTTTCCAAGAGACGTCCCGCTAGTCTCAAGGAAGTAATGAAACACTGATCTCAGAGAGGTCCCTTCCCTCATCTAAGTGAAGACAGACCCTTAACCAAGAAGCACGAAGTCCCTCTACTGACCACTTTCAGTCAAGTAAAGCTGAACTTCTTTATGCCTGCCTTCATCTAAATCTTCGGATGGACAACTTAGTCAGAGACACGAATTCCTCCTGCCGATAATTTTCAATTAGACAGAACTAAATTTCTTTATGCCCATCATGCTTTCTCTTTGTGATAAAAATAATACTGCTTATATCATTTGATGTGCCACAGCCATGAGTTTCTCAGATCTTGACACTGCGTCAATGCTCCCAGAACTGTACTCACAGTTACTCCCCACTCTCAGGATTTGACACTCACGGAACGACTGCAGCGCTGCATCAAAGATATAGTCTCGTTAACTTAGTTGCTTGCTGAAATAGATAATGAAATGACTTGCTGAAAACTGAAATATTGAAACTGAGATGCTGAAACTAAAGTACTGAAATTGAAGTACTGAAATTGAAATGTTGAATTGACTATGCAAGAATGATAATTGTCTGCTGATAACTGAGCCTCACTGTCTCAGTGTCTTACTGTACTCTTTCTCAGTCCTCTATGACCGTTCTCTTACTTGGATGGTTGACTTCTCTTTCCTCTCTTTGGAGTCACTGTAGGGATCAAGTCAGGGTCTCTGAAGATGAACTTATGAAGTCTTGACCCTAGTACCATGTCATAAACCTTCGATCCATCCATTTCTGATATGTCATAAACTTTCTCTTCTGCTTCACCTGTGATTCTGTAAGGACCAAGTCATCTAGACTCCAATCTCTTAGTCCATTGTGTCTCAAGGGAACTGTCAAACAGAAGGACAACATCTCCAATCTTTAATTTCTCTTTTCTTATATATCTCATCTTGTTCCATCTTTCTTGATCCAATAATCTGCTGGATTTCATTCTCTCTGCTGCATCCATCACTGTCTGATCGACTTCAGATATCTGATTCATTCTGATCTGAAGGAGTTCTGAAATAGAATAATCTCTGTCACCTTCTTGACTTGACCATGTCTTGACAATACTTTCAATAGGCAATGTAGCATAACGGTCATACCACAGTGTAAAAGGTGCATAACCAGTAGTTCTCTTGACTGTGATGTTATCAGCATATACAGCAGTTCTTAAAACCTTTGGCCAGTTACTGAGTTTCCCTTCACACCACTTGGCCAATGAAACTTTCAGAGTTTTGTGGTCTCTTTCCACAGGAGCATTCGCTTGAGGGTGGTAAGTGGTCACATACCGAATTCTGACATCCAATCTGAGTGTAATTTTTCTGACAACCTCATTTTTGAATTCTAATCCTCTGTCTGAGACAAATTCTCTGATAAAAGGATACCTGAGATAGACTTCCTCTATCCAATCAGCCACTTGTTCGGCTGTCTTCCTTTTCAGAGTTTTTGCCCCAACGTATCCAGAGAAACTATCTCTCATGTTTAGTATGTATCTCATCCCACCCTTGTCTGGAGGCATAGTGATGAGATCCAGATGAACTCTACTACCTGGCTCTACCAGGATTGTACGAAATAGGGGCTCAATCATTCTCATGGTAGACCTCTTCTAACATAAGACACACGATTTACAACATCTGAAAATCATGTCTCTCATACCAGTCCAGAAGTAGAGTTTGACAGTCTTGGAGTAGGTAGCCTTAGCATCCCTGTGGCCACCAGGGACCCCCTCATGTAGGGCAGCAACTATCTCTAACTGCCTCTCCTTACCACAGACCACTTTTAGTGGAGGTAAGCCTCCCTTATCATCCACAAAGAGATGTCCTCTTTTTAATCTGAATTTCTTCCTTAAATCCTTACAATAATATTCTTTTAGCTGCTCCCTTTCCATCCTCCTGCCAATCTCTTGATAATTTTCATCATATTCTTCAGAGAAGAAAAATATATCTTCTTCCTTCTTTTCACTCTCTTCTTCTTCCTTTGAACCTGGACTTTTCCCAATCTCATGAGCAGCCACTGCTGCTGCACTAACTCTGGCATACCAATCGTTCGGTTCATCCTCTTCCTCTTTCCCAAGAATCGACTCATAGACGTATGCACTTGGAATTTTTCCCCAACTGTCCCTCTCTTCGGGCCACAGACTCCACTTGTAAGAGCATGATGCCTCATAATCCTCATCATCTTTTTCATTAAGGAAATTATCAACATAGGCATATTTTTTAATTATTTCACTCACATCTTCTTCTTCTTCTCGTCACTCAATCCGACTTAAATCATCCGCTCTGTTCTTCTCAGTGAGAATCTTTTCCAATTTAAAATCATATGTCCAGATGAAAGCGGTCCATCTGCTGACTGTTGGATCTACCTGTTGATGTTTTTTAATGGCACCAATCACACCAGATGCATCAGTCCTCAGGATGAATCTCCTTCCCAAGACGTAGTGCCTGAAGCACCTGAGGCTATGGATGATTGACAGTAGCTCTTTTCTGAATTGGGTGTAGCCTCTTTCAGTAGAATTGAGAGTTCTGCTTTCAAATCTTAAAGATCTTTCTCTCTCATTTTCGTCTTTCTGAATAAGTACTCCACTCAGAGCAACTGGTCCTCCATCCGCCTCAATGATGAAAGGTCTTGTCTCCTCATCATCATAATAAGGTACTCCCAGCACTACACCAGCATCTCTTAGTTTTTCTTGCAATGTTTCTGTTGCAGCCTGTCTTTTATCATTCCATGCTAACTTAGCCCCTTGTCTTACCATCTCTCTCAGAGGCTCTGCAAGGGCAGCAAAATGAGAAATAAAAATCCTCCAGAATCCACAGACTCCCAAGAAGCTTCTAACATTTGTCCATCTTTTGAGAGGCAGAGGCCAGTTCAAGATGTTGTCTATTTTCTTGGGATCTGAACTCCTACCCTTGGAGAAACATCTGAAGCCCGGGATTATCACTTCTGGTTGGAAGAGAAGGGACTTTGGTCCACTGGTAGTCAGATTATACTTCTGAAGTCTTTCTAGGACCATCTTTATTCCTTCAACATGTTCCCGGACAAACGTTCTGACTCCTCCTGCAACCAAAGTTTCATCTCTTACCAGGGGCCCTTTTACAGGATTATCATCAATGTAGGGACTGGTTATTTCATGAAAAATATCCTGCATGACTTTAATCATATCATTTTGAACCACTGTTACTCCGTTAGTCCAACCTTGAGGTACCAAGCACATCTGAACAAGCCCGCTTGGCGTGTGCATGGCAGTCATTGGTTGGCTAGTGGGATCAATAAGGAACTGATCATAGTCAGAATACAGGTCAACTAGAGAATAAATGCATCAATCGACAAAAAATTCAGCTAGGAGGTCAACATTAGGAAGACCACCTGCATCACGTACCGTCACAGAATTGAGCTTCTGAAGATTTTGTATCCATCTTAATCCGCCCCCTGATTTTCAGAAACAAAACCAGTGGTTAGCATACGGTCCATCAGCAGGTTCAGCAACATTTGACGCAATTTTTTTGTCAAGATATTTCACAACCTCTGCCTCTTCCTTCAAAGCATACTTGGTTGGTCTATCATTCCATGGAACATGATCAACTGTCCAAATCTTGACCATCTTGATCATGTCAACGTCCAGTCGACCTCTCTCTTCATCATTAAAGGAGAAAGGACCAGAGTATTCCTGACACATCTTGAAGATATATTATTTCTCTTTAGGCAGGATAAACTGGTCCGAACCTATCTTCATTGAGTCAAACCTTTTTTTGGTGACCCTATTCTTCAGTTTTGCTGATTTCCCCTATGCTTTTATAATTTTTTTCTTTTTTTCCAATGCTTCATCATAATCTTTTTCTATTAGGATTGCCACTGGGTTTTTCTTCACCCCCTTGGGCTTATATATTTTTTTTGACCCAGTGACTATTTTCCTAAAAAAAGGTGAGTCGACGCAAATCTCAATTTCATCTTTCCTCCCTTAGCAGTCTATACAGCTTTCTTGAAGGCTTCAATTTGCCCGTCCTCATCCTCGAGTTTACCAAGGGCTCTCATCATTTTAGAAACTTGATTGATTCCCACTTAAATCTCTTCCTTTGCTTCTCGTTTCCCTTCCTCCTTTAGTCTCCTAACTCTTTCAGCAGATTCCTCCCTCCTGATCGAATTAGCAGATAGTTGATGCTTGAAATCATTTTTCGTACCGACCATAAAGGTCTGCTCTTGAGCAGTCTCATCCCTCATGACTGAAAAATTGGATCGTCTCCATCCTATGCAAGAATGAAGTTCCCAGGATACAGTCATAATCCATATCCGGTACTACAAAACCCAGTAACTCTACAGTCATTGTCCCAACCTTGATAGGCAAATTATCAATGAATCTCGCCACAAACAGTTTTCCTGTAATATTACTCAGTACATTTTTTGCAAGTCTGTCAATAGACAAATTACATGCTTCCATCGTTCTTCGTGAAAGAAGTATCATCTCTGCCCCAGAATCCACTAGGGCTAGAATCTTCACTTGATTAATGCGAATTGTAAGATGCCCACAACCCATGGTCGCAAATCTCATCTTGCAACCTGGTAGTGATCTATTCACTTGGTTAGGAAAGACTGACCCCAAATAATTAACTTTCATCTTCTTCTTCTCAATTAATCTTTTCAACTCTTCTCTCAGTTTGGGTGCTAGTGTCATTGTTTCCTTGAAAGACAGTGCCACTTTCGTTTCTTCCAGCATCTTAGCAATTACATCAGAAATCACTGTCTCATCATCCAAATCACTCTTGAGAATAATTTTTTTTTTCTCCCCTGTTCATTCTTTTCATGTGAATAATCCGGTTCAGGATCATCAAGGATGTCGATAAGAGATTCCTTAGTCTTCTTTCTTTTTTTTTCTTCTATCATTTAAGGTGTCATACGGGTTTGGTGGTTCCTTACTTCACCAACCCTGACACTTAGATTTATGACAAGTTCTGGGGGTAGATCATCATGGAATGACATCATGTTAGCCAAGAAATGTGTCATTTCATTAGAAGAGGACTCCAGAGGGATTCTGAAAAGTAGGGTTCCCTCCCAATGGAGACTCATTTGTTGATGCCTCACTAGGCTCACACTCTGTCAATGTTAAGGACTGCAGAGACAACTCAATCGTGGTATAGGGGTCATCTGCTCTTTGTACTAGTTCATTAGGCAAGTCTCCAGTGAGGAAATGAACATTCACATTGACATTTGTCTTCTTCTTAATCTTCATCTTTTCATCATGTTAAGAGCAAAAAGCCTCATACCTTCCGGATGTCTGGGGTCCGACTTATTCCATGAGCTATCACAGACATGACCCATTGCATCTTTCTTTGTCACCCCACTTCTTACATTCTCTTCAAGTGGCTTGCAGTAGGTGGTAGTATGTCCACTTTCACCACAATAGTAGAAAGTAAAACTCCTCTTAGGACGCTCATCATATTTTTTTCTCTCTTTGTTTCCTCGATCACCATTCTTCCCATTCTTTTTGGTTCTGGACGAATCCCCCTTCTTACCATGATTTTCGTTATCATCATCATCGTCGTTATCTTCCTCGCTTTCAGCCTTTTTCTTTCCCCTGTCATCCACAGCATGCGTTGCAGGCCTTGCAGGCATAAAGTTAGTCATCACTTTCTGAAGAATATTCTCAGCAGTTAGATTGCTTCCTCTATTCATTCCATTCTCAGTCTCCCAGTCCTTGGCCAAAGTACTGATCTGATCCAGTGACCAATTCTTATGGGAGAYAGTAGGTAGAGTTCTTATGATTGCAACCATTTCATCCCATCTGAGAGGATAGTGTTGAGCTTGATTAAGAACTGCTTGCCTTTCAGTGTCAGTAAAATTTGTCAAAAATATATGGCATCTCTGAGCTTCGTCCAAATATGGAATTCTTCTTGCTGTTCGGATGAAGGTCTGAAGAAAAACATTGAAAGTGTCATATTTAGCTCTTCTGATGTTAAGTAAATCCTTAGTTGTGGTTGGAACTGAATCTTTCTCAAATTTCTTTTTCAGTCTCTCCTTGACTTTTTCCCAAGTAGTAGCACCTTCCATTAGTTCCTGAACTGCCAGTCTCAAATCATTGTCACAATAAGATAGAAGGTGCTTAAGTTGTTGCTTATCTGTCCAGCCATAATTGAGTCCAAATAATTCATACTCATCCAAGAAGTCATTAACCTGAGGTTCTATGAAGCGGGGAATTCTCTCATCTGGCCTCTTTGCTCTTGCAATGTGTGCCCCTCCTTTTATAGTATCAACTCTCTCGACCAGTTCCCATATAACCCCAACCAAGATCTCTTCATTGGTCCCTGCAGATGTACTTGGTCTTGCTCGCCCTGCCATCTTGACCATAGACTTCCAAATATCCCCTTCTCTTTCTGTCACCCTTATCATTTTCTTCTCTGGTCTTCAATATCTCATTCTTCTCGCAAGAGATACAGGCTCGTCTCTCTCTTCTCTTGTCTTTTCTACCCCCTGAGAGTTTTGTGCATATAGGGTATAAGCAGTAATTGATTGGGTAGTAATCAAGGGCAGTGCAATCCTTCTCAGCCTTCCAATGTAATCTTCAATCAACTCTCTCTCATCACTTTTATTCAATCTTCTATTATACCCCTTTATAGTACCCCGAATCATAAAGTATCGAGTCAGGTCTATAATCTCATAATCAAATTGCATCGTTTACAGCCCATTGTTGATCCTTCTTGCAAGAGAGACCCGTTCCTGAAAAGTGTGGTATGATACTCTCTCAGTAGTTCTCACTTTCACCACCTTTAACAGATAGCTTATCTCAGTCTGGTCAGTGGTAATTCTCAAGGCAGAATCTGTCATGCGATCCAAGAAAGGCTGCAAAAACTCAAGCTCATCCAGGGTAGAAAGATTTCTGTCAGAGATCCGAAGAGTCCCTTCTATCTTGACTACTCTACCTTCCAACACAACTCCTAGTGTCAGCTGTTCTGTCAAACTGAGCATCGCTAATCTTCATAAGCAACATCTGAAAGGTAGATCTGAATGTTGGACATAATCAGAAACCTCGAATCTGTGTTCAAAGGTACTCAGGAGTACGGATTTTATTATCACAGTGGAGTCTTTTTCTCTTGCTCTACCAATCTCAACAATGGCTTCCAACAGAGGCATCCAATCTCTTCTGCCTTCAAATCCTTTAGCAAGAGAGAATTCAGGAAGCCTCTCGAATTGTCTTACTTCTTTCTCCCATGTTACTTTTCTTTTCAACTTCTCAAGCCACTCTTTGGTTCTTGTGAGACTAATATAAGCTCATGTCTAACACTTCAAGTAGTCATCTTCCCTTTCTAGACCTGCCGGTACATAAATCCTTACGTCTACGCTGCCTATACTCAGGAATTTGACCACTGGAATGTGAAATATTATGGGTCCTCTCTCACAAATCTCATATCTCAGGATCACAAAAGGATTATCACACCCTACCACCTCATACAGTTTACCTCTCACAATAGTTATCCTGGCTACTGAGAGTATTCTTCTTAGGCTCTCTTCACTTTTCATGCAATCTTTATCATGGCATATCAATTGTCTTTAGATAGATTGATATCAGGTGAAGGAGGGACTGAGAATCCATCAAGGTAGTAAATCGGGTCGACTAAGTGAAGCATTTGTTCTTTCTCTCAAGCCTCTCTTTCTCCCTCAGTACTACCTCTTCAGCAAATCCCCAGCATCTCTCATACACTCCATCAACACTTCTTTCCTTCGGGACATAGATTTTTACGACATACACATCCAGGTCTGTGAAATAGAATGTCAGTACATATAATCGTTCGTGCTCCCATCCGCTCTCGACCATCTCATACCCGACAACTTTATATGAAAATGCCTCTCTCTTGCTCAGAGTATTCAGTGACCTTAGGAGACATTCAACCTTCTCTTCACTTGGACCCGAACCTGTGCCAAAATTTGACCTTCTTTGTCTGATTACTTCTGCTGAAATCTCTTCAGCTCTCATGTCCACCGTTTTTTTTCTCTTTTGTCAATACCATGTTGATTATCGCCAGCCAGTTAGTCTCATCACAATAGCTGTCCGGTATCGGAGGGATTGGAACAGTCCTGTATGTTACTGACATTATACCCCACTCCACTTTCCTCTTTTGCTTGATCAAATCTGTTTTTTCATCATAGATAAATTGGATCACAATCTCTCATAACCAATTAAAATCCTCACCATCATTGTTGCCTCCTTCCTTGACATAAGGGCGGATATCATAGATATTTCCCTCCAAGAAGTGAGTCATCACTACGCAGATGGTTGAGCCACAAGAGTGATAGCTCCAACAAGCCTCATACCTGTAAGGAAATATCCCTCTTGTAGTAAATTTAGACAATTCTCTCAGAGCATCGTCGACCAGTATTTGTCCCAATCCGTCTCACTCTCTTCCTTTCAGTGTGTTGGACGAAAATTGGGCATACCTGGTGTCAAGCTCGATTCTCTCCAGTCAATAATATCAATCTGTTTTTCCCGATCCAGTGTGGTACCTCACATAAGGAAGAAATAAATCACAGTTAGCAGTCGTGATTCTCAAGAAAATCGGGACTTAAATGAGGATAAATAAAATTAACATGAAGCTCACAGAAATGTCAACAGTTTTTACGTCCTAATCAAGGTTCAAAGATGATGATGACCCAGGTTCGTTCCGGACACGAAAATTTTTTCATGTCCCCGGCAACGGTGCCATTTTTGTCGCACTTTTTTCAGTCGGGCCACTTTGGGCAACCGGAAAGCCAACAGGCTATCACGCAGGATTTTGTATGTGATAGCAATAATTAAAATAAATTAAATAATGCTAATCTCTTCCTGTTGTGTGCGTCCGGCTTCGAGCGAGACCCTTCAATTGCGGTCTTCGCCGGTCCCCGGTCTTAGGAATCTTTTATTTTGATTCGGAACAACAACGAATTATGCAAATAATAACCATAAAATTATGGAGTGCTATGCATGCATCAATTATGTCAATGTGATTTTGAGAACTGTGACAAAACATCCACGAAGGCAATCATCAAGCAAGAATAATGTAGAAAGTAAGACTGACCGACTCGAGCAAAGATAGGGGCAATTGAATGAGGGAAGAATGAGAACTCATAACAATCTCAGAAAATACATGTAAGCGGGCATGGTCAGCATCTCTCAAGAGTCCTCACTCATCCCTCTAGTCAGCTTCCCACAATCTCTTTTTTCACTGATCTTTTCTGGTGCCGAGACCCACGCCCAAGTACAGTCTGATACTGGGGCTTCGTGACAAAATGCCACTTGTAGCCAGCAAGCTCTGAGCACGACCATCCGAGGCATATGCCACTGTAGTTGACCATGGAGTAAAACTCCTCCCACAAAGTAGGCAGCCCGTCCACTGAGAAGACTCCTCGTCTGAGGTAGGGAAACTCGATGGGCTCGGTCAACGCCTCAATATCAATCACCGCCGGAGAGATGTATCTCTTTGCCAAGTCAATCACATCCAGCCAACTCGTGCCATCTGTGAGAAGAGAAGGGACTGGGGGCCTAGGGTAGTCAGTATAAAGCATCGGCCCAAAGCCGCAAACCAACATGGTGCCACTCTCATCGAACTCCCTCTCTCTCTGCTCAAGATATTATGTGGCTGAGATCTAGACTGGGTCAAAAAGCTCATGGGCCTCCTTGCCCTTCTTCAGATAAGGCCTCAGATCGTGAATAGTGCCATCAACAAAACTGGTTTGGACAATGAAGATTGACAGATCCGCCTGTCTGAAACCAATGACACTAACATACTGATAATGGAATGCCTCTTTGCATGAGATCCGATTGAGGTTGGCCAGTATTGACTCACTGACTGGCGTAGACTGAACTGTGCTCATGAGTACCCTTGCCAGTACAAACTGATCAGATGGTTCTGGAGAACTGGTTACCAAACAGACTGCTGGAAACTGGTTGCTGAAAACTGATTGTTGATGATTGATTACTGACAAAGTAACTGCTACTGCTGATAACTAATTACTGAAAACAGTTGTTTTGAAGTCTAGCTAGCTCTCTACAGTCTGCACGTAACTTGTCTCACTGAAAATCCTGGACAGCCTTCCTTGCTTCCTCTACAGTGCCCACTGAGGAAATAGTAGCGCACAACCTGCCATTTTTTTCATATAAATTAAAAGTGTACTCAATCCGGGTGTAATCTCTTACCTGCATCAAAGCTTGATCCATCATCATGATTGTCTGCTGATTGTACTCTTCCACTGTGCTCTCCCTCCAATCCTCTGACACGCCCTGACCCAGTGAGCATGCTACCTTTATAATGTCTCTATCACCCATTTCTCCCCTGAGTTTTCGCAGTTTAGTTACCAGTTGGTTACTGCTGCTGAGACTGTCACCCTAAAGTGTTGTTTCAAGCTACTCAACTGATTGCCGTTTACCGATTGCTGTTAAGATCGCCATCTTCTGATTGCTGCCTCTGTTTTGCTGATCACAGACAGGATGGTGCTAAGATTTATCGACCAAACGCTGATTAGATGTTGATCTGTTTGCAGAACTGATTGCTGAATTGCTTGTTGGACTGCTGGTATGGTTTCTGATCTGATTACCCTTCCGGCTATTTGTTGATCTGATATCAAGTGACTCTCTGATTACTTACGAGTCGAGAACTGAACGAGAAATAACTTGCTGGTCTGAAAGAGGCACTGGATGGTTGCTGATTATGAAAACAGACAAGATGTTGATCCGAAAGAAACTAATTGATTGTTGATTCCGAAGCTGCTTGAGCCTCAAAGCTGCTGGAAGTAACTAACGGAGAACTGACTGTTGCTGAGTGCCGAGTATTGCCTGAATACTGTTCCAAGTACTGCTCTGAGTACTGTTCCGAGTACTATTCCAGGTACTGTCCCGAGTACTATTCCGAGTACTGTTCCGGGTACTGTCCCGAGTACTGTTCCGGGTGCTATCTTGAGCCCTGTTTTAGCCACGTTTTCTGATTGTTGATTCTACTTACAGTTGTTGGTTGCTGGATAAGAACCGAACATTGCTGGTTGACTGCTGACTGGGAAACTGAACTCTGAAGAAATTGCGAACTGAAGAAAAGGAAACGAATGCTGTTGAGGTTGCCGCCCTTAAGCTCTGTTCTGAATGCAGTCCCAAAACACCGTCCTAAGAACCGCTCTGAGTTCAGTTCCAGGTACGATTCCAAGTACTGTCCTGTATACAGTCCCGCGTGCAGTTCGGGACACAGATCTGGGTATTGTTTCGAGTATCATCCAAACATTGGGAATCGGTTCTGAGCACGGCACTGAGTGCCGAATCTGGGTTCTGGTCCGAGTACCACTCAGAACGCTGAGTCTGAGTTCCAATCTGAATACTGTTCAGGGCACTGGGTCTGAGTCCTATTATCTAAGTCAGAGTTTCAGTAATCCGAGTGCCTTGTTCGAACACAGCCTAATCATTTTCTTTTTCTTTATTGTTCAACCTTTGTCTGTGCTTGCTCAACCGTTTCCAACCAAGAGCAGGTGTTGTGAGGTTTCTCATCCGACCCACAAAAATAGACAGTGTACTCAATAACACCATGTTCTCTCTGTAAACTCAATGCATGTTCTCTCATAATCTCAATTTAGGACAGTGAGACCCCAACACACTTTTCCCAAACTTCTGTTTTGATTCGATGTAACGAATAGGTAACTCTCACCGTGTCACTCTTAGTCTCTCTGCTGGGGTCCATTGCTTCAGCTTTCGGAAACGAGAATGAGAAGTTCGGTTCCACTTTGTCGACAGTCAATAAGGTTTGCGAGATACTTTCTTTTTATGACTAAAGCACTTAACATGTATGGTCGGGAATGAAGCTTACTGTTCTCGAAACTCCCGTGGAGACTTCAAAGGTAAATTAGGTTCGGTGCACACCGGATTAAAGTGGCAACGGAATAGGAGATTCCTTTGCTAACTGTGTGCTATGGTTGCCGTAGGTGTACAAAGCCTATAGGTCCCGATACTCAGGTAAGGACCCTTCTAATTGGAGACCTTTCCCGGGGACAAAAATTACAGGCTTCACAAACGGGTTCGTGCATTCGGCACAGTGAATCCAAACGGGATTAGGTACAACCAGCTCAGCAGCTCACGCCTCGTGATGTTCAACCAGGGTATCGGGGCTCAATTCTCAGACCTCAATATAGCTCACCCGGCCACCCTTTCTTGGGCAGACTATCAGCATTACATCACTCTGACCAAAAGGCAGACTGGATCTTTCACCTAAACCTTCAGGTTCCCGGTGCCAGACCAGCTTGTACTCAAGTTCAGTGTGCCCTAGTGCTCATGTTACTGCAAACCACTTAAGAGTCAATTGAAGTTTAGTGGGGGGGGCGTACATAACGCGTTTTCACGGTGCATTCAAGGCCACATTGATAAAGACGAGGAATACAGACAGCCTTCCTTCAAATTAAATCTTGCCCCCAACTTTGCTAAGTCAGTCACCATCAAGTAGAAACTTAGCAAGAACATTGAAGATTTTTCTCAGAGCTGCCTTTCTTTTTCCCATCTAATCACAAGTCAAGCCTGGCACAGAGCACCAGCCAATAGGAATCATCTCCACATTCCCTTTTTAACATACTAGCGAAAAATAAGCCTAGAATATTCGACCAAGTACCTGCCTGTAATCGCCAGGTCAACAGGTATATCCAGCCAAGCGTTCGCCCACACACACTTGTATCTACAAGGTTGTAGGCTCTCACCCGGTCTATCTCAAGGCACGAATGAACTCACACCATTATGGGTAACCATTCAATCAGGGTGAGCACATGCGAGCCTACGATCTCATGCACCCATGCAGTCACTCAGGGCAATCACTGGATACAGTCACACAGTGTTGTCACTCTATGCGATCACATGATGCAATCATGGGATGCAATCGCGCGAGGCAGTCATGCGATGCAGTCGCGCAGTGCAGTCATGCAAAGCGATCATGTTATACAGTCGTGTGATGCGATCATACGGAACAAAACACACAATGATGCCACACCGAACAATCACTTGGATGCGGTCACTTGGAACAGTCGATGCAACCACACAGGTACAGTCGCACAGGTGCGATAACATGGCATGGGACACACACGAAGAAGGCTAGGCGCCTCTTTGACGTTGTCATGTGATCTGATAGGTCATTCAGACACAGGAAATATGCATCCAATACACACGTGTAAAGTCACGCCAATATCAAGAATATTACACTTTTTTTTTCAATCTCACCGATCACTCAAATTGTTAACCTCTACGTTAGACTTTTCCCAGAGCCCGCCAGTCTTGAATCGTTATTATGAGTTAGGACTACTCCCCTGTCCACCCGTTTACATTGTTTGCCGCTTACCCTTTGTCACGACGCAGCATGTTTGAATAGCAACGATTAGTCACACTGATTAATCAAACTGAGAAAGAAGCTGAAATTATCTGAAAGGGAAAGTGGTTACTTTGCAACAGTCTGCGCCTTATCTGAAGACTTGGCCAAGGCGACCATGAAGAATCGCGTCATTAACCCTTAGTAGCAATGCCCATTACAAGTTGAAAGTGAGATGGAGACGGCAAAAACAGGCTATCGTCGAAGTTGTTGCAGCAGCCGGTAAGTGGAACCGCCTTCCAAAAAAAACGAGAGGCCCCTCCCGCTCATCAGCCTCATCGAACTTCCGGCTCAGTCATGGACTGTCGTTTGCTTGGACCCACTGGCGTAGACGGCAAAATTACACTCTCGGATCTTTCAGGCTTATCCTGCTTACTCAGTTACCCGCACTCTCGCGTCCCTGCTCAAGTCCCCTTTCTGGTTTATTCCCTCACGACTCCCTCCGTAGCTAGCTCATGGCCGAACAGATCACACATACATCAATCATGATAAATGCGCCGAGCCTCCCTTTGTTAACGCATGTAGGGGAGACCCTCACCAGTCACATACTAGTTAACTGATAATTACAACCTACGCACAAAGAAAAGACTACTGATCCAAGCCCCCGAGAGGAAAGGACCGTGTTCAGTGTGCAGCAAGCGGATCAAGTAGCTACTCACACCACTCCCCGCTAACTAGCCTCTCTTGATGGTCTCCCCTCTCGCTGTCCCGGCGGGTCCCTCTCTTTCCTCATTTTTCCGTCATTACTTGCAAGTGCAGGCACGCCACGCGGGCATGCGAGTAGTGGGTGACGTCAACTACCCTCTGTGAGCTCACTTCCCGCTTTGCTCACACCTTTTCTTCTTCCGCTGGCTCTCCTCTCACCCACCAGGCCTTGCTACGTGCAGCCTGAGCGCACACGTAACCACCTCTCGACTCAATCGCCAAGCTTGCTCCCTACAACCCGCAGGCAGGTCTTCTGTTCGTAGTTTGTCTCACACTGCAGTCCAGTTGAAATCACCAACTCCCACACGCTTTCGCATTCAGTTCTCGCCTCTCTCTCCCTCTCACTACAGTGTCGTCAGCAGTCTTGAGCAACGCTTCCTTCCGAGTGGCTCACCACTAGCTATCGTCCCTCTAGTCCGCTCAACCTTTTTTTTCAGCGGAAAAAGCATGCGCAGCCTGATCGTCTTCGTGTCCGTACTCTCAATCAGCATGTCATGCAACGATCGTCCGTGCCCACCTTTCTTCGAACTTTTCACGCGTGTCCCTCTTACTTCACCATGTCCACTTCACGCAAACTCTTCGCGCATCGAAGTCAGGTTGACGTCAGCCTCTCCAGCTGCATGTACATCCCACTCTTGCCCTTCTCTTGTCACCTTCTCTGCATTTCAGCCACTCATCAGCATACGTCTTCCCAGTTCTGACACATCGTACATTGCTGCACTTCCGTATTACACCATCCCTCTCTCTTCGTTGACCGCCCTCTCACAGGACACGCCACCTATCGCGCGTGCGCACGTGCAACTCTCTCTACTCGTCTCTCGGAATAGCACGTCTGAACGCTGCTCTCCCCTTTTTGCCTCTCACCCGTTTCTTACCTTTACTTTGTTTCCCTCCAGTCCCTCGGCCTCCAGTCCCGCGGCCCCTGGGAGTCAGCTGTCGTGAGCTGGCCTCGGGTCCCTTCTCCACTGGTTTCGCGGCTCGGTGGTGCCTTTGGATCTCCTCGGGTCTGTTCCAGGACCTGAGATCCGTCTCACGGTCCGCCTCGCTCATTTCACTCTCTCCGCCTGAGTCTCTCTCGTTCTGCTGTTCCTCCCTTCTCTCGGTCCCCGTTGATGATTCGGTCTCGTGATAGATGACCGTCACTCTCAAGCCCACGGTCACCCCATCTCGTCTGCATCTCCACTCCACCCTGTCGCGTGCCTCGAAAATGGCAACCTGCAGCCTCTGATCACCTCGCATCTCCTCCTCTCCCCCACCTTCTATGCAGACCTTCAGTCGGACTACCTCTCCCCCATCATAATTCAGGGCTGTCGTAATCTGAGGGCCCTCACCCGACACTGGAATCCAGCGCACCGTGTGTCGCCAACAGCCAGGCCTATAGCCGTGTAGTGCCATTGCCACTCATCAGCCAGCCCCGCTTTGATAGACAGCACAACACTAGACCATAGACCTCCTATAGCAGACCACTCCCCACCGGAACTCGCAGTATAGACTGTATATCACCAGTCGACTGGCCACGGACAATATCTCAACTCCCTCTCCCTTTTATAGGCCTGTCCTCTGTGTTCTGAACGAAGGACTCAGATTAGTCCTTTTCAGACTTTACCAGTATTTTAAGAATTTTACAGTTTTCAAAATGACTTGCAAATTAAAACCGAATAGTTTTCAGAGAAACACCTGTGCCTACAACCCAATCGATCGATCACTAACTAGCCTCTCTCTTGACAGTTTCAGACCCTAGCAATATGGCAACAGATTTGGCACTATGGTCCCATAACGGGGAACCGATGATCGCATTTCCCCCCTTTTTAGTGCACCCTCGGTCTATCTCAATTGGATTGCCCGTGTCTGATGGCAAGGAGGGGGCTTATGACCCTCCATGAAGGGGGTGATAGGCCTCCTACCGTTGCGGCCGCGGGTCGCCCTCCTTTTGAGGTCCTGCCGCGCAATGTCAGATCGAAGCGCACCCACAGACTGTACATGTGAGATCGGCCTACTTAGGCCACGAAAAGATGGTTCGAAATCCGAACCGTTGGCTTCCCGCGAAAGGACAAGCCAACAGGTAGAAAATCAAATTAATAAAACTAAATAATAATAATAAAATAAAATAACAATAATAACCACAAGAAAAAGGAAAAGGAAGGAGAGGGTGGCGTCACAAAATCTCTCCGTGCACCAGCGTTGCCTGAACCGCGCCCCGCGCTCACACACGGATCTGGGGTTGCTTTTCTTTCTTTTCCCATTTTCTTTTCTTTTTAGTTCTCACTGTATCTGCCTCTTAACCTGGCCACCGGGGTCCGCACGATTCAGACAAACAGGTCCGGTACAGGCAATTTTACGAGGGGTCGATAAGACCCAGACCATGAGACGACAGTTGCGGTCCGAGACCTGAATCGGTGGCCTTCCCTATGAAGTGACAGATCATTCAGGTGGAAAACGGCAATTCAAAATTTTGGAAAAGAAATCATAGCATCACAGTGACCCGAGGCCACTGGATTTTCCCCATACTAAAGCCGGTTTAGATTTTTGGCGTTTTATTTTCTTTTCCTCTTTCCTTCTCCGACAACGACTTTCTGTCTCATGCATCCGACCCATAACTCGGCGTCAGGGCACTCGGCGCGCAGTAGAAAAGACCGCGCCACCCCCTTCATCTCTGCGTCCCAGGGCGAGCCCGACGGCCACCACGGCCACAGGCCGGTCGTGCTTTACTGTACAGCAGGGCGCCGAGCCTGCGTGGAGCAACGGAAGTCCTGTGGCGCACCCCTTTTTGTCGGGGGTACTGCCAATGGGACTGGTCCATACCAAGGCACAACTGGGATGCTAGGAACAACAGGGGTCCAGGATATGTCTACAGGCTGGAACATCAACTCGGGGAGCTGGTACAAGAACTGGTGCCAAGCAGGGCTTGGTACACAGAGGAGGGCCGAGAAGTCGTGCCCTCCGACAGCGGCCGTGCCACGCCCAGGCGGGGCCGCGCGCTCAAAATCGGCACGCGCGCTCGGCCTGCGCACGTCGGCCGCTGTCGGCCTGCATTAAGAAAGAAAAAAAAATCAAAAATTTGGGGGGGTTGTTTTTGATAGCCTGATAGGTAGCAAAAAAATTATTAAAAAATAGGAAAAAAATAAATATTCATTTATTGATCGATTTTTTTAATGATTGATTGATTGATTGATTGATTGATTGGTTGATTGATTGATTGATTGTTTGATTGATTGATTGATTGATTGATGATTGATTGATTGATTGATTGATTGATTGATTGATTGATTGATTGATTGATTGATTGGTTGGTTGGGGGAGGGTCGCCCCCCCCCCGCGCCGCCGCACACACACACACACCCCTCTCTCTCTCTCTCTC
>BFEA01000061.1:3492829-3519246 GCA_003427395.1 Chara braunii
AGAGAGAGAGACAGAGACAGCGAGAGAGAGAGGGCGGCAGACATTCTTCTCACGGTACATGCATATATACAGGGAGTGGCAAAGGCTGCTGCTGCTCTGCAGTGCCTGCAATTCCCTGCAGTGCAATCTATTCCGAACTGCCAGACCTGTGATCCACAGCACGCCATCTCGCCGGCCAGCATCCAATCACCACGTGCTGCTTGTCCAAAAAAAAAAACACTATTGGTTAACGGGGACCCCCACTTTTCAGCCCTGGGTAACCATGAATGATCCTGAAATTAGGGTTTCGGGGTCAAATTTTGTGGTACGAAGTTTGCTTGAAATGGCCTTATGGTTTTCTTATAAATTGAGGTGAAAAATGGGGGGGCGGTTAACCATCTCTCTGTTTGTGGGGTTCTACGACTGCAAGAACCCCACTCTTTGAAATTGCGGTGGCATTGACCAGGTGCTGCTTGTCCAAAAAAAAAAACAGTTCAGGAGCAAAAGTTCCTGGAAAAAAAACAAAAAAAAACAAACAGCTGTACAATTTAAAAGACTGGGGTTCTTAATCAGACGGAGGACTGTTGACAGAAGCACTCTTTCGGAGATACCTGCTGGAAAAAAGTTGGGGATGCCCTGAAGGATAACTCGAACTCGAGCTTGGATTGGACCGCCTTCCATAACTGCTTTCCATGCCATTGTGGGGCCTGCTGTAATGTCAATCTGTCTGAGGGAGTGGCAGGCTTGCGATTTACCACCTGGAACAGACATGGAGGAGCCCCAGGAACATATTAGCGACAAGCTTTCTCAATCAACAAGAGAGACAGAAAGAGAGAGCGAGAGAGAGAGAGAGAGAGAGAGAGAGAGAGAGAGAGAGAGAGAGAGAGAGAGAGAGAGAGAGGACATACAGACAGACACAGACACAGACACACACGGAGAGAGAGAGAGAGAGGACATACAGACAGACACAGACACACACACAGACACACGGGGAGAGAGAGAGAGAGAGAGAGAGAGAGAGAGAGAGAGAGAGAGAGAGAGAGAGAGAGAGAGAGACTAAGGTTCCAGAGACAATGGAAGAGGAGCTGACCATGTTTATCAGATACATCAGGTAGATGAGATACATCAGGTAGATCAGATACATCAGATACAATCATAGAATTCACATACATCAGATACAATGATAGCATTCATGATGAACAACTTACTTAGTGGAGGTGGATGAATAATCGCACATGAAGTCAAAACTGTCTTGAGGGAAGGGCAAAAGGAGGAGAGAGTACGAGTGAGTCAATCACTCCGGCAGCCTTTACTTTATGAGGGAATCTAAACAGGGAGGGCCCGCACGACACTCCATCCTCGCTAGTCCTTGTGAGCGACAGGGGTAGGGCAGGAATTCATCAACCATTTCCAAGGGTTTTTTTAACTTTTTTTATATGCTCGTGAAGATGGATGAGTGGATGAGACACAGAGGAAGAAAGGAACAAGAGGGCGACAGAAAGACAGCAAGAGGAAGAAGAAACTGCAATGAGCGAAAAAAACATTGAATGATTGCAGAGAGAAGACTGCATATCAAGGAGGATGTCGACCGAAAAATCGACAATTCAAAACGGAAAAAAAAAAAAAAAAATGATAAAAAAAGTTAAAAACATCTTTAAAACTGTCAAAAGGATTGAGGCAAGGCAAGGCAACAACAGTAGAAACGGCCTCTGCCTCTGCTCGCATGAAGCATTCTTATCAGATCAACAAGGAGATGTGCCGAGGGAAGGGGAAGTAACACGAGCACAAAGGAGACCTCACTCCGCACCAGGACCATCATGCAGACCAGGTTCCAAACGAACCTGGTCGTTTAGTCTGGTTGAATTGTCTCCTAAGTTTAGCAGGTGAAAAAAGCCTAGACTAAGGACTCACATTGGCAGTCAAAAGAGCCTGGATCAAGAAGGGGACTTTCACTCCGTACCAGGACCATGAAACAGACCAGGTTCCAAGCTTGTAGCAGAACCTGGTCCGCTTACTACACCAGGTTCCAAACTTGCAGTAGAACCTGGTCGTTCAGTCTGGTTGAAATGTCCCTAAAATTAAGCAGCAGGGGAAGGGAGGGACCATAGCAAAGACTCACATTGACAGTGGATAGGTCCAGGTACAGGAAGGAGGCCTGACTCTTTACCAGGAACCATTACCCAGCTATCAAGTTCTCTCTCTCTCTCTCTCTCTCTCTCTCTCTCTCTCTCTGAGCCCCCCTCTTCCATGTTATTTGCCCCTCCTCACTGGTTCGAAAATACTGCAGATCAAAATTTCCAAAATTTCATCAGCAGGCAAACCCACGGTTCCACTCCACTGTGTCTCGCTTCTCGCCGATGACTTTCTCCCTCCATTCACCCCCCCCCMCMCCCCCCCCTTCTCTCCTCAGACAAAGCCCCAACCCCTCCCCCCCACACTAACCCACCGGTCTTAGACTATTGTATCTGCTCCCCGGCAGTTCCTCCTTCGTCGCTTCTTGACTTCTTTATCATCCCTTCCGCACAACCTCCAACGGTTCTCTGTGAGACATCAACGACACAATTCTCTGCAGCTGCAGAAACGCCAGCGGTCGACACGTGGCCTTCTTTCTGATACTCGAACGCTTCCAACTGCTGACGTGTTCTCTTCTTCTCCACGGTGTCTTCACAAATACCGTTTCCTTGAGGTTGTTGAGCGGCCCGCTCTTTCTCCTCGCTTTTCTCCTCTTCCCTGTCCTCACTTTCCTTCTCTCTCTCCCTACTCTCCTCCTGCCTATTGTGCTCTTCCTCCTCCTCCTTCTCCTCCTCCTTCTCCTCCTCCTTCTCCCTACTCTCCACTGGCACAATCTCTCCTTCCCTCTTCTCTTCCAGTCTCATAAGAGATGACATCAACGAGCCATCAGCTTCGCTGATTGCACAATCGACACGTGTCATCAGTCCACACGCCGCCCTATTACTGTCCCCGATCAATCTTCCTGCCGCCACGTCATCCATCAAACCACTAGTATTCTGAGTTCTGTTGGGACAGAGTCCTAAATCCAATCCCATCTCCGTCCTCTCTCCTTCTTCTTCCTCTCTCATGTTTTCCTTGCCCTTTTCCTCCCTCCTTTCCCTCTCTCCTTTCCTTCTATTCTCTCCCTCCTCTCTCTCCACGACACTTCCGTTATCTTTCCTTATCGGATCCGTTAGGCAGGTCCCCACGAGATCCAGACCGATTCTTGCCTCCACGCCTGCTGCCTCTCTCCTGCCCGCTTCGCCGACTCCTATGCCATCGATACCACCATCTTCATTGCAATCTCTTTCCTCACTCATATCATCTCCTCTCTCCTCCCTGCTCCCCACTCCCCTCTCCTGTCTCCTCTCCAAACCCCTCTCTTCTCCCCTCTCCTCTCTATCCTCCTCTTCTCTCTTCTTCTCTCCGTTAACAGCACAGAGCTCGTTTCCATCATCTCGATCTTCATTTCCCTTCTCTTCTCTCCTCCCCATCTCCTTCACTCCCAATCCTTGCCCTCCTTTCTCCTCCATCATCATAACTACTGCAGCTCCATCTTCCCCTAGCCGCTCCCTAGCCGCTCCAATCAACTGCCGTTCCAATCCGAGCGGTTTCCCCTCTTGCCGATTTGGCCCCCCGCCAACGACCTCCATAGCCAACGTACAACCACTGCCAGTCTCGACCTCGCGCTCAGAATCGCCGTCTTCCCATTCCTCCTCCCTGAAGTATTTTCCCTCCTGAACAAGTTCCTCGTTGACTACCGCCCCTTCCTCCACAGCATCCTTGTTCACCATAGCCATATCTGCCCCACCCTTTTCTCCTCCTCCTCCTCTTCCTCCTCCTCCTCCTGCTCCACCTTTTCTCTCCCACTGAGGAGGACGGCGGAGGGCGCTGTTTCTGTTGATTGCCTTGCTTCTTCCGATGCTTCTCTTGTCCTCGGGATTGCCGACGGCAGACGTCGATCGCTGCCACGTCGGATCGTCATGAGACAACGACGAAGCAGGCGGCGATGGCTGCCACGTCGGCCATGGCTGCACTGGAGGGCGAGGATCGTCTTCCACCACGACAAAATTGCACTCCTCTGATGGCAGAGCGACGGTGATTTGTGGGAACTCGATGATGCATTTGCGCTGCAGTTGATTGACCAAGGGTTCATCCATACTCAGTCGATAACACTTGCGAGCGTTCGCCGCGCATGGCTCTTTCCTTAACAGAATCCTTAACTCCGCAAGAGGAAGAGCACAATGCTTCCTCAGTTTGAATCTCGTCCCGGCGTTTTCCGTTCGATTCTCTAGCAGTTTTTCCAAGGCCATCTTCGGCGAATCGTGTTCGTTCATCTCCGGCGTGATCAGAGTCACTCCGGCGCCAGCAAACGTCCACTCCACCCTCCACATCACGCATCGGCGTGGCTCATCGTAGAAGCTGGTGTTGGATTTGCGTTTGCTCATGCCATGAGCGACGAACAACAAATCAACAGATCTTCTTCTCGCTTGCTTGCGGAGCAGTGTCATCCGACGGGAAAGCTTGTACTTGTCCCCTCCTCCTAGCGGGGCTATCAATCGCTTGGCCACGTCAGCCTGTCTCAACGTCTCTTCCAAAAAATTGTAATCGGAAATAAGATGAGTATCTGTGAAATCAGATAACGCAACGTAAGCAGTTTTGCACCGCTGACCGCTGCACCCGCTCTTCGTCTTGTGCTCCTTCACACAGGCGACGCAGCATGTCCTCGTCCCACAGCCCGGACACCGGTACTTAGCCGCATTCACCTTGCACAACTCGCAACACACAGACCCTAGCCCTAGTTTTTTGCTGCTACCATCAATCGCAGCATCGATATCGTCCGCAGAGCCCGATCTAACGGCGGAGGCGGAGGCGGAGGCGGAGGCGGAGGCGGAGGCGGAGGCGGAGGATTTCACGCCGACCTCGTCCTGGGTAATAAACACCCCTTCCTTCTCATCTGGCTCTCTCTCTCTCGATTCCATCTCTCTCGATCCCATCGCCCCTTCTCTTCCTTCTGCATTTATCATCGCCCCCACCATCGTCGACGATCTTCCCTCCCTCCCGCCTTCATCCTCCCTCCCTTGCATTGTCATTGCCATTGACGTCAACAGAAAATACTAAGGGACAGATCCCACTACACACTACACTAGCAGGACGATATCCCCTGTATATATATAGATATATATATATATATCGTTAAACAGGGCTGCCTGGTAAACCGTAGGCAGAGAGGGAGAAGAGGACAACAAATGTCATTAGAAGGCTGAACCCTATGGTACTGACTACGACCGGTGATGGGACTATAACTATGCCTACTACCAGTAGCTCGTCCGAGGAGGAAAAACGTCTTTATGATCGACGTTCATCAGCAAAATGGCAACATTATTTAAAAAAAAAAAAAAAAAAAAAAAAAAAAAACAGCCAACATTTAACTCGAGATAACAGCCGTCGGATTGCAAGACATAACCATGGGTATGCTCCGACTGAGGCTCCCGATCTTAGGATTGGGATGCCGATGGCACGCGCTTCTCGCCTTCTCCTCCTCCTCCTCACCCCCTCCTACCAACATAGTTATTGCCGATCCATCACGATCACTCCAATCAGACGGACGAGCTCGAGCGGACACGTGTATTCAACTTGACGTTGACGTGTGCATTTGCCGCCGCCGCCGCCGCCATGTCAGCCCCGATCCCGATCCATCAGAGAGGATGGAGAGCACCGCCCGACCTCTTCCCATACCATGAGAGCCCCCCTGGTCCGTCCGTTCCAATCTTCCCCCCCCTACACACGTGGAAGATGAGGCCACATATATATATATAGATATATATATACCCGCACAAGGAGGTTTCTGGACGAATTTGAACGGAATTACGGCCAGATTCAGTCAGTAGAAAACTGCATAAAAATGTCGGTGTTGAGAGTAAAAAGGCTTGCTTTCCCGCCCGCAGCGTCAACAACGCATGTCAAAAAGACTTGCTTGTTCGATTTCCGATTTCCGATTTCCGAACCAAAAAATACGAGTTTGGAAAATAGGTTAGCACCCCCCAAAATGTGCTATGCTTAATTAGCCCCCGCCACGTCAGCACTGCAGAAACCGATCAGATTCTTCGATGTCGCTGCTGCCATGTCATATGCCGATCCCGAGCTCGTCACATCGGCCCTCGCTCCGCTATTTCTCTCCAAATGTGCAAAATGAGACTGAATCTTGCCCTAGAACACGGAAAGATACAGCATTTTATTTTTTTTTGTATTTTGTGCGTGTGGAGAGTCGTGGAGCTCGGTCCATCGTCACTCCAGATTCGCGTGCCTACACACACACCCTTGACGGTACCGCGCCGCCGTTCGGCTGAACGTCCCAAACCCAAAAAAGACACCTGAGCGCGGCATCGGACCCTCTACTCTATGAGTTGGACACCGCTGATGCTGTCCAGCTGCCTCTGAAAAACTCACCTGACCTAGATCTCAAGAGCAATTCATTCATTTCCTCCTCCTCGGGATTCTCCTTCTCCTGTATACTTCCCTCCAACTCGATCGATTATTTATTTCTATGATTTTTCATGATGAAAAACACGATGATTTTTTCCATGGTTTCAAGAGGAGGAGCCGCCCGAGGAGGAGGAGGAGGCGGAGGGAGGGAGGAGGAGGAGGAGGAGGAGGGAGGGAGGAGGAGGAGGAGGACGGTGATGCTGCTCAGTTGCCTCTGAAAAACTCACGTGACCTACGGCCTCGCTGCACTACCCTCGACATGCACAAAAGACAAAAATATGGCGGTGCATCTTTCCATGTTCTAGCGGAAGATTCACTCTCGATTTGCACATTTCGAGAGTAGTGGAGCGAGGCCCCTAGATTGCAAGAGAAATCATTCATTCCCAAAACGACCCTGAGACATCGGGGTGGGGCACCGGACCCTACAAGCCGGGGCGAGGTCCCATCAGCAACAAGGATTGGATTGAATGTCCGAATCTAGACGTGTTTGTTGACACGTGCGGAGATTCGAGATTGAACTGATTTTCTGCACCTCTGCGTAAAACACATCCAGTTTCGGGAGCTGAATCCAATCCTCTTTGCTAATGGGACCTCGTCCCCGGCCAGCGCTGATGCTGTTCAGTCGTCGGACTTCGAGGTTCCGCGCGGGTGTGTCTGTGCCAAGCACAGTACGCTCCCCTACGCTCCCCCCCCTCCTCAACACACAAGGGCCCACCCACGCACACAACCGCACCACCGCCAGCACACGCACTCACGGCCGTGGGACGTACCGGTACCGGCTGGCCCATTCGATCTTAAAACCTGAAGAAGGAGCACAGTGCCCACAGCCTGGATTGCCGCGCGGTCTTAAAATCTGATCTGAAGATCTGGTGACGATCCAGACCATCAGCCCCGTACGATCGACGGCCTGGATTCGATTCTGGTTACCTTCTCGCAACAATTCGGGCTTGGCCAGGTCGGACTGTGGACGGCCCCGATTCATCAGAAGTTTTGCCCTCATGTTTGTTTGTGCTGTCTGAAGATGGACACCGATTTCATAAATAAATAAATAAAAAAGATGGACACCGACACGGCCCTCTCTTTCTGTTTTACCTTTTATTTTTGTCTTTTATTTTTCACCAGTACCTTTTCCCATGTGGATATTTTGTTATTTTATTTATTTATTTGGCTACGGGGAACCCCGTAACAGCCACATCCGTGCTCAAGCCTCCAACGAGGGAACATACGGGAGCTGCACCCACCAGCAGGTACCATACCTGCTACAGCAGGTGGCCCGGGGTCAGCCGGTAGCATACGGACCGAGCTTCTTCGATGGGCCAGTCACTGTGCCTCCCCTCCGGTCCCCTACCTCTATGACCATCATCAGTCTCTGCTCAATGCCATTCGGGGGGCCCACTGGCATATCTAGTGGTGGCGGCCGCCGTGCTTGCCCAGGAAAGTACATGACCTCCTGAATGCCACTTGCGTGCTTTACCAGCTGACCTAGGCCGCTGGATGTAGGATATTTTCTGGTTGTCCCAACAGCAGTGGGAAATGTTGTAGCAGCTGGCCACCAGGCATAGTATGGCAATTGTAGAGGCTGGCCACCAGGCATTTGACAGTCGCTTCAGTAGTTGGCCATTCGATTATCCAGATGATTTTTCTTTTTTTCCAGGCCCCTTCTGAGACTCCCTCCTATCCCCAGCGCGTCCCTACTCCCAGGGTCCTACCTCAGTGTTTTTCAAAAGGGTTGCAGGGGTGTAGGGGGATCGGGCACAGGGAGGAGGGCCGACAGCAGGTTTCACGCTCCGGGTTCAGCCGACCTGTTGGCACAGCGGACTCACCCACACACACAGGGGTCACTCAAGGCAAATCGCAAATCCTCGTTCACACAGATACCCGGGAGTCTCGCTCCGAACCGGAGCTATCAGGACGCTGCAACAGGGTGCACCCCTCTTGAACTCAGTGTCCTGCATCCCCGAGGCACTGGATCGGGATACATACCCGCATCCGGGCGCCGGCGGGCATTGCCAGTCAACGAATCCATATTTTCTATACAGGACTGTGAACCCGGTTTCCAGCAGGTGCTGGCCCCCACCTGTAGAACAATACGTGGGGGCTATTGCATGGTGGATGCTCTTATCACCTCCTGCAGTAGAACCCCCACCACCACTACCTTTCTCGTATAGAGGGCCTCGTACCCATGTCAAATTCGGAGGCCGGGCGCCGCCAATGAAAATTATTAATGTTGCCCGACGGCGATTTTTTTGAGGTAGACTATTCTACGACTTAGCGTCACAGTCTGAACAGTAGGGGTGGTTAAGAAAAAAAAAAAGAGAAAAAAAAAAAAAAAAAAAAGACTGCCAAGAGAAAGAAAAAAGGAAAAAAACAGATAATGGAGGCATGCAGCGATTGGCTCCACACTGCGTTGGCATGTCATGCACAAACTCACGTCCTGCGCTGCTTTCCTATCAGAGTGGGATAAATGCAGAAGGGTCAAGGAAAGGGCGAAAATGGGGATTTGCTAAGGATTTTGGGGAAAAGGAGGTTGGCGTTCCAAAATGGTTCCATTTGAAGGTCTGCACGATGGCGAGGGACTATGCAATTTGTCCTTGCGCAAAAAAATTCACAATCTATAACGTGAAAATGTTTCAAAAATCAGAATGGCCACGGCTTCCCATGGCAGAAGGGCGCAGGCCTATATGCGGAATCTCTGGTCTAAGTGAGAGTTTGACGCAATGTCTCACTGAGCTCAAACTCGGAATCAAACGTATGCAATCTCGTTGCCCTTTCCCCTACTTCTTGATCTCCATGTGGCACGTAGTCTAACTCCCTCTCTCTTAAATACTCGCTTCATCTACAATGTGAACACAATATACAAGGCCAATAAGATACAAAAACGGGTTACGGGATAACCGTCACCTCGTTGAATGGGATAAAAATAGAGAGAGGAGGAAAGGCGGTATCCAAAATCACAAATCTGAAATTGAACCATGACTAGCCCCGCCGTTTTGAATTGGGGGGGGGACCGGTAGCACAGGTCCATGATGGCTACTAGTAATCGGGGGGGGGCAACTGGCTGAGTGCCAAAATTGAAAAATGCATCTAATTGCCCCCGCAATTTTTTATTTTTTATTTTTAAATCAAATTACTCCAGTCTATTCGTGGGGAGCAGCACGTGCTGGGAACTGGGCCCAGCGTCCCCTATAATGGAAATACATTGATTGTTGATGATCACTGATGATAAAAAAAATTGGGATGATTGAGGATCATTTAAGATCATTTAGGATGATTCGGGATGATTAAGGATGATAGAGTGGATGATTTTGCCCCCGCGATTTATTTCACGGTTGAAATGAATTTTATTTTATTTTTTAAAATATTTTTCATAGAAATATCACATCAAAATGTGCATACCCTCCAATTTTCATACTTTTTGGACTATTGTATTAAATCATTAAAGTCGGGGTACTTTTCTCGTTGGGCGACACCTGATAGAGCAACAAAAAGTAGCAAACATGGAATATAGGACGAATTGGCTCGGCATTTATTATATGATCATAAATATTTTTTTTTTTAATTTTTTTTTTTTTGTGGAAAACTCACAACAAAAATTATAGGCCCTTCAATTTGCAAAGTTATTTAGTCATCCTTCTAAGTGCAAAAAATAACGGAAGCGTGGATACTTTTTCCGTTGGCCAACACATGTCAGAATAGTAAAAATGGAAAATGCAATGAAATGGCGCGACATTTATTTCATGGTCTATTTTTTCCCCACTTCTTCGATATTTTTTATTGGAAAGATCACAACCTACTCTACAGGATCTCAAATTTTCATATTTTTTCTTCAATTGTTCAGAGCGCAAAAAATCATCAAAGTTGGCGATTGAAAATCCTTGAACCAAACCCACTTGCACCTGTCGGTCGCCGCCCCCCCTAAGAACCCGGTCCGTAAGGTCAGGGAACTCGATTTTAAGCCATAATATTGTCCTTCTTTAAGGTATTGATAAGGTTAACAAATTTGCACCGTAGCTTCGAGGACGTCCACTCGCAAACAAGTGGTTATCCCGTGTTATAAGGGAAACTCGGGTACGGTCCAAAATCAACATGAGAATACGATGCACACCTAACACATCTTTCAATGCGAAAGTGAAGTGCGTGCAAGAACATCGTCCTATAAACTAATAAAAAACAATTCATGAAAACAACCATTAGCAACCACTCAGTCCAATAATAAGGAAGAAGAGACACTTTAATTCGTAATGCGACCAGTACATGGCTATACACCAAATACACGATCGTTTTCGCACACTTTGCGACTAATCCTAGCGATCGTCACTTTGTCGGTTCGACCTTTGAGCTGATCTCTTAAGTGGAGGCAATCCCATAGAGTCACTTCAACCCCCCTTAGCTGGCCCAACCGCTATTCACAACTTTTCTAGTTACTCATCCAGAGTTGGCAAATAACATTAAAGACAGCAAGAGAACCATATTTGTGAAATTTATAGAGGAGGGACAAAGTAGGAAAAATGCAAGTACGAGAAAAATGGTAGGGAGAGGTCAATAAGTCATGGTGACGTCAAAAAAAGACTTATAGTTGATCGAGTTGCTGTGTGAGGGACTTAGCCATACTCCACGTAGCGATCCGATATTTACTGTCATCATGGCTTGTCAAGAGCGCTTTCTCCTTCTCTCATCTGTTTCACTCAAACAACTGTAACTATCTTCTCCCTTCCTGTCTAAAGCCTTCCTCCTCACCTTTTTTATATCGTCGAATTTGGAGTGAAAAAAAAAACAAGATTCAACAAAACCAATAAGAAGTGGAGGAAGGCACGAGAAAGGAAGGAATGACGCAGTTACAACTGTCGAACTAAAATATGATGAGAGAAGGAGAAGGCGATAAAAAGAGGATAAACATAATGCGCAAATAAGGAGAACACAAGCGCGAAACTGGAAAAAAAAAAAAAAAATCTTAATACTTGTAATAAAATTCAAATTAAAAATTTCCAATAGAATTTCGGCGTCTCTGCTAAGACATGCAAATCAGCTACGAAGATCACTGTAGTTGGAAAGCACAAAAACAGAAGTACTCACTTTTGTAACGTTTATGCAACGCTGCTCCAAAACTAGAGGTACTAAGCCAAAATAAAATAAAAGCAGTGTGCAAACCTTGACTTTGAAGTTGATGTCACTCGAGATACAGAAATGCACGCATCTAAGTAAAAGAGTTTGTTGTAGGCATAACAACTTTTATAGGAGATGATGCATTTCCGCTCTTTTTTCCGATGGTGAAAACCTTCTCCCACATTGCACACCCAATGGCGTTTCCAGGTGTCGTGTAATAGTTCTGAGCCTATGATCCCTTACACAGTGCTATAATCACTTACACCACTTATATGAATTTTCATATCAGTGCAACACTTAAGAGGATGCTCACTTAGCAATCCAAGGAGAAACCTACGACGACTGTAACAGTTCCTTTGAAGTAATTAGAAAACCAACCCCTTAATATGATATCCCACTTTAACTCTTTGTTTTTTCAATTAAAAGATTTATAAGTTGGATTCTGAGAGACCACCTTGAGGCAATAAAACCTCACGTCCTATTTAGAATCTCATAATAATCCAATCTTATTATACCATCGCAACTTCATGACCATAGCAAGTGTGAACGCAAAAAGTGTGTAAGGAGGTGTGACAAAAATTTTAGGGGAAAAAAAAAATGTTAGAGTCTCATATCAGAATTTAGAAAGTTTGTGTTGGTTCCTTCAAATGCTTATTGGTGATCAACCCAATCAACTTGAATCAATAAACATAGAAAAGGAGGGCAAACAATCATCGTTAAGAAATTCATAGTCAAAAGCGGATATCGTGAGCGCAATCAAAGGAAGCTTTTGTTAGCATTTGTACAATAAATTCAAATAATTTATATTGTAATTTTAGCAATTCATCATATTGGTCAATCACACATTATACTTATCAACACAAAAAACATTTACATATACACAAAGGATATAATAAAGTTTCATATCCCAAAACATAAGATTCCGAATAAGATTTAGTAAGGATAAGAAAAACACAAGACAATTCGAACTCGAGACTCAAAAACTAGAAGTGTTACCCCATCTCTAATCGGGAAAACCACAAGAAAAAGAAACACTTCACAACCATAGCTATAAACTCTCGACTTTAACAGTCTATTGTCCTCCTGTCATTAATCTTTCGTATCGTCACCTCGCTTAATCCAATTATGCACGTTAGGTTCGCCCGCATCCCCTAGTTTGCTGCAGTGATACCTTAGCTACGCACAATTGTTGCCAATTCGCCAAATATTTTCAATCCTCTCACTCTAGCACTTATACTTAGCTACCTGACCCTCTTCATCGCACCAAATCGTAAACATAATCGAAATAGATAATGTTGCGCTTTTAAATTTATTGTTGTTAGGATGCATTCGAGAAGGAAGGAGGATTAGCCAAGGACAAAGCGAAGGATTAATAGGAGGTGCCTTGCAAGTTGCACTCTCTAACCACGGCATAGGAGACGTAATCGCACTTCATCTACCAATTTGAGTTGTATCATATCGGCAAATGAAAATCAAGAGTAGGGGTCAAAGGAAGGAATGAAAAATACACTGGGAAAAACGGGTTGAATAAGTGCCAAGAAGGGATGAAGGTGAAGGGAAGCAATTAAGGTTATCGATAAAAAAATATAATTTTTACGGCCATAAGAGAGAATTGAGGCACAAAGTCGGAAACATCTGCAAGAAGTCACATACGTGCAAAAAAAACGAAGTTTAATTATGAGGGATGGTAAGGCAAAGTGGCAAGAAAATAGGAAGTTAATACTTAGAAACGTTGATTAAAACTCATTACCCAAAATACTAAAATAATTTTCCATAATAATTTTATATTGAACTCACACTGCCAACACTAACAAAAATTCAAAATCCAAACAATATTTTACAAAAATGGTAATGCAATAGCTTGAATGGAAATACTAAGTTATTACTAACTCAACCACATGTGTAACAAAACGCATGTCACATCATCCCATCTACGCTTATTCACTACGACATTTTTTTGCAAAAGAAAAAAAAATGGAGCCCTCATTGCAAATTGTATGATTATCCCTTTCGCACACAATAATTCCTTATATATATATATATGTTTTAACTCTAAAAAATTGGGGGCAATTCGTCGATCTCCCCCAACATAAGATATGAACTTTGTGCTTGACCCTTCACTTAGTTCATGCAAGAATTGTGCAAAACATATCTTAGCGCATCACACCCTTGTTTTATATCCCTCCTACACTGCTGAGACTCCATCCCATTAATCAGGTGCAATACATATTGGAACCCAAAGTTAGAACCCCAGACTCTGCTATACTATTCAATTATTATCTTCTTATTATCCAACTGTCAATTGTGAGATATCAAAATCATAATTATTAAATTGAGACGTTTTATTATCTAGTTTGAATATTTAATCTGGTTATTAGTTTTTATGAGTGTGGTGGTTGGTCGTCCAGTGACCACAAAACTTCATCTCATCTACAGTGGCAAAAATAGTGGTTAAGCAAATTTTTTTTTGACAACAACAGTCACAATGACCAAAATAACGCTATCACATTTATTAGGCAACGAATTGTTTAATTCTTCCAACCTAAAAACAAACAACTCCACTTCATGACACACAAATAGAACTTCTCCCTTTTCGAATTTCATATTTCACATAATTTAAAAGCATTCCAACTCCCGACCTTGCAAGACTTTGTTAGGCTGAATAACTCATATCATAATATAGTGGTGCGTTTTTAAGTCTCTTTGTGGGGCAGTAAACCTCCTGTACATGCAAGTTGTCGCTCGGGATGTGGGGTGTGCTTCCTTTTTCTTTTCGTGATTTTTCGCCATAATGTTTTTCCTCTTTGGTCATCTATACATTTTAATTGTCCCAACGGTCATTGTTTTCTATATGTAGTTGACCATCATTTTTTATTTTTTAATTTTTTGGGGGGGAACTCTTTTTTTCACTCTCCTTTTACTTTATTTATGTTGTACAATTATTCCCATTGTTTTCTTTGTTGCTATTATTTTTCAAGAAAAATGCTCATGGGTGGTGTCTTTAGTTTCTATATGGTTTTTATTTGGTTCCACAATTTGTTTACTGTCGAGGGATGCAATGTTATCCACTGCTCCTAACTGCAGTCCAGTGATGCAGTTGGCTTGACCACTTATGCATGAGATTTTATATCCACGTCCCTTTATTTGGTTCTACAATTTGTTTACTGTCGAGGGATGCAATGTCATCCACTGCTCCTAACCTCAGTCCAGTGCTGCAGTTGGTTTGACCACTTATGTATGAAATTCTATATCCACATCCCCTTGCGATCGTGCGTGTCTATCCATCCTTTTTTAACAGAGTATCGCCATGAGGTCCGATTTTGGACAAGATTCTATATCCACGTGGCTTTGTGATCATGCCTGCCTGCGTATCCTCTTTGCATGAAGTAGCGCTATAAGGTCCGATTTTGAAGCTTCATCTGAGAGTCTAACTAGACTGCTTTGACACCGGTTAGTTGTGCCTACTTCCCTTGCCAGTTGCTTTGCCACTGCAACCTGTTGCCCTCTGGCTCACATTAGTAGTGTCTAATACCTAAGAATGTTTGGTCAGACCCTGCTAATGATGATCGTGTGTGCTAATGGTTATCGCCGGGTGGTGAAACACCAATAATTTCAAAGTACAATGTTATAAGAGGGCAAGTGGCCATGGTGTCCTAAATGCAACTTATGTGCATTATCCGATGAGCTAGGTGCATTGACCATTTCTTTTTTTCCCTTTTTTCTTATTTTGAATAAATTTGTTACGCACAACTTTTTTTTAGTTTATTTGAGGCATGCCTTAATTTTCTGATATGCATGGCATGCCCTCAGACTGAAATTTGTGTCTAGTGTAGTGACCCTTGTGTTGTTTGGACTGAAGAAGGAGATGAATAAGAAGATGAAAAAGAAGGAAAGAAGAACAAGAAGAAGAAGGAGAAGGAAAAGAAGAAGAAGAAGAAGAAGGAGAAGGAAAAGAAGAAGAAGAAGAACGAGGAGGAGGAGGAGGAGGAGGAGGAGGAGAACCGAGAAGAAGAAGAAGAAGAAGAAGAAGAAGAAGAAGAAAAAGAAGAAGAAGAAGAAAAAGAAGAAGAAAAAAAAATAAAAAAAAAATGAAATTGAATTGAAATAGCGAGGCCAATCACTATGCGTCCATGCTTTCAGCGATAAGCGATGAAATTCCTACACGAACATTGTGCTCAAACACGCACATTCCCCGACGCGTTTCGCCTAGCTGCGCACCAGGACTTATCAAGGGGCAACCACAAGAAGAAGAAGAAGAAGAAGAAGAAGAAGAAGAAGAAGGAGGGGGAGGGGGAGGGGGAGGGGGAGTAGGAGAAGAAGGAGGAGGAGGAGAAGAAGAACCAGAAGAAGAAGAAGAAGAAGAAGAAGAAGAAGAAGAAGAAGAAGAGGAGGAGGAGGAAGAAGAAGAAGAAGAAGAAGAAGAAGAAGAAGAAGAAGAAGAAGAAGAAGAAGAAGAAGAAGAAGAAAAGAAGAAAAAGAAGAAGGTGGTGAGCAAAACAGGATGGGGGTAACAAAAATGTAGAACAATAGAGAGGTGGCAACCAACTTGATGGGATAGTGGTATGAGTCTGAAGAGTGGATGAATACGTTTGGAGTAGCATGCAGCAGCAATGGCTCACACTGTAGATGTGGGAAAGCTGGAGCCAATACCAGCTTGAGTTTAAATTTCAGAATACCGATTTGAGGTTGGATTGAGGTGACCCTGATTGGCAGATTTGAAAACTAGAAAGGGGGAACTTCAGTAGAGTCACAAAAACGAGTTATAATTGCACTATGGGGCAAGATACAGTTTGCAATTGCACTTCGGGCACCCTACCCCTGGCCAGAAAGCTGGGTTGTATACATTGCCCGAACTGCATTTCGAAACTGTATCTTGGCCCATAGTGTAATTATAACTCTTTTTTGTGACTCCCACCTAGTTTCCCAAACAAGGGATGATGAGGTGGGCGTGACTCTGTCTCTTATACACATCTAGATGTGTATAAGAGACAGCTCTGGCACAAAGCTTTTGACCGAGTTAACTGGTCCTTTGTACTAGCTACCATAGAACATACAAATTTTGGGTTTTCATTCAGAAGCTAGGTATCAGCAATGTACAAATGTTCCACAACTTCGGTTCTTGTGAATGGTAAACGCTCTCGGATCTTCGCACTGTCAAGGTCTTTACGACAGGGGTGCCCTTTGGCCCTGCTGACGTTTGTACTCCAGATCGAGGTAGCCCTTAATACAATGCGTGCATCCCCCCGGATCTTCGCACTGTCAAGGTCTTTACGACAGGGGTGCCCTTTGGCCCCGCTGCTGTTTGTACTCAAGATCGAGGTAGCCCTTAATGCAATGCGTGCGTCCCCCTTGATCCGAGGGCTGCAACTGAGAGGCCCCAAGGAGTTACGCACTGGAGCCATTGCTGATGATCTGATGCTGGTATCTGAAGCGACGCCAGAGTCCATGAATGCAGCCAGGACCATCCTCGACCAGTACTCCACATTGTCTGAAGCCAAGGTTAACTGGGATAAATCGGTCTATTTTTTACCCGAAGAGTTCGATCTAGAAGATGATTGGACTATGAAAAGGGTGAAGGAGACAGAGTCGGAGAGGTACTTGGGAGTGCAAGTCTCTCTTACAAATGGTCGCCTAGCGCAAGAAGCCATCTTAACTGCTAAAGTAGAAGCCAGAGCGAAGAGATGTCACTCAACTTTGGGACTTTCCTTGATGGGCAGAGCGACTGTCATCTCGACATCCATCTTCTCGTTGATATGGCACATCGCGACAGTTATCCTTATCTCAAGATGCACTCTGCAGAAAATCCGAAGAGCAGCGGCCCAGTACCTATGGAAACCAGAAGGAAAGGAAGGGGAAGGCTTCATCTCTAAAGTAGCGTGGGACAAAGTTACTCTACCAAAGAGGGAAGGTGGACTAGGGATCATAGACCCTGAGAAGCAAAACGTGGCTCTTCTGGGCAAATGGATTCAAAAGGCATGCACTCAGTCCGACCGACGTAGCTGGGTATCAGTGGTGGAGTATGTGCTGCAACAGGAATTCAAGTTAAAAAGGAGTGAGGATGTGTGGACCTGTCTGCAACTCCCCTCCTTTTTAAACCGAAGGCCCAAGTCAAGCATTGTCGCAGAATGGTGGATAGCCTGGAAGAAGCTGAGATCGGCAACAAGAGAAGCACCATCAACTCGCGAAGATGTCCTCGGACAGCCACTCTTCGAAAATACAGCAATTATTCAAGCCGATGGGTCTTGGTTCTCTGCCGCAGGGCAACCAGGCAACTTTGGTAGACTATGGGTGGAGAAAGGAATCTCGAAGGTTGCAGACATCTGGTCGGATGACACGAGAGAGTGGAAATCAGATGGGGAGCTACGAAGGGAGCTACGAAGAGTGCGAGGACTGAGTGACAAGCTGGAGAGGTTAACTGAAGCAATTCCCAAAGAGTGGGAAAGACTTCTCAGAGAGGGAGCTCGGCCCCAAGTGGGAGGGTGGTACAAAAAGCCCCACAACGGAACGCAGCAACACAGGCTACTCAAGGTAGAAGAGGAGCTGGAAGCAGGAAAGTGGAAGGTTTCGAAATGGGCAGCAGAGAAAGAGTCGGGCAATGGACAGAAATTGCACCTCATCCGGGAGATGTCATCAAACATGGACCATCAGCTAACAGCAGTGAGAGTAATAAGGTCAACAGACACCAGCAGGAGCAGGAACAGTGTCTTCACTCTAATCCAAGCGGGAACAACAGTTCAAAACCTTAGGCTAGATCCACAATGTACCGCGTGGCACTTACAATCTGGGGAATCCAGATGCCTGGCGCTATACGATACTAGTATAGGAAGAGCCCTGCAGGCCACGAGCCGAATGGAAGAAATCAGAGATCGTATAGCACGGGAATTGAACTTACCAGCCCCCCCCTCAAGTACGGAGATGAAGACAATCTGGATGCAACTCTCTGTCCTTCCAAGTCTGAAGCTTTCAAGTCTTCTCTGGCTGCTCACACACTCAGCAATTCCAACAGCTAAATGGTTGTCGAACAAAGGAATGGAGGTCCAAGTTACATGCGGTCGTTGCGGCCACAGACAGGATGAAACACTTATCCATCTGGTTTGGGATTGCCCAGCTTCGAAAAGAATCTGGCAATGGTGGGAATCACACTGGCAGAGGATGGGATCAAGCCTACAGTGGAACCAAGTCTGGGTAACTACCGGTCGTCTCCCGCCACTGTTCTTCAGTAAAAAAGGGTGGGGCTATGTGGCCCAGGCTATCAGATCTGCCATCTTGTGGGTAATCTGGGAAGATAGGAATAATATCCTATTCAGGGGAGAATGGTGTCCGGATACAGGGGTTAAAACAAAGGTGAAACTCCTCATACGAACAATGATTGCGGCAGACTGGGCAAGAAAGGCAGATCTGGGAAGATCACAGAAAGGAAGGCAATGGTTCCTGTTTTCTTGGGCAAGGGGAAACCAGTTAGCAGCTGTAACGGTAGAAGGAAAGCTAGTTATTTCCCCCTGGTTGTCGATTTAGTAAGGGAGTGGGTAGGCAGACATGTTCCTGGGGTAAGAGGTAAGAGGGAAGAAGAGGGAGGTGTGAGAGGGGTGACTTGGGTTTGGGAGTAGTATGTGAGTAGCAGTAGTTAGATGGGAAGGGATTAGAGGCTGGAGGTGGAACATTACCTGTCCTCTCGGTTTGGGACTCCCGCAGGAGGGAGATTGGTCACCTAAGTTAAAATCGGGTGCCAAACAGAGGTTGTAGGTAGAAACTGAGCCGACACAGGCTCAGGGGGCCGGATAGGCTCTGTGTTTGTATACAGTGTAGGAGGGTTAGGGGGTCTAGTTTAGAGTGGCCTAGGGCAGATTCTTTTTTATGCGAAGGGAATGTGAGACAATGAGTTCTGCAATATGATAATTCTCCCACCTCTGGAGGAATATATAAGAAGCTAAACCGGCTGATGCTGCCGGGATAACTCCGGGTTGAATTGTGAGGTCCCCGGCCTCGTGACAAATGTGTTCTTTGGGAATATATAAAGCAAGTGTTCTTTTAAAAAAAAAACAAAAACAAAAAAGACTTGGCAAACGGTCCATGGAGGCTGAGGGGGGTACCTTGCCAATTTCGCTGTGTCCATCAGGGCATTTTTGCAAAGTTATCCATATAACAAGGGCCTGCTGGAAATATCAGATAATCGAAGGGAATTCTGAAATAAACCGAAAATGCACCCGTAAAATTTATATTCCGTTGTTCAATTTTTTTGTTTGTTATTTCTCACCCCCGGTTTCTGCCATTGTCTCTGTAGAGTGCGTCTCCTTGTTCCAGGATTCCTGGTCGGCCACGTGCATGGTGTAGTTGTTTTCTCTCTTTTACCATTTTTCTTTTCTCGTTTTCGGCTGTCGTTTCATTGTAAGTGCACCCCATAAAATACGCCACGTTGCTCGCACATTTAGAAATCGATCAAGATCAAGATCAACGGTGATGAAGGTGAGTTAGGACATGTCCCATCTTCCACAGCAGAAAAACCCTGTTAGACTATAGAGACGGTGGACCCGAGTCTTTTGTGTGTGTGTGTGTGTGTGTGTGTGTGTGTGTGTGTGTGTGTGAGAGAGAGAGAGAGAGAGAGAGAGAGAGAGAGAGAGAGAGAGAGAGAGAGAGATTATTTTTGACCCCTTTTGTCTGACGCAAAAAGAGAAATTTGGCTTGCTGCAAAATGCTTGCTGTCCAGGACCCCTTTTTTTTTTTTTTTTTTTTGACAATCGCTCTTGAGCTTCCCAGTTGCGGTTGACGAAAAGGGAAAAACAAAACAAGGGTGCACTTCCGTCCTCTCTCTCTCTCTCTCTCTCTCTCTCTCTCTCTCTCTCTNCTCTCTCTCTCTCTCTCTCTCTCTCTCTCTCTCTCTCTCTCTCTCTCTCTCTCTCTCTCTCTCTCTCTCTCTCTCTCTCTCTCTCTCCCCGATCTTTTCTTTCTCTCGCGGAAAGGGGCTCTTCGTTTGCAGCCCTGTCATAGGGTTTAGCTGGTCGGCGGTATACAGACATAGACATGTCTCCTTTCAAAAAGTGATTCCGATTTCCTTGCCCACCTTCAGTGAAAATTTATTCCCGGCCTCAGATGATATGAAATACAATGCTATATTAGAAAAAAAAGGAAAAAAAAAAAAAGAAAGAATATAGATCAGTTAAAAGAAGAGGAAAACAAAAAAGAACCAATTACCCGCCCATGTTTTCACGTGCCAATATGGGACGTGGCAGAGGCACAGCCTGCCACGTATGAAGTAGAGTCTATCACTGCTGATTCCCCCCCAGCTTCGTCTTTTCCACGCCTGAATGGGCCTCGCTCCACTACTCTCGACATGTGCAAATCGAGAGTGAATCTTCCACTAGAACATGGAAAGATACACCGCCTTGATTTTTGTCTTTTTATGCATTTGGTGAGTGGTAGTGGTGCGAGGCCCAATGTCGCTAATTAAAAAAATAAAAATAAAAAAAATGTAGGTCTTCTTGAAAGTCTCCTATTGGGCCTCGCTCCACTACTCTTGACATGCACAAAAGACAAAAAAATCATGGCGCTGTATAGTTCCATGTTCTAGCAGAAGATTCACTCTCATTTTGCACATTTCGAGAATAGTGGAGCCGCGAGGCCTATCCATTTGCCTTGGCCATCACGCGGGAAGAGCTGTCATTCCTTGTTTTAACCCCCCCTCAATTACTCCCCCTTCAATTAACCCCCCCTCCATTACCCCCCCTTCAATTAACCCCCTCTCACTCATTGGGCGGCCTCGCTCCACCACTCACCCAATGCCTGCCCAAATGGAGAATGAATGTTCCGCTAGAACATGGGAAAATACACGGCGATAATTTTTTGTCTTTTGAGGATGTGCTGAGTGGTAAAGCGCGGCGCTTTATCTATGGGTATAGATATAGTTGGCCTTGCTCCACTACTGCTCGCCTTGCCAAATGTGTAAAATATGCCGAACGCATCTGTCCAGTTTTCATGGAAAGATACACGCGCCACCACTTGTCAGACGGTTTGAAAGCGCAGTGGATCGAGGCCCAAAATTTTTCCTCATTATCGGTAGCGGCTGCACAAAGAGAAGCAGGAGGGGGGAAAACAAAACAAAAAAAAAAAAAAAAAAAGAAGAAGAAGAAGAAGAAGAAGAATCAGGAGAGGGAACGACAGAGAGAGACACAGAAGATCAGCACAGCGGCTATTCCACCTTTAATGTAATTTTTTATCGCTTCCGAAAAAAAAAAAAAAAAAAAGAAGATGAGCACAGCAGACACATGGGAGAATGGCGATGGTGATGATTACCGACTACGTGTTTTCTTCTTCTTCTTTTTTTTTTTTTTTTTTTTTTTTTTTTTCGATTACGTTAATCGAAAGAAAAACGTCACAGATCACACCGATCTCAGACTGCTATGTCGGGGAGGTCAAGATGACATGGATGATCGCTCGCCGGTAATCACGGGCATGATGACGTCAATTAAGATCATGATGACAATATTAAATGGATGATGATCAGGTGCATGCTGACGTGGATGATTACCTGCATGATGGCTCCCTCTCTCCGAGCCTTCCCTGCTTCGTCAACCTTTCAGCAAAATTCTTTCTTTACTTAAAAAAAAAAAAAAAAAAGAGCACTGCCGCATCTGTCGACCTTTCAGCAAAATTATTTCTTGAGTCTTGACTGTTAAAAAAAAAAAAAAAAAAAACCAATTGCAAGAACACGGCCACGTCCGCTCCCACGTGGATGATGTAACTGTCGATGTGGCAGTGGAGATGTGAGCTTCTTTTCCTTCGTATCTGAGCTAGGCTACCACCTGGGCCGCCCGTGTCACCTTGTTTGCCCGGGCGGCCCGGCCGTGCAAGGGCCAAAAAAGGTCCCAGCAAAAAAAAACAAAAAACAAAAAACAAAACGAAAATCCAAAAAATCTGAAAAAAAGTTATGTTACGCAGAAAAATACACTGAACAACGTTGGCCTCAGGGTCACATGACTCACGTCGAAATTCTTTACCAAGTTTAAAAGAGCAAATAAAGTTATTATTATTACTATTATTTTTGTTAAGTTTTTTTTTGTTTGTTTTTTTCGCACGGGCGGGCCACTCTCTGGTAACCTAGTATCTGAGTTAAAAAAGAAGAGCTTTTCGTATCTGATTAAAAAAAAAAAAGAGCTGCTTTTTCTTCGCATCCGAGTAAAAAAAAATAAATTAAAAATGAAAAAGGACTACGTGTTCTGCAAGCTCATATCTCCACTGCCACATCGACACGTTCAGCATCCACGTGGGAGCGGACGTGGCCGTGTTCTTGCAAAAGTATTTATTATTATTTTTTTTAACAGTCAACAAATATTTCTGCTGATTGGTCGACAGATGTGGCAGTGCTCTGGTGATTTTTTTTTTTAACATTTTTTTTTTAACAGTCAAGAAATAATTTTGCTGCAAGGTTGACGAAGCAAGGGATTATCATGCTGAAGGGTTGACGAAGAAATGCCACGTGCATGCACACGTGGCACGGCCAGGTGAAGGAATCTGGTCACAAAAACGCAACCACGAACATTCAGAGGAACGACACCCGATCTATTACCTGTTATGATCCCGCCCAATTCTTGATGCGAAACTCGCGCAATCCTCAACCCTTCAGCAAAATTCTTTCATCCACGTCAGCATGCACGTGATCAATCATCATCCATTCAATCTTGTCATCATGATTTTTTTTAGTATTGACGTAATCATGCACGTGATTACCATGTCATCCTGACCTCCGCGACATGGCAGTCTGAGAGCGGTGTGATCATTACGTTTTTCTTGCTCTAGACAACGTATAGAGCCATCATGCAGGTAATCATCCACGTCATGTCATGATGACGTGGATGATTACCTGCATGATATCTACACATATGTATATATGGTCTACGACTATATATCGTCAAACAGAGCTGGACGGTTTAGGGTTTAGGCAGAGAGGGTGAAGAAGACAACAAACGAGGGGCTGTTACTATATATATCGTCAAATAGAACTGCCCGGTAAACCGTAGGCAGAGAGGGAGAAGAGGACAACAAACGAGGGGCTGTGACAAACTGTTTCGTCGGAGTTTCACCGACTCATCAGGAGGCTGAACCCTCAACAGTCTGTAGAATCCCCTCACTGATTACACTGTAAGTGATAATCCACCTTAACCAAAATCAAAGTAGACTATCACTCACCCACACCAGATGGAAAACTCTACAGACTGTCGGTTCACACCCCATCACAAGCCAGCAAAACACCCACGAAACAAAGAAAGGTCTGTCACAGCCAAAAAGTACACTCCAGACACGCCGCTGGCACTAGAGGCACAGCATGGCCGCGTAGTGACGGCCCCGACCACTGCCGCTCGACCTGTATATGTGTGTGTGTGTGTGTGTGTGTGTGTGTGTGTGTGTATGTCTGAAAAGCGTCCTTCCCTCCAGAATCGCCTAGCCTCCTCGCTTCTTTCCTGCTCTTCTCTTCTTCCTTTGCATGTACAGGGCATGAACATGGAGATGGGGAGAGAGGGATTTGTACATTCAAAATTAATTTGGTAGATTATCCCAGTCCTGGCAATCTCAGCTACTGCGGGGGAAGGGAGACGAATCGGTCTTTTGTTTTCCTCTGTCGCTAGAAAGCGATTGATTAGCTGTTTCTATGACTGTATAACTCGATCGCGGATAGAGGGAACCGAAAGTGGGCGTTTGGGTTGCATTGAGAGAGAGAGAGAGAGAGAGAGAGAGAGAGAGAGAGAGAGAGAGAGAGAGAGAGAGAGAGAGAGAGAGAGAGAGAGAGAGGTTATGCCAAATCATAATCGCAAAATATTAAAATGCTTATAATAAAAGAGTGCACACACACACCCTTTTTGTTGCAAGACAAGAATCACCCACCACACTAGGCCCTCGCTGAGAAAGTGGAGAACGGAAGGAAGGAGTAGTTAGGGTTACAGGTCCGAAGTTTTTTTTCTTTTTTTAAAGAACGGGTTCGAACTTCTATGTTGGGTTTACCCTGCATTTCATTTCACCACACTCACTACCGTCTTCACCCGAATAGAACGCCCGGTCATTATAGCTGCATTTGGCCCACCTTTCAGTCCAGATGCAGCAATAATGACCGGGCGTTCTATTCGGGTGAAGACGGTAGGCCCTCGCTGAGAAAGTAGAGCACGAAAGACAGACATGATTTGTGTGAAATGAAATGCAGGGTAAACCCAAAATAGAAGATGTTTGGTTGATTTGATTGGTTTGATCGGTTGGTTGATTGGTTGGTGGGTGGGTGGGTTGATTGGTTGGTTGGTTGGCTTGATTGGCTGGTTTGATTTTTTGGTTGATGGATCAACAGGGATGATGTTGCTGAAATGAATGCAGAGTAAACGAAACACAGAAGATGGTTGGTTTGTTGGTTTTTCTTTTATTTGTTGAATATTTGATTGGTTTGCTTGATTGGTTTGCTTGATTGGTTTGCTTGATTGGTTTGCTTGATTGGTTTGCTTGATTGGTTGGTTAGGTGGATCATGCTCACCCTCTGCAACCTCCGGCACAGACCCCCATATGCTGAAACATCCATGACAAGGAAATGGGCATTTGGGGGGGAGGGGGAGGGTGAATGGCATTTTGGGATCAAAAAAATGGCACAATGTGATTGAAAAATGGCACTGCGACAAGAAATGATATTCCAGGACGAAAACAATGGCATTTTGGGACCGAAGCAATGGCTTTTCAGGACCAAAACAATTGCATCGTGGCCCAAAAAATGGCAATGGGGCCAAAAAATGGAAATGGGGCCAAAAAATGGCGTTTGGGGGCCAAAAAAATGGCAGCTTGGGACCAAAAAATGGTATTTTGAGATCAAAATGGCATTTTGGGCCAAATTAATGACATTTTGCGATGGAAAAATAATATCTTGGTTAGCGGAAGGAAATGAGAGGACAGAAGAGGAGAGAGGATCCACCAGAGGAGGGTATAGGAATTGAAAGTGCTTGCATTTGGATGACTACTTGGTAAACGCAACCTTTGGATTGCACTTTTTTATTCAAAACCAAAGTGCGTGACTTGAGTAATTTCAAATTCCTCTTTTTTTGTTATTGGATAAGATAAAATGACAATCATAACACCTGTGTCATCCAATACATGCAAACTCCCTCCATGTTACAAAATAAGAATTAAAAAAAAAAAAAAAGAATCTTTGGTGCAGAAGGTTTTCAAACAGATAGAAACTGAGAAGCAAGGTGAGTGTGGGGATTTCCCACTCAACTCCACACAAACTTGGGGGACCTTGCACATAGTGAAAAATAATAAAAAAGTTGAAAAAACAAAGAAATAAATGAAAGAAAAAAGAAAATTAACTAATACAGTAAAGGGAGAAAAGAAGGGGGAAAAGGTTCGAAAAACAAAAGCTTGCCTTTTTTCTTCTGCGCATTTTGCTCGCGCTGTTTGTTACGAATTTCAAACGTACTCCTAATTTTCTTTCTATTTGGAAACATTAAAAATTGATGTTTGCTGTGCAGGTGAACCTGCGTTGGGCCCATCGTCTCCACTCCTTAACCATGTCGATCCTTTTCTTATCCATTTCGATCCTGCCTTATCCGGTGTGATAGTTGTAAAGTAAGAAAAAAAGGAAAGTTTTTTTTAAAGGCTGATGTTCATTGTGAGAATGTGGTACGTCAAGATTCATTCTACCTTATATATATATATATATGTCTGGAGTGTATATATATGTCTGGAGTGTATTTTTGGCTGTGACAGACCTTTCTTTGTTTCGTGGATGTTTTGCTGGCTTGTGATGGGGTGTGAACCGACAGTCTGTAAAGTTTTCCATCTGGTGTGGGTGAGTGATAGTCTACTTTGATTTTGGTTAAGGTAGATTATCATTTACA
>BFEA01000061.1:3576939-3591475 GCA_003427395.1 Chara braunii
TATATATATATATATATATATATATATGTGACAATATATATATAATTGAAAAGAAAAGCAATACAAACGATATTCCAGACTTTTTTTTTTTTTTTTTTTTTTTTTTTGGGGGGGGGGAAGGCCCTTGTGCAAGGCCTCTATCCTGGTGGTGGTAAGAGAACCACCGGGATTGAGGTTTTGCCTGGCGGGCCGCTCCATCTATTGATGGGGAGCAACACCTGCTGGAAACCGGGTCCAGCGTCCCTTAAATGCATCTTTTACAAAACAGTACATCTTGAAAGTGACGCCATTGTGCTGGAAACCGAGTCCAGCGTCCCATATCCAATCTACTCTTTCATACCCAACCTGCAGCAGGGTCGGGTATTGGGGGGAGAAACACCTGGGGGCACCAGTGGAGTCTCCCTCCATCCCCTAGCCCCTGGCATCCACCTACTTGGTGATAATGCAAAAAAAAAAAGTGAATCTGAATTCCAACGCCAGAGGCCAGAGTCGCCTGGCTCGAGGCACTCCACTCTAGGCACTCGTTAAGTATGGCATCACAAGAGATGCAATACTATGAAGGGGGTTTGAGAAGCGTGACAGAAAGAACTTCAAAGAAGTCATTCATAGCAGCACTTATCGAACACAAAGCACATGCAGCTGTTGCTAAACAGATGACGAGTCAAATCCTGATGGATACAACGACGTTACGATCTAAGGCCACTTTGAAAAGTTAAAAAAAAAATAAAAAAAAATAAAAATTGAAAAGCAACAGCAACACACGTACATGTCATCAAGATGCCAAATCATTTGTGGCTTGAGGAGAGAGGAGTGACTGCAAGGTGTTGTATTCCTTCCTTGAATGCGATGCTACACAGATCACGAGTTCAAATCCTGACAGTCTACAGTCTCTGCCAGGAGAGTGAAAAGTCGCAATTTTTTTTTTCAGAGTGTTCACTGAATTGAGGTTTGCACAGAGACTCCTGAAAACAAAAAAAGGTCCTTTGGGACATCCGTTAAAACTGGAACGACCAAAAAAAAAAAAAACTGGAACGATACAGAGAAGATAAGCATGGCCCCTGCGTGAGGATGACACACATGATTAAAAACATGGTCCATTTTTTTTGAGAAAAAAGAGGGAGAAAAAAAAGGTGGGGGGGGGGGGGGGGGGGGGGGGGGGAAAGGAAAAAACGGGGGCCTGCACAAGGACCACCTCAGCGTCAAGACGGAGTGCTCCACAAGCAACCCAGGAACGTTGGGAACCACATTCGGGCCACGGAGGTCACCAGAGCTGCAGCGCTGTGGGCGATCTGGTGCTGCCGGAACGAGGCCGTCAGGGAGGGCCGACACTTGGCGCCAGCCAAAATCATGGCATGCTTCCAGGATAGCCTAAGGACCGCGCTGCGAGCAGATTTCCACAAGGAGCTCAGGAGGAGCTCGCCGACCACCCCAGTGGATCAGACCACCTTTGCGCAAGTGTGGGGAGCCCATTCTGCGGTCCTGCTACTAGACGGTAGCGGTGGGAGGTTGATCTCTGCCTGCTTCTTAAACCTGATCACTCAGGGAATGTGGGTAGGGGGGAGCATAGTGGGGGGGATGTGACATAGGTCGGGGAATGCGGAAAGGGGGGAGGATAGTGGGAGGACTGTACCATAGTAACAGGGGGTATGGCAGTAAAACCGGGGGTGTATAAACTCTGGTAGGAAAGGTCACGTCAAGAAATCATGTTTACAATGAAATCATGCTTACAATGTCATAACGTCTATCATGTTAAATGTCTACGATGGGAAGGAGGGATTGCGAAGTGCCTCAACGAAGCATTAGGACATCTGAAAGGGCAGAGTCATTCGAAGCATTAGGACATCAGAAAGGGTGGATTCATGATGAAGACCGTTAACTACCCTGCGATGACTCATCGTAGTGAGCTACTATCACGTCGTAAAGTAATGTACAGAATATAAGTGGTAACTGCAGGCGTAGTGTACTACGATCACAATCTTCTAAAAAGGGTAGGAAAGGGATTTAATAAGGAAATACCACTTAGAGGCTGCGCGGGGGAGGTTGGCCAACTATGGGAGGGCACTTCTGGATACTGAGAAGCGGTATGATAAATGGAACATGACTTCAAAAAGGGTATAGAATATGGTCAGTGCAGTACGATGCGCACGGGGTGACACTGGTACTGACTGGGGAGGACTCGCATCGTTATCGACATAGGCCTGTGGAGGAGGACTCGTATCCTTGTCGACATAGGCGTGTGGAGAGCTGCTGGAGTGTGGGGTGGATTTGAAGGCCCTCAGGGTGCATAGGAGGGGGGTGGGGGGGAGGGGCGGGCTCCAGGTCATTACTAAGGGGCGTGGTTGAAGGGTGTGGAAGGCAACGACTGGGTAGCAATGGGAGTCTCCCGGTTGCCGCCTGCCATTGGGGGTCACCCCCCTACAGGGGAGGGGGTTGGGACTTGAGACTTGTGCACATCAATTGTGTAGTGTTTGAATTTATTTATTTTGCTTGCCGGGGAAGATTAACCAGACTGGTGCCCCCCAAAATAGAAGGGGCTGTGTGTGTGTTGAAAAACACAAAAAAACAAAAAACACCACTATGTCCCAGTCTCTTGTTCACAAGGCTGCTCGTGCTGCATGCCAAAACAAAAAAAGAAACAGCGGGGGCACACTTTTTCCTTTCTTGGGCTGGTGGCGCCATTCATTTTGCTCCACAACCCTCAAACTCCGAAAGCTGCGCCGTGCAAACATCTTCACTCTTACGATGTTGATGTTGCCGGGGGCGTGTAGAGGTGGTTTGAAACTTTTGAAGTTTAAGCCCTTTTTTTTCTTTTCTTTTTTTCTTGACATGCTGGAAGGCCCTTTTTTTTTTTTTTTTAATGGGCCCAGTGCCCAAGGCTGGTATTCCGAAAGATAAGGACGAGGCCGGGGTCCTCACAGTCTCTACCCGGATGTGTAACCTGTTTGGGAGCCTTACCCAGTTCCGCTTTTAACGAGACCCAAAGGGACCCAGGATCCAAGGAAAACAACCTAATCTATCAAGAGCAAGATGACTGCCTCTTCAGCAATTTATTAGCCGCCAGATCAAAACATGACACAACAAGCTAGTTGCACCTTGCTCTCCTTCTTACTACTTAGATAATAGAATAATCAGCAGCAATTATATGTAAAGCCTTCTCACGCAGATTCCACCCCATACCATTGAAGATCGACTCAAGCCAGATCCGAGGGTGAGAAAAAAGCAGGAAATAGATCCGAGGATCTCAAGTAAACTCCTGGTTGAATATCAAACCAGCTGTAGAAGAAAATGTCGTAGTTCCTCTTGAACGCTGCATCTCCTTCCCCATCAGGCCATTTGATTTCCCCCAGATTCTCCCCTAATGAATCCCCCAGCCAGGTCTGAAATTTTTGAAGAGTTCTCCTAATGTCTTGTTTTTGAATCAGTGATTTGAGTATAATTTTAACTTTACACCATTGTGCTCTAATTTCCGTCTGGACAAAATTTTGGATTATGTCTGAAACTTCCGGACCATCAATTCTTACCCCCTCCCAAGAAAGCACACACCTTCTGAACCACAATGCCCGAAGTATTGCTTTCCTACCTATATGGAATAAATTGGTTTGGAATTCTGATAAATTTTCCATCACTGGAGACCATTGTCCCAAAAGGAGTTCATGCCAGTCCCATGGCCAGTCCAACCCGGTGATTTTATTCCAAATATGATCCCATCTTCTCCATAATAGTTTGGCCACTGGGCATTAAAGAAATATGTGTTCTATAGTTTCTCTTATCTTTCTACTTGAAATGCTGGAAGGCCCTGCCTGCTGAGCATGGGAAACTTGGAAACCTCAGAGAAGAAAACCTTTTTTTTTCCCTTTTTTCTTTGGAGAAGGGTCTCCTGGCAACTCTCTCCCCTAACAATGCTGTATCTGTCTGATCCCATCAGGATTCCAAGTCATTCTCTGTTCACATAACACAGTCGTTAACTACCTTCTTCACCCGAATACAACGTACGGTCATTATAGCTGTATTTGAGGCATCTTTCAGTCTACATACAGCTATAATGACCGTACGTTGTATTCGGGGGAAGAAGGTAGGTACATGTGTATATGTGTCAGGCTGTCAGCCACATGGGCTTGATACATCAAACCGCCACTCCCCCTGACGTCGATAAAATGGCTTTCTGGGACCTTCAGAGGCCGGCGGCAATTCACGCGGACGTCGGCAGGAAAAAAAAAAAAAAAAAAAAGAAGCACAAACTTTGACAATTTTCCGGACTCAGAAGAATACAACAGAAAAACTGAAAATTTGAGTTCCGGTCTAAGCTACCAGAGTGGCCCGGGACCACGTGCCCGGACGGGCCAAACAGAATAAAAAAATAATTTTTAATTTCAAATTGGTAAAGAATTTTGATGTGACCCTGAGTCAAAAGTTGGTTCAGTGTATTTTTTTCTGCATAACATAGTCTTGTTTCGGATTTTTTGGATTTTTTTTTTTTTGCTGGGACCTTCCTTGGTCCTTGCACGGCCGGGCCGCCAGGGAAAACAGGGTGACCTGGGCAGCCCGGATGGTAGCCTAGGTTCCGTTACATTTGGTTGTGATCTTTCCGGAAAAAATATTAGGGGAAAAAAAAAGAAAAAGAGCTTAGACTAAAAAATACTCGCTGCGCCGATTCGGTGCGTTTTCCATTTTTGTGACTCTGCCATGCATGGGCCAATGGAAAAGTACTTCGACTTCAGTGATTTTTCACGCTCAGAATAATGTACAGAAAATCTAAAAAATTGTGATCTCTTAGCTGTGGTTATGGCCTTTCCAGGAAAAATATCAGGAAAAAAAATTAAAAAATTCAGGCAGTTAAACGATCATTACCGGTTCTCCACACTATGCTACAGGTAGCCCTCCTGACGTTAAGCTACCGGTCCCCGGCCTTTTTAAGTGGCATGGAGAGTGGTGGTTTAAAGCACCCCTGATTTCCAAATGCTTACTGAAATATACAAGGCTGCAGGTTCCTCGGTTAGGATCTCAAACAATTAACATCCGCATACAAAGGTGTTTTGGGGTTTGGGGTTTAGGGTTTAGGGTTTACCGAGTCGGCAAAGGCAGATTGTTCATACAAACGTGTTTTAGGGGTTAGGGTTTGGCGTTTAGGGTTTATGCTGCCCTATTGTTGTCCATTCAAATCAATAGCAGGGAGATTACGACTCTTAGATAAGGGTCTACCTTTGCAGTTGTGGGCGATGGTGTTGAAAACGTTGCAGTCCGTCGGGATCCGAACTTGCGAGGTGTCAGCTTCCCCGACAACGGGCACATGTTACACATTTGTGCTTGTGGGGGGCGTGTCCTGACACTGTTTGTACATAGACTCACTTCATTTCTTCCTTTCATGTACGTTTGCAGACATGATGTCTTCTTCGCGGGGTAAGGAGCTGCGTGTCGAGACCTGCGGCAGGGAGTCGAGGAAAGGTTCGACGCACCAGTTGACTATCGCCGGGAAGGGTCCATCGTGGTCGAATCATATGAAGGCAAAATGGCAAATCGACTCGTGCTATAGGGATGTTTGCAACCCCGTTAAAGCACCATGTGGTCCCATCATTTTCATCAACGCCACTAAGTGGCGCAGAGTGTTTGGGCCCGTCGTTGGGTGGGACGATGTGAAGGAGGGTCCTCGATATTTTAGGATGAGAACGGTGTACAGGTCTACGGGTAACGCCGTTGCCAATTAGAAAGGGGTAGTTCTGGCGTGGGATCTGTTCCAAGCGTTCTAAGTGGCGGCGGCGAACACCTCATTCTACCGCGAGTTTTCGAAGGATGGGTTTGTTATGGCTCGAGAATTTTTCGGCAAGCCGCAAATAACGAGTATCGTCCTAGACAGCCCCTACAACGTTGGACCTGCATATGAGTTGTTCTTGCCCTTGAAGATGTCCAGCGGGCTGGATTCCAATGGGACTCCCACGGAAGGGGGAGATCTTGGTCAGGGTTCGCCAGCTCAACTGCACCGAGGCGAGGGCCGATGTCGATTTGACGACAGCGATGACGACGGGTCGCCGCCGCCGTTGACGGTGCATAGAGATAGAGCGGTCCTGTCGATTTTGGGGTTCCCACAAGTCACTCCCTTTTGAGACCAGCCCACGGCTTTTGTAGGACATGATCCTGCCAGTGCAGATGTCGGTCCCGCCAGGAGCGGAGGTCAAGCTAGAGCGGAGGTGTTTGCGGGTGTGGAGGGAACGCAGGATATTCCACAAAAGAGAAGGGGAGGTCCTCACGAGGAGGTAGTTGGGTCTTCGAAGAAATTGAAGACTCGGTCCCCCAAGACTCCCCAAGACTTTGGGGCGAAAGAGGAAGCAAGGTGGGGGCCAACATGGTGCCTCAGGTTCAAAACAAGCGGCTTTTTAGTAGAAGGAGCTGAAATCGGAGATGGTGGCGCAGCGGTCTTCTGTTCACATGGAGGCAGCGTACTTTCTTAAATTTAAGGACGGCGTGCGTACACAGCAGGAGTTCAAAATTAGCCTTGCGCAAGTGGTTGATCTCGGTGAGTGAGAACGACAGTACAACCAACAGTCCCTTGACCTCATCCACATTAAAGGGATCAGAAAAGCGATGCTTGACGTGTGTAGGGACATGAAGCAGTCGTACGATTTGCCGACCATGAAGCTTATGCCGATCGGTTTGGAAAAACCACAGGCAGGGGTGTGGACAAAGCGTCTTAAACCCGAAGACTGGAACGACGATTGTCTAGCAACTTAGTAGTAGCAAGTACTTCTACTACGCTGTTAGTAAGCAGCACAACGCAGCTGCTACGAAGTCGCTGCTTGGCACGGAAGTGGCGAAGAAATACAACTTAGAGCAATGACCCGCACATATGTTGCACTTTTCGGACGAGGACTTAAAAGGGTGTACGCCCTCTTCAATTCTAAAGACAAAAAGGACCACAAGCCACCTCCGAGATAATGCAAATTATCGATGAAGGACATTGATGGCAATGGTTTTACTGGAAGTGTTCGAATGCGGTTATGAGAAACCCTAGCAGCAAAGAAGCCCAGGTGAAAAAAATGGCGAAAGTCTCGTATGGTGGCGCTCCATAAGACGCCTTACAGGAACTTGTGGACCCTGTCAAATGTGACTGGCGACGACGCCACCAAAAAACATAATGCAACCCTTTGTTGTTATTTCCCGCTCGCAATGGCCGGTGAAAACGCTTCAAAACTCGGGTATGGAGTTCTATGAGAAATGAGAAAAGGGAAAATTATTGGCATACGATAGGGCGAAGTGGACCATGAAAAAGAAGAAAATCAAGGGTTCAAGGTCCAATATCGACTATACCGCCAAGGACAAGCTCGACAAGAAGGAGGTCGTTTGCAACGTTTTCGTTGATGCCCCAACGCGGAAAGAGAAAAATGAGAAGAAGTCGAGCCAATGGCTTGTCCACGTCACGGAGCCCGACACTCATTGCTATAAAATGATGGAGTCCCTGACCGACAATAAAAAATATTGAATCCTGAGAAAGGTCATCAATTGTGAGGCCCTTTGGGTTCAGTCAGACACTAGTTCGTTGTCCAAGCAAGGGAAGTTGGGGATGCAGAAAATGGTGCACTTGGTCAAGTGTGATCGCGTGTTGGTGCACTTGGTCAAGCACGAGAAGAAACTCGATTCGGAGTAGAATCAGCATTAACCCTTCGCAAAAACAGGTCTTCGATCTCCAAAAAGTACGAGAGGCTTGGACTTTACGCGGAGTTGAAGGACAAGAGCAGGAAACACGTCGCCGACTCGGAACTGCTCAAGTAATCTCCGTCGTACATGGGTTGCGAGGATGGCAGGACTATACAGGACACATAAAAGTTTGCAAATTATAAGAAGTTGTCCCCCGAGTAAAAGAACAAAGTCTTGTCTATGTTGACTGGCAACAGGTTGTAGAGCAAGAAGACTACACTTGCCGAAGGTACTGCGCAAATTTTGTGGAATGGTACGCAGATCATTACGTCCCTCACACCCTTTGGCAATGATCCGCTAGAGGCGAAGGTCGGGAGTGCGGAGTTGCAGGAGGTCATAAATCACATGAAGTGTCACACCTAAGTTCTCGATTTCTATGAGCCAGTTGACCTCAAGCACTGGACACCTAAGCAATTTTTGTGTTTGACGTATTCGACACTCGTTGCTTTCGTGTGCGGCAGTGGAACATCTTCCTTATGACCAGCCCGCACCATCTTTCTGTCGTTAAGTAAGTCAGGAGGTCTCAACAAAAGAACAGTTTTCCTGTCGGGCACAATTTATATTCGACGGAGGATCGCCCTTACATGTTGTTTAAGGGCGACAATTTGCGGGAAAACACGTTTGTCGTGTACGAAGGGAGACTTGTCGAAGGTGACGCTGCAGCTGTTTTGATGCCTTAAAAATTGACCACCACGAACATATCCGAGACTCTCTTCACGCTGTGCGAGTAGTCACTGACCGCACCAGCGAGAGATGGCAAGGTCTACAAGGACATGGAACGCAACCCCACCCAATTGACCAGTCTTCTTGAATTCCTCTGCAAAAAAGGTGAGGGTGTTGTGTTCATTGGGAAACCGCACGCACAAGTCATGTGCGACGTTCTTAAGAGCGGCCGCCACATTGTCGCATTAGAAGGGAACTCCGAGTTGTTGCAATTCATGATGGACTTCATCAAAAGCGAGGTGAACTCTGGGGCCAACAAGTGCGAGTTTATGGTAAAGGAGGACAAACGAGAGCGGCTATGAAATATAGACATGTGGTTCAAGTTGACTGAGCGAAAAAAAAAAAAAAAATTCTACACGGTTTTCTTCTTGGATGTGTGACCGAAGAAGGACGATGATGTCTAGTACGTCTGCCGGAAGGAGCATATGCTGGCGTTGTTGGACAACTACCACAACACGTCGAATGTGAACCAAAATTGCGAGTTGGGCAGTTACGAGGCATTAATCTCCGCAGAGGACGAGAAAGAAACCGGTTTCGTGTTCGATGCAAAGTCAAAGGAGGAGGAAAGTGACAATGAGAGCATCAACCTTCATTACGACCAGGTTCCGGTAGAGCACACCCCAGGGTCCTCATCGGCCGGTCCTACAGGAAGCCAAGTCACCTAAGTGTTACCGTTAACTGTTTCGACCCCTGCAAAGACCCCGACCTCGTTGCTAAGAAGATCGAAACTTCTTTCAACCTCATCAACCGCGTTGCATCCTGGGAAGTCGGTTTTGCAAGATCATCCTTCATGGAAGAATGACAACATTCAATTCTAAGGACAGACGCACACTCGATCGACTGAGGCGAATTGGGGGCACGATATCATTTGGCACCCGGAGATTATACAACCAACGATCAAAGGGGGAAGGTGGGTCACGGCCCTCCGCGACGGCCCAGGGGGATGAGGTATATTCGATCACGAGTCCAAGGCCAGGTTCCTTGACACTACTAGGGTGGTGGTCGTCGAAAAAGTCGAGATCGAAAATAAAGGCGCTCCAAAACATCACTAGTCCATCGAATCAACTTTTTTTTTTTTTTTTTTTTTTTTTAACCACCCGAGGTGGTGGTAGGGGTGCTGATAAGAGCACACACCGCTATCACTCTCGGGGAGGCTCCATCTATTGGTGGGGAGCTGCACCTGCTGGAAACCGGGTCCAGTGTCCCAGAACAACATGTTTCCTTGTTTACACAGACATTTGATTGTGGTAACCGGTAGCCCTATAGTCCATCCTCAAAGGAGGCGATTTGTGAGTCAGGCTACACACCTACTCAGTAACCTAATTCGTTTGCCTACATGCCAGCTTTAGATGGGTGGTAGTAAACCCGAGTCCCATGGCTGCTATCTCCCTTCACTCATGGAGCTGGGCTCTACCACCGATGAATGGGCCCCAGTGCATGTAGGCAAAGTTGAACTCCCGTTCCCCTTCCCCCACCCTTTGGAACATGAGTTTTTGAACAATGTTAAACATTGTTAGACTGTGTTAGTTATCTTTTGAGACTGCTGCAAACTGTGGGGATTTTGTCTGTACCCAAGTCTGCAGTTGAACCCTTTGTGCCTCTTCACTCATCCTCTGAGCGCTTGATATGTCGTTATCTTTTCTGGTACTTCGTAGTGCAGGGTTTTTTGGGGAGTACAATCTAACCCCCTAACCCCTAAATCCTCAGCACATTACGGTCTCTTTCTTTGTAAGTCATGGTAAGTTAGTCAAGTAAAAGTCAGTAGGGGCTCCAACATGCCAGCCAGCACAGCCGTATAACTGGAGCGAAGTTGCAGGTTTGCAGGTTCTGACCGTTTCCAGATTCACATCAGAGGAACCCCTTAATGACTAAGGTTCCTTTCTGTGGTATATCTCCAATGGTTTCCCACGCCTGTTGATGTTGTCGTCGTCATACCAGTTGTTCGCCACAGCGTTTTGAGGATGTCTAGACGTTCACGTCAACCCCGTGAGGTTTCAGGTCATTGTCAACCCCCGATTTCGTTGAAAATGTACCAGACCTTGAATGGGGTGCTACTTCCGTTGTCCTCCTTCCCCCGTGGCGGCATTGCAGTATGACACGATCTTCTGTTGTTTTCCCTCATGTTGGGTACAGGATTCTTCCCAACAGCCTCAAGGCGTCCCATTGTCCCATCGTCAGCAGTTGTAAAAGAGATGATCGGGTGGCAAAGGATAAAGGATAAGAGGACCGGGGGGGTGATGTGGGGAGGAGGGAGACTAGGAGGGGTGTCGCGGGAGGCGGGCGGTGATGGCAAGGAGTATAGGAGGGAGGGGAGGGGTCACTGCAGGACGGGGGCAGGGGACATTGTGCAACCGGGGTCCTGAGGGATCAACAAAAAGTTGGTCGGAAGGTACGGGACTGCGAAGTCGTCCAGGGGCCTCCTTTGCCATGCGGGCTCATTCGCTCTCCAGTCTTTCCATTGTACATTGAGATCATCCAGTAGTTCAGAGAAGGCTTGGTGCTGATCCTGCTAGATCTGGCAGTAGAACTCTCGCAAAGCCTCCCTGAGAATGGGGTCCCTCTCTTCGTGATAATCTTGTTTCATAGCCTTCCAGGCCCTTTGTGTGTTGGACCTGATCTCTTCCTCAACCGCTTGTTGTGCTTGCTGCAGACCGAACTGATGGTCTTTTCTCTCAAAAGAGCACCTGGCTCTCCAGGCTTGCATGAGCACGTGAAGCCTCATGTACGAGAAGAGGTTGGTAGCAAAGGGTGTCCATTGCGCTAGCAAGTGTTGGTTTTTGCCAAGTAGGATGAGGCCTAGATCCCACGGGATATGGGTGAACGTGAGAGAATGGAACGCTGCATCCCACCACCTCAAGCCAGAATTAAACGAGAACACTCAAATGGAACAATTGCAAGGTCCTTCTTTAACAAGGCGAAAGCCCGAACGAAAGTCTCTGCTGTTCCCAGGCTTAGACAGCCCCTAGACGGCACGGCCCCGGTGGCTACCAATGCGTACACTATAGCAGACAACGCCGCCAAATACTATAGTCACCTGTTCACTTCTCAAACCCCCAACAAGAACACGAAAGATGTTCACAAGGTCAGGGAAGAGTTGCTTCAAGCCGTGCAATCACGCCTCTCACCAGTGCAAAAAACTGACCAAGACAAACTGCTCTCACCGGATGAAATATGGGCAGCCTTGCTCGATATGGACGACGAAAAAACGCCTGGCAGTGACTCCTTTCCGAAAGAATTTTGGGTGCACTTCTGGGACCTAAAAAATGATTGAATGGAATATATAAAGGTTGTCCAGAAGGAGGGCTCCTTTGGGGGTATGATTGGCCAAGGAGTGACCACACTCCTATATAAAAAGGGGGACAAAGAGGACATCAGAAACTATAGACCTATCACTCTCTTCCCTGTCCCCTACAAACTGGTCGCCAACGCACTCACCATCCGCCTGTTGCCGGCTATGAACATGCTGATCCACCCTGACCAGACTGCATTTATGCCCAACCGAAATATTCAGGACAACATTCTCCTGGTTAACGAAACCATCAAGCACGCACGCCAGCGTAGGGCCCAAGCAGCCATTCTGTTTATGAACTTCAATAGAGCGTATGACCACGTTGACTGGATCTTCCTGGATATGTGCCTGGCTAGAATGAATTTTGGTCCCACGTTTTGCCATTGGGTCCAAATCCTTCATACATCGGCCACTACAAACATAATGATTAATAGTCACCTTTCACAACCGATAACGCTGCAAAGGTCGGTACGTCAAGGCGATCCCATTGTGCCCCTTCTCTTTGTGATACTGATGAAGACCCTCGCAACGTTGATTAGAGCCCATCCGAAAATCAGTAAGGTGCCCATCTCGAAAATCCCGGACCACCTTATCCCAGTGACGTCGTTGTTCGCTGACGACCTTACGGTCCTGATACGTGCAGACGCTGAAAGCCTTCAAACCCTCACCCTTATCATACACCTCTTCTCACTGGCAACAAACATGAAAGTGAATTGGGGCTCCAAGGCAGAGAGTTGGTGGCTCCACCCCAAGGACTTGCCTCCCCCTCCGGACCCATGTGTGGCGTGGGCAAGAAAAAACGGTATCAGGATCATGGGAGTGAGGCTGGCGGCACTGGGGCCTCCACCTGACAATGGGGACGTCCTTGTGAACATGGCCATTGAACGCCTGGCAAGATGGGAAGGCCTGCACACCTCGCTGGTGGGTCGGGCGCTGGCAGTTGACAACGCTACCCTCGCGGCCACATGGTACAAACTGGCAGTTTGGCCACTGAATCCACAACAATACTCTAGGCTAAGGAAGGCTCTCACAACATACCTCTGGAAAAATAACACAGGCTGCATGAGCAGGGTGAGTTCGGACACCCTCACACAACCAAGAGTCAAAGGGGGGCTGGGGATACTGGACCCCGAAAGAGAGAGTGAGGCCATGATTTTCAAAGTGTTGACCAGACTCCTCGTCGGAAATGACATCCCATGGGCCCCCCTAGCCTGTCTGTAGATAGCCGATCTTGCACCTGAAGCTGAGCCTCGTAGTCGGGTACACCCTCTTCAATGGTTGACCAATAGTCATTGGGCAATCCCAGGTCCCCGCCGGAACAAGCATGCGATAGGTGCGACGCAGACTACCAGGCAGGACATCCCCCTGGACCCCCTTTGGCCAAATGTGCTAAAGCTATGGAGAAAATGTGCTCCCAAACAGAAGCGCCCACCCAATAGATGGCACTCCATTTGGAGACAGTTGTTGTTTGACAACCCATTTATCCTGGACGAAGCTGGCAACCCATTTACGCTCACAACTAACTCTCCCTGGCTCTCCTGGGTTAACAAAGGGATCTACACGGTGGGTGACCTCTGGGAAACGTTTGAGCAAAACTGGGTCACACCGCTGCAGCTGCAGGCTAAGCTGAAGTACGTAAAAAACGTGGCCCGAAAAAGCCCTTCCTCTAGCCTGGAGGCAAATCCTCAAAATTGGTCCGACTATTCAACAGCAAGACTAGGTGGTCAAGTACGCTGACCTGCGCAGCCCGACCGCTGTCTACAAGGTGCACAACACTGATGGCGGGAAGTGCACATTGGAAGCTTTCGTCCCACACACTCCAGGAGTGCGTTTCTCTCCACTTGCCCGGAATGAAGACTTGGATACCGCAGAATTGTGGGTAGGGTTGATGAATGTGAGAGTGGTGGGCGACGACGATAATGGCTACCATGTATACGAACCCGCCAAGCCTATTGCCTGCCTCCCCTTTAACCCGGATGACTGGCAATGGACGGGCCAACAGTCTACGCACATCTGGGACTATACTGTTAAAGGGGGATATAGAGCATCTCGCCCGCAACAACAGATTGGACAAACAATTGCACACAGATGGGGGCGTGATTTGTCGCTAAACCTGCAGCTGCTTAGCAGCCTCCCTTGGGATACGTACTTGAAAATAATAACCACAAACCTGAGGTCTCTGCAATGGCGAATCCTACACCGTTGTCTTCCCACTCCCGATTGGATGGTCTCAAGAATGAACCTCGAACAGAAAGGCCTGATGTCCCCCATCTGCACCAATTGTGGCAGGGCAATACAGTCGGCCAGGGCGACACTCGAGCACTGTCTGTTGGGGTGCCCGATGGCTGCCCAAATGTCCTATCTGCCATCAGTAGTCCCAACATTAGTGTGTCCGGGCCTAGGTCCGGCAGTGAAGTTGTCGTCGGTTCCGGCCGGCGGGAGGCGGACCTTTGATCCATTGCCGAGTCCAAGGTGGTGTTGAAGTCTCCGACCATTATGGCCGAGGCGTCTAGTGGCATATGCTGGTGCAGAGAAAGCCATAATCAACTTATGATCGTGTGTACCACGAACTTCACAACCATCGTTGGTTGGAACTGGCTCCTTAATTTTATGACCTCGACACGAGCCCTTTCTGGCTCCTTAATTTTATGACCTCGACACGAGCCCTTCCAAGCCAAGGGTGAACTGGAAGGTGCCGCGTTCGCTTTGAGGAGTGGGGACTCTGGGAGGGATCCCTCTCGACGGTGGAGAGGATGGGCACAGCAGCCAAGGGATTGTCAAAGGGTGCCCTCATAGTGGAGACGGTGGGCCTTATGACGTGGGCACGAGGACAAAACT
>BFEA01000061.1:3651786-3671544 GCA_003427395.1 Chara braunii
AAAGAAAACAGAAAGACTCATTTTAATTGGCAGCTCTTCAAAAGATTAAAAAGAATCAAGTACTCGAAGGGCATAATTTTGACCCCCTTCTTTTTCCGGGTCAATTGTTAACCCCAGCCAGTACTTCGATTCTCTCAAAATATACGAAATGCACGCTTCAGCATGGCAACCGTCAGAGGAGGGAGTCCCATCCGGCACACGAAGAGACTCCCTTAAGGTGGTATGCGAGACTGCAAAAGTCACGTACCACTCTGTCTTGGTTAGGTGTTGGCTGGGTGGGGAGCAGAGGGTGGAGACGGGAGGGTTAGTGGGACGGCTGCACTTTCAAAAGTCCGACTTCTTCCCATCTTGAAAAATGTACCGTCGCCATTTTTTTTTTTTTTTAAGTCTTTAAAATTATTTTTCTTCCTTTTCTTACAGTGCCGCACAGGTCCAAATAGGCCATGACTCGTGTGCTAGTGGAACCGTGCCCCTTATGTGCCCGTTGGCTGTAGCCGGCATGAAAAATGAAAATAAAAATGAAAAAGAAAAGAAAAGAAAAAAAAAACTAACTGTAACTAAAGCGCCATGTGGCGCGACGAGAAGTGACGAGGACTTACAGTCCCCACGAATAGTCCAGGTGTCCAGAGGAAACGGGCAACCGTTTTCTGCCAGAGGTAAGTTCATTCGTTTTCTGATTTTTTTTAGATTTTTATTAGATTTCTTTTTCTAGATTCTTTTTAGATTTTGTTTTGTTACTTTTTAGATTTCTTTTATTTTCTTTATTCGTGAATTTAGTAAGGTGCCTATTCGATTTTTGAATAACGGGCTGCCACTTCGATTTAGGTGAGCAAAATGGGAATGAATCTTTAGCCAAAACTTGGGCAGGTGCAGCGCTGCACCCCATGCGTAGTGGTTGTGCCACTCTTACAGCAGCTGCGCCCGTCAGAAACGGGCTTCAGGTAAAAAAAATTAAAAAAAAAAGAAAAAAAAAGGGGGAGAAAAACTTGACTGTTTCGTCGAACTTGCACCGACTCATCAGGAGGTTGAACCTCGACAATCTAAGCGGCAGATGAATCCGCCGTCAGAACCTGGGAGTATACGTGTCCTCCCCCATCCTTCGGCTTGCAGCCAAAGGTCTGCGCCCGTTCGTAAAGAACGGACTGCAGATCGTTGCGTGCACCTGGCGTCGCGGGTGTCCGGGTGCGGGCGCGGGGAAAAGGGGGAATAGAAGACCATGTTGAGTTTGACTCTTGGGGCGGGCCGTTCGTTTTAAAACAGTGGTTGCCCCTTACACCAAGAAAACGAGGGGTCTTTGGGAAAAGAAAAAAAAGAGAGAAAAAAAAAAAGGGGGGGGGAGACTCAGGAAAAATGAGGCTGCTGGAACAACAGCAAAAATAAAAGAAGTTTTGTACCTGGCCACTGTTGCGGCCAGGCTCCCAAGCAGTTTGCTGGACTTGTGCAGCAAACCAGCTAGGGGGCTTGCACCGAACATGGCCAGGTTTAAAAGAGGGGAGAGTTTCCTTTTTTTTATTATTGTTTGAACCTGGCCAGCAAACCAGCTAAGAGCCTGACCCTGAACTTGGCCAGGTCTAGGAGAAGGTGCATTGCTGAGGTTGAACCTCAGCAGTAGCAGATCAACGAGGGAGGTGGCTGAATACAGCCTCCCCTTGCTGAATTTATTACAGGGAAAGGGCCAGGTCCTTTTCCTTGTGAATGGGCCTGGCCATTTCTGCTGTGTGGGTTGGTATGTGCCCTTGATTTCACCTACAGATCAAGGGCCCAGCCTGAGCTCGAATTTCTGGTTGAGAGCTCGGGCAGCTAGCACCACCTCCTACAACTATAAGAGCATCCAGAAAGTAGCCAGCCAACAATCATTTGTGGTTGGTGCTGCTAGCAATTCACCTGAGTGGATGCTGGCTTGCTGCTGTTGGGAGGTGTTGCTAGTGAAAGGAGGAGTTGCTGCTGGCTGGAGTGAGAGAGAGGGGAGGACTGCTGGAGGTGGCCATAGCTATGGAACACAACCATAGCCGCCATCTCAGCGGGGTGGAGAGAGAGAGAGAGCGCCGGAGGTCTGCAGTGCGCGCAAAAGAGGAGGGGCTGCCATAGCCACCACTTTCCTGGTGCGGTGCAGGGGAAACTCTGCCCATTTTGGACGGCAGCGGCAGTAGTTTTTGCAGTGCAGAGGAGACTGCCCATTTGTCACTGTGACGGCGACGCTTTTGGGCAGCAAATCGAAAGCGCTGCCGAACTTTTGTGGCGGCGACACTTGGAGTTGGCGTGATACAAGAAGGTACTGCCCGGTTTTTGCGGCGACAACATTGTCTTTTTTGGCAGTAACGAGGAAGCGCTGCTGAAATACTGGGTGCAACTTTGGGTTTGGCGCGGTGACGAGGAAGCGCTGCCGAATTTTTCGGTAGCGGCATTAGACTTATTGACAGTGGTGTGAAAGTACTGCTGAGTTTTTATGGCAGTGGCGGAGGTTTTCATCATATTGGCTGCATAAGGTGGCAATCAGATATTGACGCGAGGGGGAATATGTCAGAGTGGAGCTACAATTTGGAGTGTGGTAAGGTTGACGTGGCGAGATTCGGGTAAAAGACGGTTGCATTGGAGCATCGTTAAGTTGTTGAGAGTGATCGTGTGAGGATCACGGCAAATGATCATCTTTGAGGGAGTGGTGGTGATCGCCTTGTTGACGGCTTGCGTTACAACCTACTCGTTAAAAGGTGTGATTCTACGAGGTTTTCTTGAGTAAGCCGCGTTCATCTCAACTTCACTCAGGGTCAGTTTGACTTAGACCCTTCACACCTGTGTGAACCCACACTTGCTTGACCCTGTTCTTCGGACGTTGACTGAAAAAATAGAGGAAGTTGTTTTTTGTTTACACGTGTGAATGAAAGTCTGACATGAGTTTGGAAATGTATTGTTTTCTTTTGAACTTGTTGTTTTGCTCGACGTGCAGGTAGGTAGAAGGATGCATGAGAATGGAAAGTCTGATCATGTTAATGAGGGGGGAATGGAGGGATGATTGTCTTCTATTTCTCGCTCGCATGCATGTTGAAAGGAATGGCAACGAGTGGATGACGAAAATGAACTTGATCACGCAAAGAAGAAGAAATCAATTGGACATAGACTTTTTATTGAGGATGCCCATTCTTTCCCGAATGACCCCATTTGTCTATGCCCATCCATCTGAATGTTTTTCTTCTCTGTGATTTCCTTATTCGTCTAGGTTCGCCCTTGACGTCAGGCGATATAGGGCTGACTATCTGTTGTGGTACGTGCATTTCCTTTCCCTAGGAGGCATCTGAGGCGGGGGTTCGTTGCCTTAGGGGCCGACCCTGTTAACGACTCAGAGTGGACCGCTTAGGCGGGGGGATATCATGCTGTTGTGGTGGAGCTAGCCCGACTTCTGAGATCCGAGGTTCGCTCGGGCGAGGACGAGGGGTATCCCAGACCACCTCCTAGGGGATGGACGTGTGCTATTCACGGAAGGCGTTAAGTTCTTGGCGGCTCACGTTAAGAAGAAGCACTATAGTTTACCCTTCTAGTGACCGTTTTAGGAGCCACAGACGAACGAGGAACTGGCGCCATAAGAAGCCCAGTTCGTGTGTCTACTAGCTGTGGACGGAGTGCGACTAGGCACTGCCTTCGCGGACAGGTTTGCGCCATAATCCTGGGGCAATCAGACTAGTTGATAAGAAGATGTGTCTAGAACACTGCTTTGAATGTCTTTATGTCGAAGGTTGATACTTCATCATTTGTGAAACAGAAAGAGTAATTATTGCCCAGAGGGACAAAACGACCAACAAAGTTTGAAAGTGGATCCCTGACCTTAATGGGGCATCGAACGTCCGATTGTTCGGGTTGGTCGTAAACTTGTCTAGGTGGTACCCGAATTTCTTGCAGATGACATTCACACCAAAGTTAGAGAAGTAGTGGAGTCATCATTAAAACAATGACACTCCAACCCTGGCTGAGAGTTGGGGCGCTCGTATTCCTGGCTAACAGTCAGTATGAGGCGGAATAAAAGAGCTTGGCAACGCATCTCATCAAGTCGAAAAAGTCGTAACAGTCTCACCGTCTGGCAAGTAGAGTGTAGATACTTAAGTCGGGCGTTATTTGAGCTTCGCATCGTGTATAAGTCATGCTTTGTCCTTTTGTTGATAAGTGATGTCCGAAGGCGAGTCAACTCATGTGTCTCGTCGTTAGATGAAAGTCAAATCAACCCTTGTCAAACTGATCGGGACGAGTGGTATGCATGACTGTATTATATATGAGTTGATTTCAGAATATATGTCGAATTATGTTGACCTGAGTCTTCTTTTGATGTTTAACTTTTGATTATCTTTGGAAGAAGGGACTAGGATTGATTGAGGTTTTCTTACGCTTGGAATATCACGTCCTGGTCGACCGACGTTGGACCGATGCCTGGGAGATCAGCGCCCCAGGGACAGATGGCGTTCGGGTCCACTTTGGCGTTTAACCATGCGTACCTATGCTACAGCGAACGAGCAAAGGCCCTCGGTCGGCCTACCATTGCAATTGCTTTAGCATGTGGGTCGGTAGCTCGACGGGGATACGCCCCTAAGGGTGGTGACAGCCCCTTAGGGAAGGTAAGTTCTGCCCCGCGGAAACCTATCCTGTCGTAGGGGACCGCTGGATGTACAGCTGGCGCACTCGGCCGGAGCGACGAAGGGTAGACGCGGGTTACCGGGTCGTCCACGAGTTGTCTCTAAAAAGTTGAAAGGCTAAGTTTCTCCTGCGTGACGCGGCCGGGAAGGCCCGCGTTCTCGCGGGGGCCGATGCGCTGGACAAGGTGAACCACGCCCAAAACCTCAAATCGGCCTTTCTTAAATCCGCATATTTTCGCGGATTTGAGGTCATCGTGTTAGTATGCCCTCGCACTGGGACCTATAATCTCAAATTCCCCAAAAGAAAGGGTCGAGGGACAATCATACAGATTTGTCAAAATACTAAGTGTACTATTTGTGTGCCCGTTTGTGAGCAATTTGGGAATTCGTGGGGCAAGGGAATTTGCAGTCATCTCTAAAGATAACCGCAAATGCCCTATTTATTTTTTCGCATTTTCTTCGGAAATTAGTGAGAATTCGTTCATAAAAGTTCTTGTACAATTTCTGGATGGGCATGTCTGACCCGGAAAGTACCAAATCCGCGTTTCTCTAGACTGCCTTGACCTTGTACTATCCGAAAAGGTACAACAGTCCGATCCAGAGAATGCCAAAAATCTCAAATAAGAAATTCCCAAATCTGCATATTTTGAGGATTTAGGATCGCAGTGTGAGTATCCTCTCACACTAGGCCCTCAAAATCGCAAAATCTCAAAATGAGCAGGCAGATCGAGTGCTCGTAAAAGGACTTGATCTGGCCGCGCATTTTATGGTTTTTTTTTTTTCAGGGTCTACTATGAGTATATTCTCACACTATCACAAATAATAGCATTCTCTCAAATAAGGCTTACGGTCTCGCCACACCAGTGTCGAAACTATAAAATATTCACCAAGTGTCATACCATTTTTTACATTCACGGTTTCAGGTGGGGAGACCTAAAACCTCTTAAGCGAATTGAAATGGTTAAAGCTTCTAAAAATGGTTTTAAGTTCCCTCATCCAAGCAACCAACACCTGTTTGAAGTATTTGAAAATGACACAGAAATAAATGCATCTGTTAACTTACCTCATTGAGAACCATTTTTCACGTATTTCTTAGGCGTATGGTTTTTCACACAAAGACGGGGTTAAAGGAAAAATTAGGAACGACTTGGTTTTTAACATTTTTTGGATAGAATTGTTAAAAATTTGATGCAATCCTCCTCTACATAGTAAGTCTCTTCCTTTAAGGTACGTTTGATCACGTATGCAAATGAAAGGGTTTATACTAATTGTGATCTGCTTTGCTTTATTTGGGTTAAAAATGACATAGTTGGAGTTCAAGATCTATGAGATTCGGGGGATAAAACTTTAAAATATGTAAAAAGAATGAAAATAAAAATCAAGTATGTTCATAATCTACAAAAAAGAGTGAATGATGTCATTACTTTCTTCCCGTTGGTCTGGGTGGGGTTAAAAATAAACCAATATTTTTGGAAGGAGACTAGGTTTGTGAGAATTAGACTTTATGGAACCAGGGTGGTGGGGCAAGTGATTAATATTAATCAGAATGGAGTATTGATTAATTTATTTGGACTTCATAAAGACTACTCGTTGTCAAGAAAGTAACAAAACAACGTAATTTTTTGTCCCTTTAATACTCTATACAAGATTAAATTGTTATTTTGTTTCTTTTTCGAAAGGATGACAAACGTTACACTCGCAGCTTTTTATCCCGAAACTACCACTGCACCTAGAGGAATGAGTATGGAGAGGATGTAAAAGAAGTACATCAAAAACGTTACAGATGTTGCATGTTAAAGCATCTTACCGTTTGTTAAGACCAAAAGTGGATGTAATGGTCATAATGCAGGAGCGGTCAGCGAGACATATGAATGTATATTTAGACTCACCCAAAGTTATACCATGGTGGAAAGGGTACAAGAAAAAACCGACTAAGTTTGTTTCGCTGCAATGACAAATCTTTCATAAATGTCTTTCAGCTAATGATTGATTGATAAATCACCCGTCCTTTGAGCAACGTGGTTTAGCCATACCCAGATATCAGGTATCTGTTGAAATTTTTCAAAGTAGTAAAATGAAAGAGACCATAGAACATATATTTTGCTTTGTCCGATATCCAAACTGTTATGGAGAAGGTAAGACTATATTTGAAACATGTTGACTGGCCTAGACTGGTCTTCGTGTTGAAAAACGATTTTGTTGGACTATCGGAACGTAGTTTTACTAGACATGTTAGAATTCCAATAGGATTTTTTTATTGTTGGAAGGAAACCAATCAATTGAAAGTTTATAAACATTTTAGTTCTAAAAACAAAAACTCATATTTTAAAGTTCTTCTAATTTTAAAATTTGCAGTTTTACTTGACAATTTTTCGTATAAAAATGATTTTTCTCTTTCAAGTGCATTTATGTGTTGAAGATGGAATGAAAGTTTGGACGAGTTGATGAAATTTTTTAATTAAAATTTTATTTTTTTATAATAAATACATGATAATTAAGATTGAATTAGTTTATTTATGATGTGAAATCCTTATAAAAAAATGATAGTCCAATTTAAAAATTAATAAACTAATTAAAACTTTCATTTCATCTCTAACATGCAAGGGTTACCCCATTATAAGAAGCAGGGTTGCAAGCGTTCGGGACGGGCCGAACGTCCGAACCTGAATACCCGAACGTTCATCACCCCCTCTCGACGCGTTCGATCGTTCGACCGAAAAAAAAAAAAAAAAAAAAAAAAAACAAATCAAAAAAATATGAAAAACATATATGTTATACAGAAGAATAAACTAAACAACATTTGCCTTAACGTTACATCTAAATTTTTTACCAGATTTGAAATAAAAATCAAATATTGAAACTAAATAATAATAATAAAAATTAAAAAAAAATAAAACGAAAATGAAATTATTGAGTGCGCGAGCACGTTCTGAACACCGCCATCTTTGGTGATTTTTCATTCTCTTTTTGGCTGTGACAAATGCCATGAAAATTTATATATGTATATCTTACATAATAGAGAACATACAAATAAAGTTAGAAAAAATAATAATTTTTTTCATGCCTCGAAATAAAGGAAAAACAAAAAGTGAAAAGAGAGAGAACAAATTGATGAGTGGGCAAGCAAGTTTTGACACCATCATCTTTGCCAATTTTTCATTTTTGTTTGGATGAACAGAATGGCTTCAAAATTAAGAGGGAGATACCTTACATCACAAAGAACTCACAGAAACATTTTCAGAAAAAAAAAAGTAGATGCCAAAATGAGTTTTTGTCGGGTTCGAACCCCTTTATATTCGAGCTTCGTAAGGGGTCCCGAACGCCCGAACATTCAGGGGTCAGCTTAAGGGCCTCCGTACGTTCGGTCTGACAACCCTGATTGGAAGAATTTTTTTTATAGTAAGATGAAAAAATTTAAAAGTAAAATGATATTTTAAAGATGAAATAAAAATTTTGATTTTATAATGTATATTGATTATGGAATGACTTTTGAATTTTATGATTTTTTTTTTAATAGTCTAGGCGTTATGATATAAACGTTGCGTATATATATGGAAGAATGTGGAAATAGTGGGGTTGTTATCATCGAATTGTCGCCCCAAACCACCTCTATTTTAAATTTGATTTATATTCATATTGATTTGATTCATATGCAGATATTATATAAACTCACTAAACTGATGCATTTTTTTTAATTTATTCGATTCAAAATATGATATGGCTATCAGGGTTACCAGCCCGTACGTATGAAGGTCCCTGGGCAGACCTCCGTACGTACGGGCGTTCGGGGTTCCTTATAGGGTCCGAACCCAACGACGTTCGGTCCCCGCCAAAAATTATTTCGGGGCCTAAAAATATATATATATATATTTTTTTTATTTTTTTTTGAGTTTTTTGTGACGTGAGGTACACACTTATAAATTTTCACGTCATTTGGCTTAACCAAATTAGAATTAAAAATCGCCAAAGATGGTGGTGTCAAAACGTGCTTGCCCATGTTTTTTTTTCACTTTTTACTTTTTGTTTTCACTTTAATTCGGGGTCTAAACTATTTTATTATTTTTTAAAACTTTTTTTGTGTGTTTTGCATTGTGTGAAGTACATATGTGTAAATTTTCAGGGCATTTAGCTATTCCAAAAAAAAATGAAAAATTGCCAAAGATGGAGGTATCGAAAACATGCTCGCGAACTCACTAAATTTATTTTATTTTTTTTATTATTTTTTTTTTTTTTTTAATTTTTTTTTTTTTTTCTTCAAAACATATATTTTTTTCATATATATATATATATATATATATATATATTTTTAATTTATTTTTTTTTCGCGTTCAGCCCGAACGGCCGAACGCATCCCCAAAAGGTCCCATACGTTCGGGCGTTCGGGTTAAGGCGTTCTGCCCGTCCCGAACGCCGGTTACCCTGATGGCTATGATAATTTATCATATGCATTTTTTAGTTTTTATTTTTTTTTCGACTTTTTTCACTGTATTTTCGTTGACATCTGAATAATTTTAAAAAAACACTTGGCCCCTCCTGCAGAAATCATTCAACAAGTTATACAAGCAAAAATTTAGGCTCAATGAGCTTAAATTAAAGTAAAATTGATAACTCTGAATCAGAAAACAGGCATAACAAAAAACTGCAGAAATTCACAATGGACTAGTTGGGGACTTATCAAGGGAGAGATTGAAAAATGTGTTTTGGCAAGGGGAAAAAGGGATGAAGTTTCTCTTATGAAATACTATTATATTACCTTCCGAACTAATTCAAAATAAATCCATGAGTTCCGCTGAGACCACTTAAATTGTTTCCTGATCCCTTTTCCTCTTCCGAGTTAGCATTGGTTGATTCGGATTAGTATGGTAAGGGGGAGGTTGATTGATTGCTTAAGTTGACTTCCCGCTAGGATTGAGAAAGCATGTTTTACAGACTAATAACAGTTTCAAGATGTGACAATCTTGTATGCTTCATTGAATTAGCCGGGTCAGATAGATGTTGGGTCATTGGACATGGTTTTCTGTACGTTTCAGACAATATCAGGGACAATACAGTATGGGATGTTGGACTCGGTTTTCGGTAGGTCACACTCCCCACCAATAAAATAGAGTAATTTGAAGAAGAAAAAACGTTGTAGCAAAACATATATTACCAATAGCAGTAGGTGGAATAAAAGTGATAGAGAAGGAGAGACCAAAATGTTCCACTAAGATTAAATATGATTAAGAGAGATACAAAATATCATTTACCCACCAAAGGGTGGAAGTAGGGGAATTAAAGGCAAGTGTATCTTCTTAAACTGAAACCTAAGCATAATTGATAAAACCGAGCCTCGAGACTGAGACAATGAATAATGGGTTTTAGTTAGGTGAACATGGTGAACCAGAACAACCAATCGATTTACAATGCTCGTACTAACAGATATGGGTGTTATGTATACTATCACTTACATGTTTTTGTCATTTGGGTATACATCTCAAACCAATAGACACTTTTACCTGCCAAATGTCATTTTAAGTAAGAGGACCCTTCGGCTAGTCGTCACAGCAAATAGGTGTCTGTTCTAACAAACAAACACGCAGTACCACCAACAGTACCAACCTATGTAACCACTCGTTTATTGAATATGGGTTCCACGTTCATTTCTTAAACGCACTGCAAAGCACGTTCTATGAACATATGTGAATGTGTTTGACGCGTTTGTGGCTGGGGCAAAATGCGTCGCAGGGGGGGGGGGGGGGGGGGGGGGGGGGGGGGGGGGGGGGGAGGGGGGGAGGGAGGGAGGGAGAGAGGGAGGGAGGGAGGGAGGGAGGGGAGGGAGAGGAAGAGGGAGGTGTACAGATACCTTCCTGGGCACAGGACGAGTGTGAGCGAGATTCCTCCGCCTCGAAACAAACCGTGAGGGCTTGGAAGATGGCCGTTTGAGAAGATAGGAGAGCATAGGAATGAGTGTGGATGTGTGAGAACGGGAGAACGAGCGAACGAGAGGATGGGCGCTAAGAAGGGGAGAGTGATGCAAGAGACAGGCATGCCAACGGAGTTGGGAGTTAGGGGAAGAAAGAACCCATGAATCAGGCCGAACAGCGGAGGCGCTAACAAGCCCAAGCGCAAGCTCCCCAATCTGGTAGAGATCCTACGCCTGGTACTTGGCCCGTTCAGCCTTAGCCATTTTCGTTGGCGTTGGCGTTCGCATTGGAATCGTCTTCCTCCCTCTCCCCCGCCAGTAGTGACGTACCGGACCGTGCTGAGGATGAACTGAGAAGCGGGTCGGCAGTAAGGGCAGCCGGACCATAAAGCAGGACCAACAAACCGTACCCGATCGACCTGAGGACCCGCGCACACTCACCTATGGGTAGGCCATGTGGCTGAATGGGACACACACACACACCATGGGCTCGAACCCGGCCGTAACCAGATACATGCAAACCGTACCGAATCGACTTGAGGACCCCGCGACATACCTACCCCTGTGGCTGAACGGGGCAGACAAGTAACTATAAACAAGCCGCGGGTTCGAATCCTGCGCAGCCGTAACGAATTAACTGGAAGACCAGAGCAAGAGGAATGGCCAGGGCAGCCAAAAGCAGACTAACTGCAAGACCCCCCCCTTGTTCACAGCCCGTCAGGGTTGCGTTTTACGCCCTTGAGACCTTCAACGTCAATTCGCAGCCCGTCAGGGTTGCATTTTCCCCCCCCAGACATTTCAATATCAATCAAATTTCAACGTCGGAGGTCGTCGGGAGGGTGGGCATTTTGAGGTTTTGGGGCCTTGCCACGGGCCAGGACTGCGTAGGACCGGTAGCTGCCCGTAGGAGGCAGAGGAGGCTGCGGCTTTTTCAAAATTGAAATGACGCGGCTCCACTGTTCTCGAATAGCCGAGAAACTCGAATTGTCTACCGCGTGGGCACGGAGAACGCAGCCCTAAGGTAACCAAAGCAATGAGACTAAGAGTGCACGCAAGAGAGAGAGAGAGAGAGAGAGAGAGAGAGAGAGAGAGAGAGAGAGAGAGAGAGAGAGANGTGTGTGTGTGTGTGTGTGTGTGTGTGTGTGTGTGTGTGTGTGTGTGTGTGTGTGTGTGTGTGTGTGTGTGTGTGTATGTGTTTGTGTGTGTGGGCGCGCACACACAGACACATACACACACACAACAACATTCTCCTGATGAGTCGATGAACAATCTGACACATTCATGTTTTTTTTAGTATATAACGAATATAACAACACAATCCAATCAATCAATCAATTGAATTCGATTTATTGATTCAATCAAATTTGATGAAATCGATCGATCGACTCGATTTGATGGAATCAATCAATCGAATCGATTGAATCGGTCGATTGATTTTTTGTTTTTTGTTTTTTATATTCACTATACACTAAAAAATGCATGATTGTGCCGGACTGTTTCATCAGACGTAGCCGACTTAACAGGAGGTTAGACCTCGACAATCTCCTCATGATGCATTGACTAAGGGATAAGGACTCACCACATCGCCCAGAGTTAGAAAACCCCCTCTACACACACTCACACATACTCATATATACACATACTCACACACATTCAAACACACAAATACACACGCACGCGCACACACACACACACACAAACACAAACTTATACACATACATATATTTTTAGTTTTTTAACTGTACACGGTCCCGATAGTTTCCTATGTGCGTGCGCTTACTGGGGGAAAGCGTGCAATTATCTCCTTATTTTTGCTACGTGACGCATTTAAACGCATGCAGACTTGGGTTGAATGTGCGCGTTTGAACATGAACGTGCGTTCGACACGTTCATACAAGCATATAGAAACCAATTGTTGTAAGGCCTATGCAGATTATCACGTATATTAGACTTATAGTGAGTTGACATGTAAAAATGTAACTCATGATACAGTGTCGTTCGCATCTTGCAGGAAATTTTTGCATCTTATAGTCATTATAATGTCATGTTTGATCAAACAATCATCTACAATGTTCCAAGACGCTGAACCCACTTTTAATTAGGTGTTGTTCCCCACCAATAGATGGAGCCTCCCCGGGAGTGCTAGAGGTGCTTGCTCTTACCAACGTCCCTAGCATCCACTCAAGTTGTTCTCTTAAACCACTACCACCTCTCTCACTCTCATTTTTTTTTACTTTTCGGTGCTTGATAGTTGAGATTTGTAGGCCCCTTCTCTAAAAAAAAAAAAAAAAAAAAAAACATGTCGGAGAAGATCATGCACGAAGTTGTGCTCACACAAAAATTCACACGTTTGAATTTACCCGCTATTCTGGTCAATTTCAGGTTTTCGTTATCTTTTTTTTTTTTTTTTTTTTTTTTTTTTTTTTTTTTTTTTTTTTTTTTTTTTTTTTTTTTTTTTTTTGCTCTTAGAGTGAGTCACAACACACTCCACGGCTGCTGACACTTCGTGGAGGAGGGTATGTCCAGTATGAATCCGCTTTCCTGCTTTATGTTCGGTTTTGATTTTTTTCTCTTTTTTCTTTGTTTGTATACTTAGCACCCAAGAGATACTCACACAACTACTTTGGGGCAGGTATCTACCAAGGTGTCACATCCAAAAAGGTGTTTTTTTTTTTTATATGAGCGTTCGATTGTAACCTCGTGCTTGTTCTTTTCTAAAAGTTTAAACTTTTTTTTTCCCCCAAAAGAGTACAAGGAAATAGACAAAACGAAACCTAAGCTCATAAAAAGTTAACACACAGTCGACAAAAAACGAGTTCAGAGATAGTGATGGTTTTGGAAATAAATAAATGTCAATGTTGTGATGTCGGGTGATATGCCTCACCAAGGGCATACTCGCAAATAAACCACGCATAGTGCATATGAGCACAACAAAGAGTTTGATTTTTTTTTTCTGTTTTTGTTTTCTTGTTTTTTTTTTTTTAGTATCTGCTCAGTGATGAAGGGCAAATTTCACGTTATGAGAACTAAAACTTGTGAAGGCAAAATGTCAATGGTCCTACACAATGAATCTGACATGAATCGCGTTTACTTTTTTTTTTTTTTTCTGTGTACTATATGTGAATGCCAAGGTCACACTAACTGAGGGTGTGCCCATTGCTACTAACAACAATGTATTTCTGGGCTGACCTCTATATGTTCGGGCGTTCGAAGTCAAAATTTAAAGAGGTTCGGCTCCCGCAAAAAAATATTTATTGGCCTAACAATTACTTTTTTTTTTTTTTTTTTTTTTTAATTTTATTTTAATGATGCGAGTCAGGCTACCAGTCAGGCCGTCGGGGTCATGTTATTTTCCCGGATAGCCCGACCGTGCAAGGACCAGGAAAGGTCTCAGCAACAGAAAAAAAAACAAAAAAATCAGAAAAAAAAACTGTATTATTCAAAAAAATAAACTGAAAAACTTTTGTCTCAATGTCACATCAATTTTTTTTACCAAATTTAAAATTAAAATTAAAATTAAAAAATAGTTTTTATTTTTATTTTTATTTATTTTTTGCCCAACCAGGCAAGTGGACCTGGACGACTCTGGTAGCCTATGATATGAGGTACGTGCCTATACATTTTGAAAGCATTTTGGTAAGTGAAAAAAAAATAAATGGCGGTTTCAAAACATGTTCGACCACTCACTATTGTGTTTTTTTTCTCTTTTTATCTTTGTTTTCATTTTATTTCGGGGGGTAACAATTTTATTAGTTTTTTATTCTTTTTAATGAGTTTTGAACTAGGCTACCAGTCGGGCCAACCAGGTCTCGGGTGGCCAGCCTGTGCAAGGACAAAAAAAAAAATAAAAAAAATTGAAAAAACACTATGTTATGCAGAAAAATAAACTTAACAGCTTTTGTTTGAGCGTCACATCGAAATCCCTCACCAAATATAAAATAAAAAATAAAATATATATATACATATACAGGGTTACCATCCCATACGTACGGAGGCCCCCGGGCAGACCTCCATACGTTCGGGCGTTCGGGGTCCCGTACGGGGTCCAAACCCGACGGCGTTCGGCCCCCGCAAAAAATGATTTCGAGGCCTAAAACTAATTATTTTTTTTCTGAATTATTTTCTATGAGTTCTCCATGACGTGAGGTACATGCCTATAAATTTTCAAGTCATTTGGCCTAGCCAAATAAGAATTAAAAATCTCCAAAGATGGCGGTGTTAAAACGTGCTCGCCCACGTTTTGTTTCACTTTTTACTTTTTGTTTTCACTTTAGTTTAGGTATCTAAACAATTTTATTATTTTTTGAAACTTTTTTTTGTGGGTTTAGTATTATGTGAAGTACACATCTGTAAATTTTCAGGGCATTTAGGTATGCCAAAAAAAAAAAGAAAAATCATCAAAGATGGCGGTGTCGAAAACATGCTTGCGCACTCACTAAATTTAATTCTCTTTTTATTTTTCTTTATTTTTATTATTAGTATTTTTTCTATGTATTTTAGTTTTATTTCAAATTTGGTAAGGAATTCGGACGTAATGCTCACGCAAGTCTGGTTTAATTTATTTTTCTCCATAACATATCTTTTTTTCAGATTTTTTTGATGACTTGTTTTTTTTTTTTTTTTTGTCCGCGTTCGGCTTGAACGGCCGAACGCATCCCCAAGGGGTCCCATACGTTCGGGCGTTCAGGTTCGGGCGTTCGGCCCGTCCCGAACGCCGGTTACCCTGTATATATANTATGTTATGGAGAAACATAAACTAAACAACATTTGCCTGGTCACTACAGCCAAATTCTTTACCAAATTTGAATTAAAAATCCGATACAGAAAATAAACACTATGATAAAAATAAGAAAAAATAAAAAGAGAATTAAAATGAGTGAGTGTGCCAGCACCTTTTCGACACCACCATCTTTGCCGATTTTTAATTATTTTTTGGCATTGACAAATGCCCTAAAACTTTACAGATATGTAGTTTGCATAATTAATAACTCATTAAAAATGTTTCAAAAAAAAAAAAGTTTTTTTAGGCTCTGAAATAAAGTGAAAACAGAAAGTTAAAAGTGGAAAAAAACAAAATAGTGAGTGGGCAAGCACGTTTTGACACCCCCATCTTTGATGATTTTTAATGTTTTTTCGGCTTAGCGGAATGGCTTCAAAATTTATAGGAGTATAGGTTAAATCATAGAGAACTCACAATAATAAATTCGAAAAAAAAACTTATTTTTAGGCCCCGAAATATTTTTTGGCGGGGGCCGAACTTGGAGGTGTTCGGCCCCCGAACGCCCAAACGTTCGGGGGCCAGCCCGGGGCCCCTCGAACATTCGGTCAGGTAACCCTGTATATATATATATACAGGGTAACCGGCGTTCGGGACGGGCCGAACGCCCGAACGTATGGGACCCCTTGGGGATGCGTTCGGCCGTTCGGACCGAACGCGGACCAAAAAAGATATGTTATGGAAAAAAAAAAACTAAACAAGATTTGTCTGATCATTACGTCCGAATTGCTTACCAAATTTGAAATAAAAATAAAATACACATAACAAATACTAATAATAAAAAAAAAAAAAAAAAAAAAAAGAATTAAAGTTAATGAGTGCGCGAGCATGTTTTCGACACCGCCATCTTTGGCGATTTTTCTTTTTTTTCTTGGGATAGCTAAATGCCCTGAAAATTTACAGATGTGTAATTCACATAATAAAAAACCCACTAAAAAAGTTTCAAAAAATAATAAAATTGTTTAGACCCCGAACTAAAGTACAAACAAAAAGTAAAAAGTGAAAAAAAATGTGGTCGAGCACGTTTTGACACCACCATCTTTGAAGATTTTTAATTCTTATTTGGATAAGCCAAATGACTTGAATATTCATAGGGATGTACCTCACGTCATAGAGAAATTATGAAAAACAATTCAGAAAAAAAAAATTATTTTTAGGCCCCGAAATAATTTTTGGCGGGGGCTGAACGCCGTCGGGTTCGGGCCCCGTACGGGACCCCGAACGCCCGAATGTACGGAGGTCCGTCTGGGGGCCTCCCTACGTACGGGCTGGTATTCCAAATGTAAGTTCGGCCCCCGTCAAAAAATATTTTGGAGGCCCCCAGTACTGGGTGCGTCCTTGATCAACGTAACATGCCAATGGGGCAAATCCCAGTTTTGGCGGGGGCCGAACTTACATTTGGAAATATTTTTTGGCGGGGGCCGAACTTACATTTGAACTTACCGTCCTTTTGAAAAGGTCGCACTGGGTGCGTCCTTGATCAACGTAACGTGCCAATGGGGAAAATCCCATAAGGGCGCTCACCTCGGCAACCTCGCTCTTGGCGAGAGTCCGATCCAAATGTAAACGAATTAAAAAGAGTGTGTGGGGCACGCATTAGTGTGTCGCGTTGTGAGGTAGTCGATAGTCATCAGCAATGTCAGGCCGGCAGAAAGCGCCAAAGCCATAGGGTCCAATTACCTTCTCTATAGTTTTCAAATTCGGTTATATTTTTCTTTTATTTTATAAAGAATAACTTTAATCCGCGACACAGAGAAGATAAAAACCATACCTTGTGCACACGCAGGAAGGCTGTGTTTGGCGACACATGGAAAGGCACGACGCTGGCAAACCTAGTATGGGGGAAAGCCAGGAAGTTCGGCAAAGTATGTCACGATTGTGCGTCCAACAACCAGAATACCACATAGCTACGATCTTAGGCGCAGGCTGCGTCTTCTGACGACCAGGAGGTTGGTCGGCAGACCTTGACAGAGATGTGGTTTGCGCGGGTAAGACCAATCATGGTCTCGCGGTTATTCATATGCAGGCACACGCCTACCTAACTCAGCCTTCAGTCTAGGTCTAATGGTTACAGTATTGGATTTTCAAGCGATAGGTTTGTGGATCGAGGCCAGCGACCAGCGACAAAGGAACTGTGATGCACTATAAAGGGAACTGAGGGGTTGAGGGCCCAATGGGCTATCCTCCTCAGTTTGTTGTCGATCTCGGCAACGGGCCCGATTGGTGAGGACAAAAGGAGGTACTAGTGGACACTCTCTCCCTTGGCTTCGTCTTCCTTGTTTAATTTTGCCATCATTATTAATATGTTTATTTTTGTCGATCTCTGTCCTGGTACCAGAGCCGATCTCGGAACAAACTGGGCTTTGGCTCAGTTGGTACAACCTGGAGCCGTCGGAACATGGACCGAGGGGTTCAATATGTATATGGGCTGAAGAAAGGTTGACTTACGAAGAGGGAGAAGACAAGAGTACCGGGAACAATCTCCACGGGTGCACTATCCACCAATCACGATATGCTGCAGGGCAGTTGTCTGCCACCCGTGATCTGCAGCTAAGAGGTTGAGTATGAACATGCCGTTGGGGCTTGTGAGATGTGGGACCAGCCACACTGATTCGCCGAAGTCCTAATTCTAGCAATTTTTGTGACCTTTTGTCAGCAGCGTATGTAGCCGCGAGACAAGGGAATTTGCGGTCACCAACTCATGCACCGTTATGGATGGAGCCGCATGACCAGCAAAGTACCAAATTGTCACTACTGCAGGCGGCCCAAGGCACTATGGGGAGGTCCTCAGCGGTGTTGTGTGCACAACTGTGCACATGGAACCTTCCCCCACTTCGATCTTCCAAGTTCTCATTTGAATATTTACTGCTACCACCCAAGATCTACATCGGTACCCCTCCACCTGGGCCTAGGATGCGCTCTCCTATTCAATGGAGCGTCTCGCTGGCTGATTTGGAAGGTGAGTTGTTATACATTCCTTAGTGGATTCAAGTTTCGAGTTTCGCAACCACGTCTTGTTGTCTGTATCAATCGGCACTCTTTGGTGGTGTCCGGGTGAGCCCACAATCGGCACCAACAGATATTAGAGGGGATGTCGGAGGAGGCCTGCAGCAATATCTGCCGCGCAAACCGCTCGATAGGTCTGGGCACTGAGGCGAACGACTCATGGAACCATCTCAGGCTGGTAGCCGGTTCTTTCGAAGTTCCCTCAGGGCTGTCGGAGCTAAAGGAGGATGCAGCTGGGGACTGCGTCGTCTGCTACCAACAATCTACTGTGAGAGGTTTGAGAATGAGTAGGCTCGTGGGACCCGAAAGGGTGGTGAACTATGCTGGGGCAAGGCACAAGTAGCGAGTGGTGTGTGCTTAGCCCACGGAACAGCGGGATCCTGAGTGGCGGGGATCTCCTGCAGATGCATCGCCCGCTATCCAGGATCCGCTGCTGAAAGATTTGAGTACGAGCTTTGCCCATTAGGACCAAAAGATGGTGGAATGTGCCTGAGCGAAGTGTAGCCGGAAGGAACTCTGGCGTGGGCACTCTGCAGGCACACTGTCTCCGAGCGACGACCTGTTGTAAGAGGATTTGAGTGTGACTATGCTCGTTGAAGCCAAAAAAAAAAAAAAAAAAGGTTGGACTGTGTCTGGGAGAGGCACGACCAGAAAGACACTATGGCAAAGGCACGCTCATAGCTTGGCATAGGTGCGGAATACTAGTTGGACTAGTAGTAGCGAAGTCCCTTCAAAACTTTCCCCCAGAGTAGAAGGAGTTCTTTTGCCTTTAGCCCGCAGGGACAACGCCAGAGAGAGAAAGAAGTGCGTTGACGAAAACGAGGGAGATGAAGAACAGGAAAAGTAGAAGAAGTCATAGCCTGCCCATGTCTTGACGAAACGGGGCAAGGCGTGGGTGAAGACTAAGGGTTTGGGGAAGGGCGAATCCGGATCTGCAGTTACATCAAGTGGAAAGTTAGTATAAGAGCAGATAGGAGGAAAAGTGAAGGTGCGGAGGAGTCGAGAAGGAGAAGAAGAGAGGAAAAAAAGGGATGAAAATTGTATAACTCGGCCATTTCTCGAAGGATTTGAGCAGAAAAATATGCTAAATTGGGGTTTTTGGCTATTACAAGAACGATGGCAGTGTCAGATTTAGCAGTAAGGCACTAGTTTTTGTGATACAAGTGCTGAGAGTTGCGCGAAGAAGTAGGATTTTATGATGTTCAACGAACGGTAATGTATCTTCCCACTTTTTAGCGGGAGATTCATCCACATTTTGCACTTTACACGAATGGTAGTAAGGAAACTTACCTGTTGAGCGTGCGTTGCTCATCCGAGCGATGGAAGTAGCGGAAAGCCAACATCGAAGGTACGTGATGTGAAGGGGAGAAGTGACCGTGACGGGGCAAAAAACGATGTGTGTGTGTGTGTGTGTGTGTGTGTGTGTGTGTGTGTGTGTGTGTGTGTGTGTGTGTGTG
>BFEA01000061.1:3674724-3687776 GCA_003427395.1 Chara braunii
TCTGGTCGCCTTGCTCGTTTGCCTAAGACGTTGAACTGAGGCTGGAGATGAGGTCCTCCTGACTGATCTGGTCGCCTTGCTCGTTTGCCTAAGACATTGAATTGGGGTTGGAGATGAGGTCTTCCTGACTGATCTGGTCGCCTTGCTAATTCAATTAGTTTTACTTGTTGACAAAGATCAGACTCTTCTCATGATGAAAAAATTTCAGGTTAGTGTGTTAGTGATTGCATGAGAATTGACTGACAACAACTTGGGAAGTTAAAAGTTTAGTAACTAAGTAAGATATAAGACTCATGTCTTGGTGAATCAAGACAAGTAAAAGATGAAAATTTTGGATGAATGAATTCTTGTTTTGAATTTGGCTAAATGAGATATGAACATGACATGCTTGCTGACAATGCTTTGTTTTTTTGCTCAAACTCTGTCTGTCTTCTGCATTATAGGACAGTCTGTTAATGCTCGTCTTCTGCTAAAGCGATAGACATGTAGATGCTCACTTTTATTTTCGCATTTGTATTTTCATGAATGATTGTTTTTATAGGACATTAGCTAGCCTCTGAGTTAATAGAAGTCTTGGGAGCCTCTTTTCCTTATGGGAGGTGCTGCCAAAATTTATACTAAATTATCAAAGTTAGTCAAGTTTCAGAGATGTCAACTAGGATAGGATATAGTTTAAACTTTTGAGTTAGTAGAAATTCCGGAAGTTTTCCTTTCTAAAGAAAATGTTGCCAAAATTTATGTTGAAACCAAAGGATTAGTTTATTTTCAGATATTTTTTAAGTTTCGAGTTTTTCTTTTTAAAATTTGTATAGTAAATATTCTTCGAGCACACTTTCCTAAGGAAGTGCTGCCGAAAATTTCAGGATTTTCATATTGTTACCGGATGGTACTGCTAAGTAGCTTAGAGTGTAATACGGAGTTGAACTCTGTTAACTTGACAGGCGACGTCTGCCTTGATTTTGTGACGCAGGTCACCGTTACCTGCGAGTGGTCTGAGATCTTGAGCTTCATCAACTTCTGCTATCGATTTGATAGCAGGTCGGTTTGCAACTCAACTCATACCCACCATGATACCCATGCCCAGATGTCTGTGACCCCATGGGCAAAAAACATTTCTGCGTGAATGAAATTCCTATCCTTTGAACCTCTCTTGAATGGTCACGCAAAAACTATGTGAAATGGATTGGACAGGTATGTCTTTGTTGAGTGGGGGTCGGGAACCTGGGAACAAGGGGTGGACCACGTTTTGTGGCATCTGCGTGTATTTTCGTTAGGTTTCACGCGCGTGCAGGGGCGATGATTCGCTTCTGGATTAAGGATGACATTGATGATTGAATGCGAGGTGTGGGTGACAAGATCCAACTGTGGTTGTGAGAATGACTCTCCCTGATTTCCTGCGAGACTCCGTTTTTCTCTTTTCCATTTACGTTTTTTCTTGCCACTCGCATCTAACGAAAAGGTAGGAATAAAAGAGTGATAACTTCAACACGCAACTTTTGATTGGACTAAGATTCAATTCGGGTACGGCGGGTTGCTCGCTAACCAGAAACTACCCCCTGATACCTTTTTCACAAGGGAGGAACGGGAGAACCTTATCTAAAGGGGTTCTGTTTTTTTAATTATTAGTCGGACGTTGGTCCCGAGCCTAGGTCCTTCTCCATGACATCCCAGATTCTGGTCCAACACGAAAGGGTTTCACCCATAAACCGGACCTACGTCCCTTGCTTATCGTCACCCGCTGCCTAAAAGACAGGGCTGCCACAAGGGCTGAACGACTTATCCTTCAACCGTTTAATATCGTGAAGGAAAGACCATTTTCGATATTTCGTTTTTGACACTTGAGTGTCGTACGCAACCCCGAAACCCATGAGAGGTTGCGTGGATGTGGGTAACGCATGAAGCTTCGCTATGATAGCAGATCAAGTGAGTACACATGACTGAGTGTTATGGTTCCGTTAGCTCTTGCATTCTTTTTTTTATGCAACTCTGTGCAAGCCTCACTCAAACACTTTTGTTTTTTCTTTGAGTTACGGGTCAGGACGTATGAAAAAGGGACTAGGCTTATCTGTTGTTTGAGTTAGTTTTATTTTTGTTGTTGCGTGTCGCGTGGTTGAGTTAGGATGTTCTTGTTGATCGACGCTTAATCACACGTGGGAGATCAGCGCCCCAGCGTGACGGTTCGCATACAGGTTCATGCTATGTGTGAATCGCACGTTGTCGGAGGGCACGGTGTCCCGGCCCTCCTTTGTGTACCAGGTCCTCGCTCGGTGTCAGCCATTGGTCAACGCAGGCTCGGCGCCCTGCTGTACAGCAGAGCACTACCGGTCTGTGACCGTGGTAGCCGCCGGGTTCGCCCTGGGACACGAAAGTGAGAGAGCAGGCTCAGTCTTTTCAACTGCGCGCTAAGCGTCCCTGTACAGGTTATGGGTCAAGTGCATGATACTGACAGCAGTGAAGAGAACAAAAAGCTAAACAAAAAACAACAAGAGAAGAAAAATAGAAAATCAGAGGTCTAATTAATGTGGTTGGACTACTAGCTTTAGTTCAGGGGGAATCTGATGGCCTTTGAATCCCAGTTATCGTTGCATCCAACTTCTTGGTTATTTTTAACTATTTATTGTTATCATTATTCCCTGTTTGCCTTCCTTGATTGGCATGTCGTTTTGAGGGAAGGCCGACAGGACAGGGTTTCGAACTCGAGCGGTGGTATTGCAGTCTAGGCAAGCACAACCCTTCGAATATCAACCGTACCGGGTTTTGCGTATCTAGGTTCCGCTCGGTAGGACCCAGCAACTGTACTGCAGGTCAGATACGGTGGGCCGAAATTTGAAGCGCCACCTTTTCTTTCTGCTACTATTATTATTATTATTATTATTATTATTATTATTATTATTATTATTATTATTATTATTGTTATTATTTAGCTCCCCCACTTTCAGTTTCCGGTCATCAATCTGTCACTTCATGGGGAAGGTTGCCGATTCGGGTTTTCAGACTGCGGCCGCGATCCCATGGTCTGAGTCTTACCGGTCTTTCGTAAGTTGTCCGGACCAGGCCTGTTTGCCCGAATCGTGCGGACCTCGGTGGCCAGGTTAAGGGGCAGATACAGTGAGAACTAAAAAGAAAAGAAAATGGGAAAAGGAAGAAAAGGAACCCCAGATCTGTGTGTGAGAGTGGGGCGTGGTTCAGGCAAGGCTAGTGCACGGAGAGATTTTGAGACACTACCCCCTTCTTTCTTTTCCTTTCCTTGTTGTAATTATTGTTATTTTATTTTATTATTATTATTTAGTTTTCTAAATCTTATTTTCTACCTGTTGGCTCGTCTTTTCGCGGGAAGCCAACAGTTCGGATTTTGAACCATCTTATTGTGGCGTAAGTAGGCCGATCCCACGTATACAGTCTGTGGGTGGGTTTCGATCTGGCATCGCGAGGCGGGCCTCAAAAGGAGGGCGATCCGCGGCCTCATTGGTAGGAGGCTTATCACCCCCTTCATGGAGGGTCATAAGCCCTCCCTTGCCATCGGACACGGGTACCAGCCAGACATAGGACAAAGCTTGTGTTTTGAGGAAAGGAAAATGCTTGTCAGCATTTCATTATGGGATACCAGATAGGGTCGCTGTTCCGTCGTGATGATTAGTGACTCTGCTGCCGCATAGTGGTTTCAGACCGTACTTCGACCGTTGAACCTTCGTTTTCGAATTATTTAGTTTTGCCTCGTTTTTCATTTTGGAAATATTAAAACTGTTAATATGAAGGAAAATTATGAAAGGACTAGAGTTGGTTTCTTCCTTTAGTACGCAGAGTTACGGCCTATAAAGAAAAGAAAAGGGGGAGGAGAGTTTAACGGTACGCACACTAGTTGCAGAGTACTTTCTATCGCAGAGTGTTTCTTTTGTGCTAGTGTTGCAGGCCTGAGACAAGAGAGAGGGCGGATCATCGGGGCCTGTAAGGGGGCTATCTCACTGCGAGCGCCTGGAGATTAAATTATCGGCTATCCTGAGTGACAATGACACTACACGACTATAGGCCGGGGTGTTGGCGGCATACAGTGCGCTGGGTTCCAGTGTCGGGTGAAGGCCCYCWGATTACGACRGCSCTGAACTATGATGGGGGAGAAGTAGTTCGACTGAAGGTCTGTATTGAAGGGGGGAGAGAGGAGGAGATGCGAGGTGACCAGAGGCTGCAGGCTGCCATTTCCAAAGCGCGCGACAGGGCGGAGAGGAGGTGCAGACGAGACGGGGTGACCGTGGGCTTGAGAGTGACGGTCATCTATCACGAGACCGAATCATCAACTGGGACCGAGACAAGGGAGGAGCAACACAACGAGAGAGACTCAGGCGGGGAGAGTGAAATCAGCGAGGCTGACTGTGAGACGGATCTTAGGTCCTGGAACAGACCCGAGGAGATCCAAAAGCACCACCAGTCCACGGAGCCGGTGGAAAAGGGACCTGAGGCCAGCTCACGACAGCCGACTCCCAGAGGTCGCCGGACCGGAGGCCGCGGGGCAGGAGGAAAACAGAGCAAGGGGAAGAGACAAGTGTGAGACGCGAGAGGCAGGACACATGCGCTGCGAAGAGGTCAACGAAGAGAGGGACAGAGAGTAAGCGGGAACGAGACGAGTTCGCAGAGCACGCCTGGTGTCAACTGCACGACATCTGTAGCGAAGCAGAGGTGACGAGATGAGTGGTGCGCATGAGTGTGATGGGCGTGTACAGACTGCACGCGGTGTGGCCCGGGAGGAGTAGGAGGGCGGTCAATGAGAGGCGTGAGTGATAGTGGGGTGTGCGCCCGACAGGCGCAGGGCAGTCGGGTAGAGCAAAATGAGAGGGTCAACGGCAAGGGATGGAAAAAGAAATGAGAACTGGATGCGTGTGCAAGGGTGCTGACGTCAATTGAACTGCAGTGTGCGACTAGCCAGCGAGGGGAGGACACACTGAGATAGGCCGTGTTGAAAGGTGCGCGTAAGGCAGAGAGTTCACAACCGCGCGGGACAGGGGAAAAACAGAACAGAGGGAAAAGACAAGGGGAGAACAGCCGAGCTCTGGCGGTGATGATGGCATACTGCTACATAAGAGAGAGGCGGCCAGATTGGGTTCTTACAGGCAGGGGGGCAGTCATGAGTGACCAACAGGCTTACTCGAAGAAGTCAGCTGCGTTCACGCGACTAACGCATTGATGACTGTCCACTCGTATAAACATGCTAAAATCAGATGAGATATGAAGTTGCTTATGACCCGATGAGGCAAGGCTGAGAGAGAGGGGCTTTTGCGTGATCGAGACAGACGTAGGTGAGACAAACGTACGAGACCGTCTTCGTTGGCGTCGTCAATAATACACTGGAGGATTGAGTGTCGTGATGAGTCTCAGGTGGTCGGAGAGTGAAGCTGTGAAATCACCAATCTAAGAAGAATGAGTGATGCTTGCGAAAACACAGCGGTAACTATCATTAGCTGTTCCACTTGAGAGGTAACAGTTAAGTTGCGTGAGCATCAGTAGTTTTCGCCCTATAGTGTCCTGTTGTTGTTGGCTGATTTCTTGTCGGGTTCGACAACGGCGTTGCATTTGCCTCACCTCGGTCTAGTCTCAGGTAAGACATCATAGCAGGCTTTGTTCATGCCAGGTCGAACCTGGAGAGAATGTATAGTTGCCTATTGCTTCAGTAACTTTGTTTCTTATTTGAGCAGATCTTTATCATCAGCGCATATAAATTACTCTGCTGTTTACCAATCGTTATCAGGGTAACTTATCTGCACTTTTGGGGGAACCAAAGGCTGGCGCGATTCCCCGAGAGTCTTATGCAAGAAACGACAGAGTGAATGTGGGTACACAATGTGCACGGGTTGCGGACTATTAAGCGGCATTTCTACACCCGTGCTGACAGTTTTAATCTAAAGAGGGGTGGGAAGCTCGACTATGGCTCTGTTTTAGACATCGTACCTTCGTTAGCGAACTTCGCTGGGTTGAGCCTGATCTATTTCTTCTCCGCTAGATTGCTTGGACACCCCGGGGATATAAGTCGCATGAACGAGAGGTTGTTTGTGATCAGCATTTAATTGAGTGTAAAATACATGAGCTTGTGCATGTTGGTGAATGGCAATGCTGTAGGACTGCATTGTGTGATGATGTTGTATGACTGCACTGTGTATTAATGTTACAAGACTGTATCGTGCAACTGCATAGTGTGATTGTCTCGTGTGACGACACCGTTCGTGAGCCAAGTGCAGCAGGTGCGCTTGAGAAGCTAATGTCAGCTTGATTTGAGTATGCAAGAAGCCAATGTGAGGGGACGCGTGAAAAGGGTTAGTTAGGTGAGAGTCTTTTTCTCCCCTCGTTTTCACGAACAAAATTTCAGTTGATCATGTTTACCTTCATTTTGTTGTAAAGTGAGGGTCGATCAATTATTGTTATTTTCGTTTTCTATTGCATAATAAAGAGCTTCCTTTCCCTTATTGTTGAGTTTTCCCCCCTGTGATTAATGAAGCGATATGAATAAGGCCGAGGGGCTTAGGGGTAAACGTAAAGTCTATTTTTTGTTTACGATTAATTGTCGAAGCCCCCGCTTACCATTCAAAGTTGTTTTAAGTTAGGCGCTCTAGTATTTGGGGAAAAGGGGGATGTCCAGGATATATGATTTCTGCCTGCAAGGGACCTTCCATGAGTAGACAGGAGTTACTCCTAAGAAGGGTTGCGTATCTTCTTGCAAAGTTCTTTCTCGATGAAGACTAGTAGCATGTGATGAAAAGGGCCTGACTACTGCTAAGTCCAAGAAACCATCTAACAACTTGTGTTCTAATGAAACTCATCAAGAGCATGATCTCATAACGGCTTAGATTACCATGCCTTCACTAGACAAGGCTGTCGTTTAAAGTCGTGAGTCAAGATTCCAACTGCAAGAGCTTTACCGCTGGAAGCTTAGTGAACTGTAACATGATTGGTAGCGGCCAGCTACCTAGCCTGACAATTACTGAGCGTGAGACTCAGTAGTGTACAGGAACCAGGGTTGTGAATTGTTTAGGTCATTCCCTAATCACGTGACTACCCTCGGTGCTCTGCGCAAAATGTGAAAACTCCCCTCGTATGAAAACTGAGAAAGCCCGAGTGTCGTTCTCGTGGAAAGTACGAAACTCGGGGTAGGTTGAATCTCAGAGAGGGATGAAATGTTTTTTCAAGATAGAATCTCTCATGCGGGACTCAGACAAGTTCAAAGTTTTATGATGAGTAGTTATTTCTATTCGTTTAATCGCTTATAGTCGACCCCACACATTACTACAGAGTTCTCACAAGTGCAAACTATGAGCGACCGAGGCTAATATTCTGTCAATCGATCCCATACGCTCAGACATTCTCGACTATTTGGCTTTAAGGAAACCGGATCGATAGCCATCGCCTAAAACCCTAGTGATAAATGCGGCGATTTAGCATGACGAGGAAGCTCTGCGACCAACCAGAAGTCTATCTGTCCCAGAGTGCCTGAATTACCATAATTGTTCATAGTATAACCAGCATACGAAACTGATCTAAGGACGTAAAATGGGGCAATGAGGGAAGAGGAGGTCCTGGTGGCGAAGGGCCGATTAAACAAGGATAAGAAGGAAGGTTGGGAGGATGACGCATGCAGGGATATGGAGACATATATAATGAGCCAGAGGAGGTTTGTTGTTGAGACTGTTGGAGAAAGAAGATATATTGAGTATATAATCTACTTCTACGGACTTGATAGCAGGCTGCACAGTACCGGCTCAATGGTAGAGTCTGTGGAGAAGGCTAAGACAAAGCTCAGACAGGCATAGGGGTGTTCAAGACTCCTGCTTGAAGTCTGTTACGCTTTTCTCAGTAAACCAAGGCTTTCCAGTTTCGACCTCCTTTTATTCAACATTTCTCCACTACACAGTCAACGCCAAGGGGTCTCTCGACTTGAGGATACTCAGATGACGTTTAGGCAGTTTTCAAAACAAGTACTCAGAGTAACTTTTAATATTCAAGGCAGTGCCCAAAAAAGTTCTCAGTGTTGTGTTCGGTACTCGGGACCGTACTCGAAGCAATACTCAAGGCAGTATCTAACATACAAGGCCCTGCCCAGGCATGACAACTAATTTTGCAAACGGTAACCTCAAACAGCAGTTAGCTCGGCAACCAGTAATCACCACCGCATTTGGCTCTCAGTCGACGACCTCTACAACATCCAGTTTTACAATTAAGCGGCAGTCAATCAACAATATTTAATCCTTCATCAACAATTAATCAGTAATATCTAGTTCCCAATCAAGAACTAACCATCAGCCAGCCAACAACTGTAGTTAAGAGCGACGATCATAAAACTTGACTAGGAACAATACTCAAGATAACACTCAGAACAGTACTCAGAACTGTAACCAGAACTGCGCTCTGAACTGTACTCAGGACAGTTCTTGAAATAACACTCAGAGCGGAATTCAGTATTCAAGGCAATACTTGGGATGGTACTCTGAGCGGTATTTGAGCGCTACTCAGTTACTGCACGATCGGTATTTAGCTGCTATTCAATCTTTACTTAATCAACTCTCAATGACATTTTAATCAGCTTTCAGTTTGCAATTCGCTACAATCATTTTACCTTCCGGAAAACAGCATTTATAAACAACAATCAGAGATACCAGCCGGGAACAGTGATCAGAGAACGGCAGTCTGAAGTAGCAACAGAAAACAGCATTCAGATGCAGCATTCAGGAGAATACTATTATGAAATTCAGTACTTTTGACTGTACTCAGACCAGTATTAGGACTCGGCATTCTGAAAACGCGGTGGAAATATGCAATAGTCCTCTCATGCTTAGATCACACAAGAGTCATCCGCCTCGAGTCCGGCGAACTGATGTAGGGAGGATTCGGCAAAGGTATGGCGGACTGTAACTCAGTTAGAGTCTTCTGTTCTCTGTATCAGGGCACTACCGAGACCTGGAGGGATAGTGCAATGGAAGAGTACAGCCAGCAGACTATAGTGATGATGGAACACGCGCTGTCCCTTGTGAGAAGTCATACAAAAATCGAGTACGCATACTTTCTGCATGACAAGAATGGAAAGTTATGTATCATCATGACTTCTAAGGGTACTGTTGAGGAGGCGAGGAGGACTGTTGGCAACCAACCGTGAGAGCTTTATTTTCTGTGCAAGGACAACTCATTTATTTGGACATTTAACAATAATTTAATCAACAATCAATCATTAACAGTCAATTGCTAGTGATCAGCGTCTAACAATCAGTTCCGACAATCAGTTCCCTGTGGTCAGTTTGACAGTCAGTTCTCAGGGACCATCTGGTCAGTCTGTACTGGTAAGAGTACTCATGAGTACAGTTCAGTCTACTCCGGTCAGTGAGTCAGTGCTGGCCAGCCTCAACAGAATTTCATGCAAAGAGACTTTCCATTATCAGTATGTTAGTGCCATTGGTTTCATACAGGGAGATCTGTCAATCTTCATTGACCAGACCAGTTTTGCAGATGACACTATCCACGATCTGAGGCCTTACCTGAAGAAGGGCAAGGAGACTCATGAGCTTTTTGATCCAGTCTGGATCTCAGCCACTGAATATCTTGAACAGAGAGAGAGGGAGCTTGATGAGAGTGGCACTACGTTGATTCGCAACTTTGGGCTTATGCTCTATATTGACTATCCTAGGCCTCCAGTCTCTTCTCTTCTTACAGACGATACAAGTTGGCTGAATGCGATCGGTTTGACAAAAAAATATATCTCTCTTGCAGTAATCGACATTGAGGCATTAACCGAGCCTACCGAGTATCCCTACCTCAGGCGAGGAGTCTTTTCAGTGGACGGACTGCCTACCTTGTGGGAGGAGTTCTGCTCCATGGTTGACTACCGTGTCATGTGCCTTGGATGGTCATGTTCAGAGCTTGCTGGCTACAGGTGGCTTTTTGTTACGAGACCTCAGTCTCAGATTGTACGTGGACGTGGGTCACGGCACCAGAGAAGATCAATGAAAAGAGATTGCGAGAGACTGACCTGAGAGATGAGTGAGGACTCTTGAGAGGTGATGACCATGTCTGTTCACATGTACTTTCTGACATTATTATGAGTCCTCATTCTTCCCTCATTCAATTGTCCATGTCCTTGCTCGAGTCAGTCAGTCTTATTTTCCGCATTATTCTTGCTTGATAATTGCCTTCGTGGATGTTTTGTTACAGTTCTCAAAATCAGATTGACAGAATTGATGCATGCATAGCACCCCATAATTTTATGATTATTATTTGCATGATTCTCTGCTGTTCCGAATCAAAATAAAAGATTCTTAAGACCGGGGACCAGCGAAGACCGCAATTGAAGGGTCTCGCTCGAAGCCGGACGCACACAACAGGAAGGGATTTGCATTATTTAATTTATTGCAATCAAATACAAAATCCTGCGTGACAGTCTGTTGGCTTTCCGGTCGCCCGAGGTGGCTCGACTGGAAAAAGTGCGACAATGTGCCCCTTATGCTACAACATACGAGAAACGCCCTTGGCTGGGCCACCTCCGCGATTGCACGTAAAAGCTTCCGCGTGTGGTTCAGTAGCTCGGTGGGGATATGCCCACCCAAGGGATGGTGACAGCTCCCGCCGGTGGAGGCAAGTTGTACCTCGCGGGATCCTATCCTATCGTAGGGACTCGATAGATATAGCTGGCGCACTCAGCTCGAGTGGCTCTGCTGTTTCCTCTTTCCTGAAGCGATTTCCGAACCTGCTAATCCTGCATGACGCGGTCGGGAAGGTCCCCCCAGCGGAACCGTGCGCTCGACAGCGTGTTGTTGTTGTCCATGTTGTCCTCCACCAGTTGTCGGCGTTCAAGGTTCGCATGAGGGTTACAGCTGCACGCTTTTGCCCACCCCTTGACCATTGTCTTCGTTGCGCTTTTCGGTGTTGTCCTGGTCATGGTTGCAAGCATTGTTATGTTCACCTTTGCAGGTCTTGTTGCTTTGTATTTCCTGATGCATCCGTGATGAGCACCATGCACCATGCGGGTTTGTGGACTTGTGGATAGACAGAAAGGTGCCTATATGTGATGGGTAGACAGAAAGAAAGATAGGCATATAGATAGAGAGATGGATGTATGCATAGTTAGATAGATAGATGGCGAAGATAGATAGATACATAGATAGATACATAAATAGATATATAGATAGAGATATAGATAGATAGATGTATAGATAGATAGATAGACAGATAGATAGTGCGGACGTGAGAGAACAGGGGGCAGGATCTGTTGAGGGCGCCCAGCCTGCAAATCGTCCATTTGGTAGGAGCTTTTGGGCACACACGAGTTTGGTGAGTTCTCCACCCGTCCAGACTGCTGGTCTGGACATACCTTTTCCTTTGTCTTTAGCGATCCTGTCGGGACACGATTCTTTCGAAACAGAAGTTTGGTGAGGTGGTGCGGCGAGGCCTGGGTTTGGTGAGGTTTTGAGTCCTCGCTGTGTTGGTGAGCACTCACCAAACATTTTCAAGATTGGTGAGCAGTGCGGCGAGGCCTGAACGAGCTGTATCGAGCTGAACATTGCGACGAACATCCCGACACAAACGAGTTGCGTGGGGACAAACATCCACGCACGCTCTCTGTAAGGTAGGTTCTCTCTACACGGGTGCATTTGAACATGAGCATGTCCAAGCGGGAAGTTCATTCCCGTTTGGTGCAGCGGGGCCCTCTCTCTCTCTCTCTCTCTCTCTCTCTCTCTCTCTCTCTCTCTCTCTCTCTCGTCCAAAGCATTGAGTAATGAACGACCAATTTCCTCCCCCCACCCCACAAAAAAAAGGTGCTCTCTCTCTCTCTCTCTTTCTCTCTCCCTCCCTCTCTCTCTCTCTCTCTCTCTCTCTCTCTCTCTCTTTCTTTCTCTCTCTCTCAGAGTTCGACAAAAGAAGACAAAGTCGAAGAAACGCCGAAACAAAAAACAAAGAAATTCTGGAAAAAAATGAAAACTCGGCGCGAGTGTGTTGTGTGCGAATGTGCGTCACACAGAGCGAGAGCGAGCAAGCGAGCGAGCGAGAGCGAGAGAGAGAGAGAGAGAGAGAGAGAGAGAGAGAGAGAGAGAGAGAGAGAGAGAGAGAGAGGGAAACTCGTGTGCATGTATGTGCGATCGCAGGTTGAATGTGTCACGTAACAGAGTTGTAGCAGTTGGTCGATAGATCATCACCTTCGCACGGTGGCGGGGAGGTTTGCTTTTGCCTCAGTCCATTGCCACACACACACACACACACACACACACACACAGAGAGAGAGAGAGAGAGAGAGAGAGAGAGAGAGAGAGAGAGAGAGAGAGAGAGCGGGGGGGGGTCTTCACTACCTTCTCTCTTTCTGCAAAGCATTGGCGAGGAGTGCTGGCGTGCTGTTGCTATTGCAAGTTTGCAGAAGTTGTGCGTCGGAGCAACTAATAGTAAAAGACAGGTGGATATGGCTTCAGCAGGTAAGACAACACAAAACAAAAGTTTCCTTCCTATCCTCCTTCTCTTCCTCCTCCTCCTCCTCCTCCCCTCTTCATCATCAGTCATCTTCAACCCCTCCACGTCATCAATCATGGTCAGCCTCCACGTCGTCATGTTTGACATCAGGAATCATTGGGTTTTTTTTTTTTTTTTTGAGGACTTTTTGTCTTTCATGGTTTACGTGGTCTACATGGACGACGGGAGAGGAGAGTGAGGAGGAGGAGGAAGATGTAGACGGTGTAGATCTTTCAATTTCTTGAGAGACTATGGAGAGGAGGAAGGCGTGGACTCTCATGGTATGATGATTCTGATTCACGGCTGTGGAAAGCTGATCGCGTCACTGGCAAACCCAGCGTATGAGCCTCGCTGCGCTGCTCGCCGAATGTGCCAAGAAACGTTTTGTGTCCCGTGCAAAAAAAAAAAAAAAAAAAAAAAAAAAAAGACAGTCGGCACAACGAAAACAGTCGGCAGCGGTCCTGTTTCAATCTATAGGGGCTTTTTTGTTTTTTGTTTTTTGTGTGTGTGTGTGTGTGTGTGTGTGTGTGTGTGAGAGAGAGAGAGAGAGAGAGAGAGAGAGAGAGAGAGAGAGAGAGAGAGAGAGAGAG
>BFEA01000061.1:3719227-3735433 GCA_003427395.1 Chara braunii
GAGGAGGAGGAGGAGGAGGAGGAGGAGGAGGAGGAGGAGGAGCAGAAGAAGCATAAGGAGGAGGAGGAGGAGGAGAAGAAGAAGACGACGACGAAGAAGTAAAAGCAGAATTACAAGCAGAAGAAGCAGGAGGAGGAGGAGGAGGAGAAAGTGCAGAAGAGGAAGAAGGTGCAGAAGAAAAAGGAGGAGGAGGAGGTGGAGGAGGAGGAGGAGTAGGAGTAGGAGGAGTAGGAGGACGAGGAGGACGAGGAGGAGAGGAGGAGGAGGAGGACGAGGAGGCGGAGGAGAAAAAGAAGAAGCCGAAGCAGAAGCAGAACCAGAAGAAAATGAAGAAGAAACAGAAGCAGAAGCAGAAGAAGGAGAAGAATGGCAGTGCTGGATGGTGAAATGTTGCCCACCTCAGTCTCCTCTCCTCCACTCACCTCCACACCAATATGTCCCATATCTCAGCTTGGGGAGATCTGCTCCCAACAGAACATCGCCAACTCTCTCTCTCTCTCTCTCTCTCTCTCTCTCTCTCTCTCTCTCTCTCTCTCTCCACAAAATAAGAATAACATGAAGATGAGGAGGATGTGGAAGAGAAGAAGAAGCAGAATGGAAGTTTCCTCTCTCTTTCTCTCTCACAGAGATCCTCACTGGTGGAAGGCAGAGACTTGAGATGCTGATGCACTGCAGGTACGTCGAAGAAGCCAGCGATGGATGGTTGCAGACCACCAAGCTATGGCGCCAGGTAGTGGACTCCTCCATACCTCTCCTCCTGCCTCTACTCAGGGCTACTCTACTCCACACCACTGCTGGGCTGCTCTGTCACCAATCCAGCAGCCTGGTGGCAATGCGTGAATGAACCAACCTCACTCCCAAATACTACTGGGCCGGTGAACACTCTACTTGGCCTCTTTCCTAGTCTGATCAGACCATGATACGATGGCTTGGGTAAGAGGCGGTGATTTACGCCCAGGCCAAAATGCGTGCAGTGCCGTGCACCCAGGTCCCTATGCGTGCAATGCCGTGCACCCAGGTCCCTATGCGTGCAGTGCCGTGCACCCAGGTCCCTACGCGTGCAGTGCCGTGCACCCAGGTCAAACTCGCTGGCTCAGCAGCAGGACCTGGACCTCAAGCTGGCCTGCACACTATGGACGGACTCAGGCCCAGCCACCAACAGACAACCTGGGCCAAAACGTGAAACACCATCCTCCAGAGGTCCGAAGAGAACAAGCCTATGCCTGTTAGGAGGAAGCAGTGAAATGACACAATCTACACCAGGACGACACGAACTGGCACAAGACAAAACCGAACTGACAACAACAAAGCGCAACATAATAAAAGAACTCAGAACAGGCAAGATATCCACACGCCTGCCCGAAACTCACTCACCCAAGGTCCTCATGATGCCCAGGCCCTCTCTGCCAGTCCTAGGCCCCGAAGAGGGCCAGACAACAAGGAGCCTGCTGGAAATAATGCCTGGGCTACCCAGGCCCAGCGTGGGAGGCCCCAGCCACACTGAGTCACCGCCACTCTGGTGGAAACAGCAGTGGCCCGGTAGCGACAGAGTAGTGATGACCTCCTCAAGTCTGTGAAGGACCCCTAGTCCTTCTAGGCCCTTTCTGATGCGCCTCTGTGTCTTACCGCCTCCTGCTGGCCTCTCCCTTTGACAGGTATGGATATTCATTGCTGTGGATACCTTGAAGAGGTATGACTCATCCCGCTCTGGTGTACTCGGTGACGACTCATCAGCAATGCAGTGAGAATCGCCCCAGCTCCTCTACTCCCTCTAGCCCGCTTTTGATCTCTCTGCCACAAGCCACCTCCAGCTGGCCTAGTCCAACTCCTCGCTATGGAGGAGCAATGACAACCCACACTTTGACTCCTCGACTCTCTCTCGCCTGATCTGTCTTCCCCCGAACGTAAGGCGAGATCTTTACCAAACCGGAAAGAGAGCGTGTATACCTGCGTAGCATCGTGTTCGCGTTCAGTGACCGAACGCAAACGAGCGCCAAAACCCGCCGAATGCGAACATAAAAATATTTCTATAAAAAAGAAAGTTCTCAGAAAAATCTGAAAACAATATATGTTATGCATGGTAACCCACCGGACGTCCGGACCGGGTTCCAGACAGTCCGGAACAACATCTCCAGGTCCGGTGTCCGGTCCTTGTGTCCGGATGGAGGCCCCCAGGGAAAAAATAAAAAGAAATAAAGGGGCGTCCCAAGACGTTTTTCGGGTCCTGGCCGCCCCTTGAAAAATAATGGGGTGATTTTTCAGTGTCGTTTCACCGCACCGGACAGGGCCTAGAGGTCCGGACACAACACACTGCAGGTTTTTGGGGTGGCGGGTTTCACACAGGCCCGAGCAATTTCAAAGCGGCCGTTTCGACGTGCTGCCCGCCCCTGCTGACCGTTGCCGATAGATAGATAGATAGATAGATAGATAGATAGATAGATAGATAGATAGATAGATAGAGAGAGAGAGAGAGAGAGAGAGAGAGAGAGAGAGAGCACTGGCAGTGCTGCCAGTCTGAAGACTCTGACGTACTGAACTGAACTGCAAAGTTCAAACCTTTTTTTTTTTCCCTTAAAAAAGGGGGCCCTCGGGGCTGCATATTATTAACTTTGGGGAACAGTCTGAGGCCGGGAATCCCTCGACAATGCAACCCGGGAGTAACTGGTACATCGGATACCAGGCGTTGGGTCTTTATAAGCAAGGGACAGGAATGGCCGAAACTCGGAGCGCTGCCCTGCGATGAACCACAACCCTGATTGAATTTCAAACTTTTAAGTTATATATGAAGTTCTGAACTTAAATTATTTAATTCAGAGTTCAAACTTCGAAGTTCATCATACTTCTTTCAAAAAAAAAAAATCTCTGTTTCTTTAGTCTTGTGCCTGCTTTGCACTGCTTGCAACTCTGCGTGTCTGCTAGTTGAATGTGCTTGTTGATTTGCTGCAAGACAGGTGCTCTGCTGCCTGAACTACAAAGTGCAAAGCAGGTAAGTGCCTGCCAACAGCCTCCACTCCTACTCCCGTTTTTTTTTTTGTTTTTTTTTTTTGGTCCGGAGATTTTGCACCCCCTGACACCGGTCTGGACTGTCCGGGTCCGGTGATGTCCGGATCACCGGACAGTCCATACTGGTATGGAAGACAGTCCGGGAGTTAGGCACGTCGAGGCAGCGACCCAGCCACCAAGTGTTTGCAGCATTCTCATTGGCTCGTGACACATGTGTGACGACAATGCTGCTTCCTCATTGGCCCGTAACCAGTTTGTGATGTGTCGGCCTCACACAGCATGTGCCGAGGGCGCAACCACCTTAGCCCTGGGCTCAAGGGTACAGCGCAGCCCCTTTGCTTTTGGAAAGAGCCTGGCGGCTCACGTTGTTCTGTAACCAACTGGCGTGCTGCAACTGCCTGAGTAGTAAGTACCCACTTATGGAAATATTGTCGAGAACAGACCTCACGTGGATAGCGGGCACGAGGCTTGCTGGGGGGGCACAGCCCAGAACACTTGTATGCCTAATAAGGGCTCTGCGAGGCTCATTCCTCGCAAAAGGAGTTCATTTCGCTGATTGGAACACTGTTTGCCCTCTAGTTGGAATGAACTTCGATGAAGTCATCAGTTTTTCTGAAAATTTTCACGATCACGACTACAAAGAGGCTTCTGCCCAGTACTTTGCCCACCTTCTTCCCCCGAATAGAACGTACTGTCGTTATAGCTGTATTTATGACTGAAAGATAGTTTACGATACCCAATATTTAGCTATAATGACCGTACGTTATATTCGGGGGAAGACTGTAGCAGCATGTAATAGAAGTGCTCAATGAAGATTACATTATATTCGGGGGGAAATGGATGTCCAATGTACCTTGGACAGCCATTTTTCTCTTTTCTGTGTCATAATGTGCGGCCTACAGGAGTGCCTTCGGACACACTTAAACCATGACCATGCTGACACAAAAAAGGGTGTTGAACGTAATCTTGAATCCCAGACAGATGGCTGTCACAGAAAAAGGGTGGTTTCCAGCATGGGCACCTGGGCCGCGGGTCTGACACCTCAAATTCTGGAGGCGAGAAGCGAAAACGCAGCCGCCGATTGTGAATTTATCAACGGCGGACCCAGCGTTTGACGTTTCAGGCTCTCGTTTTCTTGTGGCGACAAGTTTCGGACTGCAAGGCTGGGGCCGTGTACGTGTGGTTTACGCGCGATGCCAACGTCGTGTGACATAACGTGCGGTTCCTAGACTTCCTTTTTCTGGGATTAAATTACATGTTCAGCACCCCCTTTTTTTTTCTTAGGACCTTACATTTTAATTGAGAAGAGAAGATTACATTTTAGTGGAGAACATTCAATAAAACTTTGCCGCAGACATGTGCTACATACTACATACCATACTTGCAAGCAGACGGACCGGACGAGCGTCCGGTCCGGTCCGCTTTGCCGCGTGCGGCACCCTCCCCCCGGACCAGACGGACCCGGACCGCTTTTTTTTTGGTTGGGGGGGGGGGGGGGGGCGTAACTGGTCGTCGGGCGCACATTCGTGCGCTGCACGGGTCCGGTCCGGCGGTCTGCCGCACGTGCGGAACCGCCCGGACGGTGTCCGCTTGCAAGTATGCTACATACTACATAGTACATACAGTAAGACGCACAACAGAATACCATATCTTTCCTTTGTTCCAGGATTTGAACCCGGGTTGCCTGGGTGAGAGGTCACCGGGCATTTTTTAACCACAACACTTGATTGCATGGGTAAGGCGCGATGTTTAAAACAATCAGCAGTCAAACACAACACTTGATTGCATTGGAACAATTCGTCAAGGCACATGATGCATTTTTTTTTAATTAATGTGATCACAGTTTGCATTTTTAAGCTAACCGGACTGGTTTTGACGGCAGTGTGAATTGAGGTCGATTAAAGCAAACTGTGATTACATGAATTAAAAAAATGCATCGTGTGCCTTAACGAATTGTTCCAATGCAATCAAGTGTCGTGTTTGACAGGTGATTGTTTTAAACTTTTAAGCAATCAAGTGTCGCGTTTGACGAAGGGTGACACATACCTCAATTTGGTAGAGCCTTTGGTTGCCTCCTCCGAAAGGAAAGTGACAAGTGTTGATGATTGTAACTTAGCTGCGTGTCCAACTCAACTGGCGTACTATTCTTTCGCCTTTTACTAAAGAATACCGTGGGTATTAAAAATGGAGAACAGCTGATTGTGTAGCTGGCATGGAGTGGACAGTAAGAAATATGAACCCCTCTGGCCAGGAATTGAACCCAGGTCTGCCAGGTCTGCGCTGTGGCAGGGTGCTATTAGACTCTACCAGTGCTCTGTATTCCGTCGCCGGGACTCGAACCCGGGTCGCCTGGGTGAGAGCCAGGTATCCTAACCAGACTAGACTACGACGGAGATGTTAATTGAGGTTGACCTCATCTACCTTTGATGATGTACTTAAACTACCAGTACTTGGGCACTGCGCGCCGTGCCGACCGCCCAAATCTCGAAGCAGCGCGGGCTGTCGATTCGATTTATTGACGGCCCGCTGGCCGCGGAAATCGCGTAGCGTTAATGCTAAGGCGTCGCCCAAGTACTGGTGGTTTAAGCAAAACCTTGTCCTGTGACCAGTTCTTTCAAAGCACTCGAGTGTCTTAACTGTGATTATATCGTCCAACAAAGCCTTGTGCCCGAACCGGTTCTTTCAAATCAATGAAGTGATTTGGTCGACATCTGATCTATAGCTCGACTAGTAGAGGCTTTGTGATATCGAACCACCACTACCTTTCGCAGGCAAACTCGAAACACAAATATAACCTGTACCGCATTCTTTGGAGGCCGGGCCCCACGGGACCAAAATGGCTGGCGATGCCAGCCAAAACAAAAGAAAAGTTGGCGCTGGTGCTTTGCAAGAGCTTGGTGCGCAGTTTTTTTCCGCCTTGGCAGAAAAAGAGGCTCTGAGGTAGTGGTGGTTTTGCTGTTGTTTCAAAATTCAAAGCAATCGAGTGTTATGTTCGACAGATGATCTGTACCTCAATCCAGTGGAGCCTTGGTTGCCTCCATTAAAACAAAGGTTGGTAGAACAGAATAGCAAGTGTTCTGTTTGACATCTGATCTATACTATTCTATAGCTCAATCCATAGAGGCTTTGTGCTCTAAGCTATTGTTTCAAAGCAATCAAGTGTTATGTTCGACAGCTCATCTATAGGTCAATCTGGTAGAGGCCTTGGTCGCCTCCAGGAAAGAAAAGTGTTGATAAAACAGTTCAGCTGATTGTGTAAGTGGAACGGGAGTTTCCTGAACAGTAGAAAAGAGAATTGCACTGGCCGGGAATCGAACCCGGGTCTGCACCGTGGCAGGGTGCTATTCTACCACTAGACCACCAGTGCTCACATTTCCGTCGCCGGGACTCGAACCCGGGTCGCCTGGGTGAGAGCCAGGTATCCTAACCAGACTAGACTACGACGGAGCTGTCAAACAAGTTTGACTTAACCATTATGACGTTTCTCGGCCTCTGCACTCGAGGGACCATAGATTCGTAGGTGCTTCTTCCTTCTTGCCTCTGCCTCTCTCTCTCTCTCTCTCTCTGCTTTTTCAATTTTAATTTTGACCGTTTGTTGATTGGTGTGTGTAATTGTGGCGCAGGGGTCATGCTAATCTCTCTCTCTCTCTCTCTCTCTCTCTCTCTCTCTCTCTCTCTCTCTCTCTCTCTCTCTCTCTCTCTCTCTCTCTGCTTTTTCAATTTTAATTTTGACCTTTTGTTGATTGGTGTGTGTAATTGTGGCGCAGGGGTCATGCTAATCTTTCTCCTCATTGTTCCAATTTGAATGCCTATGGTGGTCCCATGGAGAGTGATCATTTGTTGCGTTGTCACCGCCGTGTGGTTGCAGAACCTGCCATCAGAGTTTTCGCGGTTGTTACCTCGGAGCATCTCTAAGATGTGGCTTGAGGACTCGATGGGAAACGCGTGGACCTCTCGGTTTCTCGGCTCCAAAAGGGGAATACTGAGTGGGGGATGGAGAGCGTTTGCCAAAGACCATGGCCTCGTTCCTAATGACTGGGTTATCCTCGAGAAGCTTTCGGACACAAGACTGAAGGTACTACGGTCTGTCGATCCCTGATTTCATTCTACTACAACAAATATCTTGTAATTAAGATTGAATTAATCTATTTATGACTGGAACTACTTATATAAGAATGATAGTCCAATTAAAATATTTCATGAACTCATCCAGACTTCCATTCCATCTCTTCTAGCATGGAGTTCGATATGTGAACCCAGTGATAAAAAAGGTGAGAAGAGAATCACAACTTCATTCAGAACTGTCCAAGAGGATAGAAGAACGGAAGAACGCCTGAAGCGCTTAGACATTCATCCACAGTATCAGGACTTGTGGAAACATTCCCTGTGGGAAGAGTACGAGATCTCTTCCCAATCTCGCCACCCCTTGCTCCCTCAGCTCTTATCTCTGTCCCTTCAGTACCTCTACAAGCAGACCTCATGCCCTGAGTACTTAAGAAACCTCCCCCGTATGCCTTCCCTGGTCGTTGCATGGGCGGGCTGCCCGGGAAAACAAGGTGACCTGGGTGGCGCGGCTGGTAGCCTAGTCCTTTTTTTTTTTTTTTTTTTTTTTTTTYTYTTTTACGGAGTGCCGACGACCGCCGACTGGTAGGTGCCGACCAGCTGACTGGTCGGCTGGTTGGCAGCCGACCAATCAAGAGGCGCCGACCGTAGGCATGTGCAACTCTGAATATGAAGCAATAGTCGTTGTCAGAGAAGAAAAGTGAGGAGACCTTTCGGTTTAATATTTATAACATCAAAAATTTAGAATAATAAAATCTTGATTCGGCTCGTCTGTTAGGGATGGCAAAGTTGGGGTACAAGAAGGAAGGGGGGTAAAGGTGGTGGTTTTGCATACGCCATCAGACGGACGTGGAAAATAAGGGGGAGGGGTGGCAAGGGGGTTGCGTTTATTAAACTTTATTTGCATGTCATGAAATGTAGTGAGGGCTGTGAGACTACGTTTGTTTGTATTGCATGGCCTTTGCAATGTGGAATATCGTGGAGAGGAAGTCCATGAACGGTAAAAGGTTATATCGCGGAGACATTGGAGAGTCTTCAGCATGAGGTGAATTATCCGTGAATATGATTGATTTGCATTCAAACTGTAGTAAACTTTTCAAAATGATTGAAACGAGTGGATGTTGTTAGCAAATGTATCTGATCGCCTTTTCCCCTTACTTCCTTAGAGTTAATGTGCTGTGTTTTTCCCTTTTTCATCTCTTTTATCTAAAGGTGGTAGCTACCCTTACGTCATTGAATCCGCCCGGATTTGAGCTTACAGTCTGTTTATTGACAGTGATCATGTGTAGTGGGTGTGTCGCATTGAACCAAGAGGCAGGTATGAGCAAGTGTGCTATCAATTGGGATCCTCTTTGGGGTACTTTATTTGTGTTGTCACTGTTGTGCATAATTTATCCTTATCATACCAGGTCCAAGGAGGCCTGTGTTCTGTTGAACTGTATGCGTCGTAACTTGTAATGGTTCTTTTTGTATGTGTGTATGTGTGTGCGTGTGTGTGTGTGTGTGTGTGTGTGTGTGTGTGTGTGTGTGTGTGTGTGATGATGTCGTGTGTGTGTGTGATGATGTCGTGTGTGTGTGTGTGTGTGTGTGTTTATTGTACTTATTTTATTGTGCGATGTTTGTTGGTAATGGGTTGGTTGCTTTCTCTGGTAAGGTTTCAATCTTCAGGAGTGGGGGCAAGCCACCACTGAATCCACCTCCAAAGAAGAATGGGCGGAGACCGAAAGCAGAAATGGAAGCTCGTGCGAAAGCTGAGAACAGTGCACAAGACCTGGAGTTGCTATCCAAGGCAATCCAGAGGCGGAAGCGGACTGCACTCGTCAGCAATGGATCTGGAGAAGGGACCGGAAAACGCCGAAAGGTGGGAACACGGCCACCTGAGGAATCCCTGGGTGTCGAAATGGGAAAAAATGATGCTGTGGATGGACGAACTGAAAAAGGGGATAGCCTGCCAAATTTGCCAGCAGCCGTCATTAACACGGAAGAAGGCCGCCGGGTGGGGAGAATCAGATCAAACAGAGGAAAGTCTCAGGTGGAGGGGAGGTATGTAAACCAAGGAGCTGTGGTGCTGTCCAACAGTACAGAGGAGAAAGGAGAGAGCAAATCGACGCCATTGAAGAAGGCAGGAGGTGTTAGTGATGGCGATGCTATGAAGAAATCGCCAAAAGCATTCGATTTGCTCAAACCTCGAAAGACTAGCTTGGTCTCTGGTCAAGGAGGGCAAGAGGCAGAAGACCTAAGCTATGTGGATGTGGCCAAAGAAGGTATCATCACGGTAGTCCAAGTTTTAGATAAGAGGATCACGGAAACCGGCAAGCAGCAACTGTACGTTTTGCTATCAGGGGCCGATAAACCGTTATGGATCGATCAGAATGCTCTCAGTACTGACAAACTGTTCGACAAGACCCCTCCGCCACTGCGAGGAAGGCCAGCCACTACCAATCGGAATAAGAAGAAAGGCAAGAGATAAGCTCTGTACTGTTTTTCTCGTCATCAGTTCTAGAGTCCCCACTCAGGTATGCGTTCTCTAGTCTGATATCCTCTCTTGTCCTTCTGCTACGCATGTGACTCCTTCATGATGCAAACCCCAAATTTGGGACAGTGCCGTCAATTACAACCCAAGAAGAAGTGGAATGACACAAGAGGAGAGAGAGAATGAGGAGAGGAGGAGGAGGAGGAGGAGGAGGAGGAGGAGGAGGAGGAGGAGAAGGAGAAGAAGAAGAAGAAGAAGAAGAAGAAGAAGAAGAAGAAGAAGAAGAGGAAGAAGAAGAAGAAGAAGGAGGAGGAGGAGGAGGAGGAAGAAGAAGAAGAAGAAGAAGAAGAAGAAGAAGAAGAAGAAGAAGAAGAAGAAGAAGAGGAGGAGGAGGAAGAAGAAGAGGAAGAAGATGAAGCAGGAGGAGGAGGAGGAAGGAGAAGAAGAAGAAGGAGAAGGAGAAGGAGAAGGATAATAATAATAATAATAATAATAATAATAATAATAATAATAATAATAATAATAATAATAATAATAATAATAATAATAATCAGAAGGAGAAGCAGAAGGAGAAGAAGAAGAAGAAGGAGAAGAAGAAGGAGAAGAAGAAGGAGAAGAAGTAGAAGAAGAAGAAGAGACTTGTCTTTCTGACTTTCCGGTTGGAAAAGGAACCAGAATGACTGTTACATGCCCAGTTGGGCGATGTACATAATAACCGAGGATCCGCAATGTGATAAAAAGGCCTGAATGGACAATACAGTGCAAGTGGGATCTCAACAAGCAATGTGCATTCCGATACATACAAAAGGGTGCTTTATAGTGCAGGGAAGACTTTAGGTACAAGTCCTGACCTGACCGGGACTGACCCCTTTCACGTAGTACGAGATAGCGAAGCAGAATGCTAGAATACTAAGGACTAGCCCACTCAATGTTTCAACGGAGACCAAACATACATCATGCTCATCACAAGGTATTATGGGGCCTGGCGCTACACACAGGAAGGGGGCGCCAGGTCCAGACATACACGGACGAAGAGGAGGGGATCAGACGAAGAAGAGGAAGGGGGAGATGGGAAAGTCGTCAACACCAAGTACAAGTCCCAAATAATCCGGCTTCAAAATGTCTGAAGTCCAACGTCGAGTCTGGATCCAAATATCACCAAGCTCTCTCTCTCTCTCTCTCTCTCTCTCTCTCTCTCTCTCTCTCTCTCTCTCTCTCTCTCTCTCTCTCTCTCTCTCTCTCTCTCACTCTTTCTCTCTCTCTCGCGTAGTCTGCTGATGCAGTGAAGTCAGATAGCGAGAGGGTGAGAAGGAGATGGTGGACTGAGAAGAGGAAGAAGAAGAACTCTCTCTCTCGTGTGGCAGGTACTAACCTGTGAAGATGGCGCTGTGCTGCAGGTACCTCGAAGACGAAGCTGGAGCAATGGCGCTGCAGGTAAGTCCCTCTGGCCTCCGCCCAATCTCTCTCTCTCTAGTACTACTCTAGCTGCTAGGGGGCCCAGCGCTGAAGACTACAGCTAACGCTACTAGTGCCCAGCGCTGAAGACTACTGCTAACGCTGCCACTACTCCTGCAGCGCTCCTCCAGAGTGCTGCTGCCGAATCCTGAAGACTACCTCCTGCCTCCTGAACTGCACGTGAAGTGCCTGGTAAGTACCTAGGAACTGCCTTCCTGCCTGCAGGGCGGGCCAGTCCTATATACTGCTGGCCCGTCCAGGAGGCTGCTCTTGCCAATGCCGAAACGTGCCAGACCCTGGCGTTGAAGCTCAAATAAAGTTTGTCTTGAAAATAGGCCCGAAATGGCCGGTGAAAAAACCCTGGTTTGTTGCCTGAGTTTCAGGGCAGGTCGAACCAACGAGGGCCCGAAAATAGTCCTCAGTTTCAGGCTGAAGACACTCAGGGCCGGAAAGGCCCTGATTTAGCCTGAAACGACACAGGGCCTGTAGGCCCTTGTTTTCAGCCTTTCAGGCTGAAACGACACAGGGCCTGTAGGCCCTTGTTTTCAGGCTTTTGGCCTGAAAACGTCACGGGCCTGGAAATGGCCCGTGCAGCCTGTTGCTTGCGCAGCATGTAACAATGACCCTGACCAGAACAGAAACGAGCTGTAGCCGCCGCAGTAAACAGGGAATTTGAGGGAAATGAAAAACGAAGGATGACAGTTCGAGATTAGGAAGTGCTCGAAGCAACACTCTTTCATTCTTTTCAAAAAAAAAAGAAAAAAGAACACTCTTTCATCTTGAGATTGCCCCGGAGAGAGTGATCGAGATCCCCACTGGTGCATCAGGATCCGTTGCACGAAAGCAGCTCCGTTTGCTTCCTTGTATCATCCCTCAAGAGTTGTTCCAAAGATGATCAAGGTTATGCCATCGAGTCTTCTCGATGTTTGCCCACCAAACGGCGGCCGTCGAAGAAGTAGAGTGGTTCGTAATCGTCACGCCAACCAAGGTCTGCTCGAGCTTTTGTTTGGCAACAAGAGTGAGACTGATCTGCTATCAGTAATCGTCCAAATGACCGTCAGTGGTATGCTGTGAGGCTGTGTGAGCTATGTTTTCAAGAATTCCATCACATCAGGCTGTGTGTTGTTATGAGATGTTGTTTCATGAAAACAATATCATTTTCATCCGCCTGTGTAACCTCTGTGGTAGAAGGGCTGTTTGCTCTGAGCACCCTTGCAATGCTTGTGAAGGGGAGAGTTCGGTCACTTCGGTGATTTGAATGAAGGCGCGCAGGAAACTTGGGTGAAACTTAGAAGCAGAAGATTGGATGATACAGGCAATGAAAATTGGGAATGAAAACTGCACGCGGAGACAGCCCGGTGGAGGGGGAGAGGTTTGGCGTTTTCGAAAGAACAGATGTGGAAGAGATTGGGCAAAACTGGATGGAATTGGAACATATAAGAGGGGGGAAAACAGGGGGATGAAAACAGTTGGGGGGAGGGTGGCACATGGGAGAGTGGAGTTCTCCCTCCCTGGGCCAATTCTTTAACCGACAGTGATTGTCATCTACAATCCCTACACACAGAAATCACTAATGTGAAAAATCTGGCATCTGGGCCGTCTGCGGCTCTACTGGGCCGACGGCCCAGATCGTTGTGTGATCTTCTGATTTTAAGATCGCACGGCAATCCAGGCCGTGCGTGGTCCTACCGGGCCACGGTCAGGATCGAGGCGCCGTCTTAAGATTTTGGGATCGCGCAACGATCTGGACCGTCAGTCCGGTACCGGTTGGCCAACGGCCTGGATAAGAAGTTTGCAGCCCAACCTAAGTTAGGGCTGCCAGGCCTGGGAAAAAACCGGTTCCAGGCAGGTCAGTCCCCTATTGGGCGCAGCGGTCAGCCCTTTTCCTGCACATATATTTGGCAGCGCATAGTGGGCAGACACACGCACGCGGTGTATAGCGGCTGAGACAACATGCACTCACATCGAAGTCCGCCCGCCCGCCCGCCCCCCTGCACAAACACACGCACACACGCATGCACGCACACATGCACGCAAATGCATCGTGGGCAGGCTGTCGGTGTTCAACCTCCTGAAGAGTTGGTGAAAGTCCAACGAAACAGTCTGGCACAGTCATGCTTTTGTGGAGTTGTGTGTGTGTGTGTGTGAGTGTGTGTGTGTGTGTGTGTGTGTGTGTGTGTGTGTGTTGTGTTTTATGATGCGTGGCTCCTGCGACAAAGTCACAGCATGCTGTGATACAATCCGCGTTACAAGAACAACACCATGAAACGAGTCGCACCGTATCCAAATTTTAATACTGTACATCACAAACGGCAAAGATGAACAAAAGCCAAAAAAACAAAAGGACAATATCCATCACTATAATGACGCGCAAAGGAGCTCAAAACAGAATGGGGAACAGCAGCCAAGCCACACAAACGCCACCATGTTCACAGAAAGCTCCACATCTCCGATAACTGTGCAAAGGGGAGGGCGAATGGATTACATATGTAGTCGGCAACAAATTACTACAGTGATAACAACCATAAGACTCAGGACTTTCCATTCGTTACGGTTACCATGCCGACTCAGACAAGATGCGAGGAGTTTTACGATAGATCAGGAAAAAGGACATCCGGGAAGCTGCAGAAACCAAACCCTTCATCAACACAGTAGTCTCGTTAAGATTCTCAGTTAACTAAAGCATGGTCCACCAAATAACATTTTAGGACTGGAAAAAACGGGGCGGAGCTCATCATTAGCGCGTCCTACGAGAATCCGTTGAGCAGCAACAATCAATCGAAGCACACTTGACCTAATGCTTGAACCCATCCACGAGCAAACGAAACAAATCCGTACACAACTACTTAGTTGTCCCTCACGAGTATTGCCGAGACAGCTACAACACCCTCACCAGGGAACCCACCATGCGAGTAAGGACTTACGACAGACATCGATTAAACCAAAGAAAGAAAGAAAGTAAGGAAGTATGGAAAAAGAAACATATCAGCCTTCTCCTCAAAAACAAGCCTCGGTACTAACGACGAAGGGTTTTCCAGAGTAGGACAATCACAGTGGGAGGGTGCGAACTCAACCGCCCAGAGAGAACTTCTTCCAGCCAACGCAACCTGCATGCCACCATATAGCTCAAAAATGCTGCCATAGGAACATCATGGTGATGACAAGGAAGACAACCACTTGCAGCGAAAGCCAAAACGACGCCGCGACCATACTAAAGATGCAGGTAGCAGGGGGAGAGGGCGAATCCGCAAAGCAGATGGAAGCATGCTGGGCGCAGGCCGACCACATAGCAAAAAGCATCAGACACACGGCGAGGGAGTAGAGGAGAGCAAGGAACAGGACGGGGGCACATAGACAGTAGGCCATCGGCAAGCAGCGATTGAAGCGAGAAGCCATGACTTCCATATTGGGGAGAGTAGCCACTACACAGCAGGATCAGACTTTCCGTCAGCGAGATCCACTGATCATACCCTACGCAACAGAGGAGAAGGAAGTTTCGCTAAAAAAACTGGGCACTGAGGGTCATCAATCAAAATTAGCACTAGCGCCGGATCTCTACGCCTTGCACCATCTGGCAAACGCGGGAGTGGAAGTGAAATTCCGATAGCCGTTGGTGGAGTACAGCGACCGGATCGACTGATGATCCAAGAATGACAAAAAGGCGAGGTGCGACGTGAAGGACAGAACGAAGACGAATGCCACGACAATCAAGCTCAGAAAATCCATGCCGCAGTGCCTTCTTGGTCGCCTTGCTAGCAGTCCAGAAGCGAGGTACTCATAATATCCTACATCCATTATTCGTAAACATACACACGACAGACAACCCAGCGCGGAGTGAAGGAAGGAACACAACAGGACAATAAACCAGGGGTAAGCGATCAAGGACACATTAAGTGAATACTTGAGCAACCGAAATCCGAAAAAAGCGGAAAAAAACAGTAAAAGGAAGAAGAAGAAAGGAAGGTCCCAATTCAGTCAGACAGCCCCAAAGTGCCGACGTATGTTTAAGAGGGCGATGGATCACGCTCTTAAGTACTTTTCACCAGCTCCCATCATACTGGCTCTTCAGAGAACTAAACCTCCCACATATCGTACTGAAAGGGACATGAACCGTTTAACGGGCATAGCCCAGGTTCCATAGACCACACAGAAACAAGGAAGGAGAAGAATTTTGCTTCAATCATACAGTCGAGGGAAAGGGGGAAGGGGAGGGGAAAAAAAAGGGGGGGCGGGAGGGGGGACAGCAGGGGCACAAATCTTTTTACCCCTTCATGCGTCATGTAGTGAAGCTCCCACTCGAACAATCAGGAATGCGAACCACTACTGTGCACACCGATATCGTCGAACAACAAAAAGCCCGGCGAACACCTTCACCACCTCAGTGCAAATACAGCGATGGACGGAGTATACTACTCGGAGGGCATCAAAGAGAGGAACCCGCCATCGTGCCCCTTAGTTCATGCCGGAATTAGGTGATCACAGCTGGAATATCGTGCGCGCGTGCCACAATCAGGTAACAACGCCGATAATCCCATGCGGAGGCGAGCGGCTTGGGATAGGAAGCTCTCGACAGCGGGAGTTCCTAGCGCAAGCACACATCGCCTCATAGTCGGGAAACGCTTCGTCCGAAACCAGAGGGATAATGGCATTGATGGCATGGTATATATCCAAAGTTAGATCAAATAGAGCGCGGTTGTCCGAAACGCCGGGAACAATAAAAAAACTGGGACCGGGGGAGCAGAACCTGGGCCGAAAAAAAGCATAATTCAGGTTTGTCCTTTTTCTCGGCAAGGCGAGCAGAGGATTATACCCACGGTATGCCCCTCGTCGGGTGACCTCCAGAGGTAAAGGTCCGAACACAGGCCCCAGGGTCGAACAGACCTTTTCCTTTTTCTTTTCAAAAGAGCAGGGGGGGTCTCTTCGAGGACTCTTTAGTTTTTCGTAGGGCCATAATTCGACGGTGGGGTCAGCGCCAGTTCGTTCCTTAGACCTATAGTACAGAGAAACATCTTGTGGAAAGGATAAAAGGGTAGTCGATCATAAAAAAATATTTTTTCATCTTTATTTTTTCTCACTCTTATTATTTTTAATTTATTATTTTTTTAATAATGCAAGAGCGTGTGTGTGTGTGTGTATGTGTGTGTGTGTGAGAGAGAGAGAGAGAGAGAGAGAGAGAGAGAGAGAGAGAGAGAGAGAGAGAGAGAGAGAGAGAG
>BFEA01000061.1:3747755-3757777 GCA_003427395.1 Chara braunii
AGATTGTTTCCTTGGAGTTGCACCTACTCAATGACATCAGGAGGCTGAACCCTCGGCAATCCGTGCGTTCCCCATATTACTCCCCAGGAGATTGCTGTCACGATGGTAAACTGCCCACGAGCAAACAATGCAAGTGCAACATGGCAGCAGCAGGCAACGACTCAGCGAAGTGCCAAGCAATGCTGCCGGGGCAACCCGACAGCAGAACGCCAAAGCGATTTGCGATGGACCGGCAGTGCAAGCGGAAGCGGACGGCCAGCACAGCAGCGGTGCAGAGAAGAGTGAAGTATGAGGCAACACCAAGGAAGCAGGCAAACTACACAGCACACAAGCAAAGAATGTGGAAAGGCAAGTAACGGAGATGGGCAGCAAGGCAACAGCATTGCGAAGCACAAGGCAACACCAACAAAGCAACCAGACTGCACGGGAAACACACCGGCTATAAAGAACAAACAAGATGGGAGGCAAGCTGGATGCACAGCAAAGCAGCGGCGGAGCGCAAACAAGGCAGCCGCACGTGGAGCAAAGCCCATCCAACTTGATCCAAGCCCTACTTACGGAACAAGAAGAACCCCGTAGACTGTTGGTTCCCACCATTTGCTGAGCCAGAAGGCCACTCCGGCAGAGTTCTACTGTCACCCATAGACCATATGCACCCCAGACATCACAGACAGAGCGCTTCCCCCTAAGAGTCCTGCAGGCACCCCAAACCACCGACGACCGACTATTTAGCTCTTCTCAAAGGTGCTCACCTGGACCCACATAAAGTCAAACAATCAAGAAAGAAAAATATATATACATACATCGACGTCTGGAGAGTCGAGGCCTGTGTATGTGACAGTTGGGGGGAGGGAAGGGCGGGGAAAGGGGGGCCGCAGGGTCACCCTGCAGGTTGGGGGGGAGGGGGGGGGGGGAGGGGCCGGGAGGGGTTAGTGCAGAGAGAGATGCATAAAAGGAAAAAGCTGGGAAATTGTGAAGAGACTCAAGAGAGTGGATATGTGGAATTGAAGGGTCCATTTGAATTGAAGGGGGAACAATGGGGGAACAATGGGGGAACAATCTGATGTACAGGGGGAGAATAGTTCAATGAACCCAGTCAGATAGAAAGCAGAAAGCTCGTCAATGTCGAGAAGCAGGATGTCTCAGCGCAGATACAATGTCTCCAAAAATTGTACTAGTAATCAAGTAGCCCAATGTCATGTCAGCATAGAACAGGCTGATAGGAGGGAGATAAGACTTAGAGGGTGGACGAGAAAGTGTCCGTCAGCGTAGCAGATAGATCTCCCTCACAAGCCCACTTCTCCTTCGGGCATCTCCAACTTCCACGTCAGCAGACAGTCTCCTCTGACACACTCTGAACACGAACAGACCTCCACGTGGCTCCTGCACAGCGCAGACAACCTCGGAAGGCGAATCAGCAATGCGCAATATCGATCACGAACGCAGACCGGTTAGCTTTCCACAATCTCACAGCCCTGATCCTCCTCCTCGCCGGTGTCTCATCAATGTTGCAGACAGTGTGGCAAGAGCCACGTCAGCAAAGTCAAGTATCCAGCTCGCGCCACAGACAGAGAAGGCGCCAGCCCAAAGCTTCAGCAGTCTAGCGTCGTCGTCAATGTCGAGCCAGCGTAGAGCCAGCATCGAGCCAGCGTCCAGCCAGCGTCAAGCCAGCGTCTGCATCGAGCCAGCGGTCAGCAGGGGCTGAGCCAATATGTAGTGTTGACTCTAGTCGACCAGCCGCTGGTCTCTCAGGTTCGATGGCCCAGATTGTCTCGCAGCTAGTAGCTTGGATCGTTACAGGTACAGATTACAGATTCCCACCTGGACTCGATTCTTGACAGATACGTGCAAACAGCCAAGTGTGTGTGTTTGGTCGGCGGCCTGGACTGGGTCCATGTTGACTTTGACTCGTGAGCCTGAATTTCCGAGCTGGCGCAATGCACGGATTGCTGAAATACCCTCACGGAGGGCTGCTCACACTACCACTTCCGAGAGTGCATCTACCTTTTTTTTTTCCCGTGTCTCTTTTTCGATCTGACATGGAACAAGAAGCATGCCATTGATTGCGGCATGGAAAACATACCCATGATTGGTACCTGAAAGTTTCTTCTGACAAATCTGGTCCATTCAGTGATTTCAGAAAGATGTCTCTTTGGGAAAAGGTTTTTTTTTTTTTTTTTTTTTTTTTTTTTTTTAAATAACCATGCTACCATGCTAGGGGGAGTGATATGAGCATCCCCTTCTAGCGGGCCGCCTGGTCGCTCCAATCTATTGGTGGGAAGCAACACCTGCTGGAAAACGGGTCCAGCGTCCCACTAAACATCCTCAAAGCTGATTTTCACACAGTGTCCTGCCAGCATTGATTGCCCGTATTACCGGGGATTGACTGCGCAGGCGCTGTCCCACATGACCAAAAGATACGGTGCTACCTTACAAATTCACTGCAATAACATGATCATCATGGTCATCGTCGTCGTTACTTGTTCCCTTGGGCCCTATGCCACTTATATGACTCTCAGGCTTGCCACCCAACACCACCCACTTTGCAATGCCTACACACAAGCTCTTGCTTGCCACTGCATCCATGGTTTTTTCCAGACTGTGGCAGTGGAGCACGCGATCGGATAACACTTTGCCGTCGATCAGCGGATGGCCGGAGGTCGCAAAGCACCGAACGTTGTACTCAAACTGCTGGACGGTAAGAGTCGTGGGTACTTGCCGGGACACGCCATTGATTTTGTACGTTACTGTTCTCGCCGTGCGATCAAACTCGATGTCGATATTCCACGCTCTGAGCTCACCCTGTGCGCGTTGAAAGTTGCAGGTTGGCTCTGTTGTCGGGCAAATACTGTTCAGCGGATCGACGAGCACGTGCACCTTAGGGTACATCCAATACCTGTTTGTGATGTGGTCGCAGCAACCGCCCTCGTTGAACAGCACCTTCAGCAGGCAGCGCACAAGCTCGAGGCCCTTTTGGAAACCCTTTTGCCCGATCCCTTTGTAGACAGCCGAATAGCACGCAACCATGATGCCTGCACAGACAATTACGGCAAGCTTGGTGTTTACCCAGGCGATGGCAACAAGAAGCATGCCACTGATTGCGCTGAGCAGCGACCCTTGTTGGCGAAGTCTGTACACTGATCCATGGACCATCACACTGGCCCTCGCTTTCACCATCGGCTCCTTCGCGTCCGTTACCCCGAGAAGGAAACTTTCACGACTTTCGTCCGAGAAGATCTTGTCTGCCAGGAATTCCTCTGGAGGCTGATTCAGGAATCGTCCGCTACCGAGCCTCATCATTTCTTCAAGATCGTTGCGATCGTACGGTGCACTGAATGATATCCCATTGTAAGTCCGCGTCGTCAGACCCGAGGTGCAGTTGAACTCGGCGAGTACAGTAGCCCCAGTGTGTGCGAGCATTCTCTTCGGCATTAACCATTCGACATGATCCCGCTTCCGCCTTCCCAGGAGCAGCGGTATGTACCACAGGAGGTTGACTCCCCAAAAAAAAGATGTACAAATCGTCACGGCTTGGATGCTTTTGAATACCAAGCCTGCTAATCCCGCCACGAGCGTACATACCAGTGCGAACACTTCGCATGCAGTATCCGTAAAGATCCATTTCTTGAAGAACACGACTGTGGTCCCACCCGCTTTACGCATCTGTTTCTCGATTACAACCCGCCATTTATGGATCTGGCTGGTGATCCGCTGTCTACTCCACTTCAAACGCATTGTTCCTCCAAAGTTTGCCCACTACCGTCTTCGCCCGAATAGAACACCCAGTATTTATCGCCGTCTCTGGGCTGAAAGTTGTGCCAAATACAGCTTTAATGACCCCGGGCCGGTGTTCTATTCGGGTGAAGACGGTTGTTCGTTTAACAGTCTAGCCTCAAGTTAGCATGCTGCAGTGAGATCTACTACCATATCTGGGTACACTGTCAATGCCGCTGCTTCTTTCACCGCCGCGGTTGCTCAGGCTTTGTGTTAGATTTTTTATAATTCTGATTTCGTCGACCCAGTCCGGCTCTTGACTGGCCTCTAGAAGACGACCGGAGTCTGGTCTTCACGGCACTGCGTTTGTTTGACACACACGTGACACGGCAACCAAAGAATGAAGTGAGATTTACATCATCGTACAGCCTAAAGCCTGAGGTCGACACGGTGACAGCAATCTCCTGGGGAGTCCCCTTGGGTGGTCTGAGAATCAAAGACAAACAGATTTTGTGGATGGAACGTGGGAGTCAGACTTGGAGCGGATGAGGTCGCGCTTTTCGAGCAAGTCACAGGACTCACAACACAGTGCCTACCACCACTAGACTCCAAAGTATAAATGTACAGAGTCTTTTTTTTTCTTTTCTTTTCTTTTCTTTCTTTACTTGCAATTTTTTTTTATTTTTTTTTTTGAAAAATCATTGGTGCCCATTCTGCCAAATTCAAAGTGGAAAAAAAAAAACCCTAAACCTTTTTGAAAAARAAAAAAAAAAAACTAAACCTTTTTTGCCTAATTCAAAGTAAAAAAAAAAAAAAAAACTAAGTAGTAAATACTAAATACCATGCACTCGCCTTCGGGACATCCGTTAAACGTGGAACGATACAGAGAATGAAGGTTAGCATGGCCCCTGCGCTTTCAAGGTTAGCCAGGCCAGGCCCACCGGGCCACCGCTGGTCGCTCCAGTCTATTAGTGGGGAGCAGCACCTGTGGCCCTGCGTGAAACTGAAACTGGGTCCACTTTCCTATTGCAGTACTGTAACACTGTCATTTTAATACCAGGCATCAGGTTCCCCCATTGGCAAGCAGTTTGCAGATACCCCTTACTTAGTTCCGTTCCCTGCCCAGCTCTGACTCGGAGCATCCGGTCCCGTCAACCATTCCCTGCCCAGGTACCCCGTACCTAGCCTTCCCTAGGGTTTTTTTTTTTTTTTTTTTAGCCTTAGAAGTTAGTACCTAGTTTAGACCCCAGCCCAGATCCCTATCCATCCAATCTCCAAAGGATTTGGATTCCCTGCCCCATCTCAATCTACCCAAAACTCGTACATGCTGTGGACCTAAGCCCCACGGAACTCTTCCTTTCCGCCACTAGCTAACGTGACCCCGCTTTTTTTTTTTCTGTCACGGTCCAGCACGACCCATTGTACTGTGGCTAGAGCTAAGCGCGTGTGCATCACAGCATCCATGGTGTTCATCAGATCTTTGCAATATAGCACAAAGTTGGTGAGTATGATGCTTTCTATCAACGGGTGCCCAGAGGCGGCAAAGCATTTCACATTATACTTGAAGTCCTCTTCCGGAAGGGCTGTTACGACGCTGTCGTGCACCCTGCCAACTCTATAGGACACGGTTTTTGTGCGGGGGTCGAAGAAGATATGTACCCCCTTCTGCTTGAGCGTTGCCAAGGCTTCCTCATAACTGCAAGAGGGTTCGGCTCTACGGAAAATGCTATGGTTGGGATCCACAAGTACCCGTAACTTGGGATAGATCATGTACCTATTTGTCATGTGGTCCCCACAACCAGGGGCACAGAGCAAGACTTTGCCAAAGTACAACATAATCTTCAGTGTCGAGTCGAAGATATCTGTTGTCGTCCTTGTTACGACGGCCATGTAGAGTGCAAGCACGATTGCACTGGATAGGCAGACAACAAGCCTGTTGTTCGTGAGGGACATGAGAACAACAAGCAATGCCATGATCACATTGAGCTGAGGTTGTAGTCGACGTAGATGGAAGACCGGATCGTGGACTCGAGCACACGCCCTTGCTCTTACCACTGGTTGTCCTTTGATGGTGGCCAGGAAGTATTCCGGCAAGGGGCAACTACATACCTTCAGATGCATGAACTCTTCGGTTCCATGTTGAAGCATCCGTGTATGCCCGAGGGATAGCATTTTCTCAAGATCGTGATCGCGGTAACGTGCGCTGAACGTAAGCTGGGATGCCTCGTATGTACGCGTGGCCTGAGCCCTGACGCATGGGTACTCCTCGAGCAAGGTCACGTTCTCCAGGAACGGGGATTTGATCATATACTTGGGCAGTATCCATTCTCCATCGTCGATCTTGCTAAAACAGATTGATCCGTACCAGAGCAAGTGGATTGCACCAAAGACTGCTGTGCAGATGATGACCTCTTGGATCGGTTCAATGGCGAGGCCAAGCAGGCTAGCCGTGACTATCGCGGCGTTTGCCAGAATCTCGCAGCAGTGGTTCACAAAGTTCCAGTTGTCTAGCAGTTTGTGAGTGAGGTCCATCTTCAACAGCAAACAAAGGAAACCAAACCCAAATAAATACTAGGAAAATGTAATGGAAAACGTCTCAAAACTGCTTTTTTTTGTCTCTTTTGAGGCCCGGTCCGCGGCCTGGTTTTTAATGTTTTTTTTATACCCCTAAAATTGACCTAAAAATACATTAAAAAAAAAAAAGAAAAAAAAAGCAGGGTTGTAGGGCTTGGAAAACCCTACAATCCTATATTTTTTTTTTTTTTGGAATCCGACTTCGTTTAAGATTTTTTAAAAATGAAAAACGAAATTCGATTTAAGCAAATTATTAAAAATTAAAAAAATAAATAAAAAGAAAAGCAGGAACTTTTTTTTGTTATTTTTTATCATGAGGGACATGGTCGCTGAGTTGTCCTGTACTTTTTGAGAAATGTTTTTCGGGTTTGTGTCGGGAAATTGGGTGTTAAAAAAAAATTAAGATGCAAAAATTGAAAGAAAAAAAAAAAAAAGGGGTCAGGCTGGGGTTGGTGTGTGTGTGTGTGTGTGTGTGTGTGTGTGTGTGTGTGTGTGTGTGTGTCACGGTGTGTGTGTGTGTGTGCGCCGGGGGAGGAGGGGGAGGACCCCTCCCCCACCAATCAATCAACCAATCAATCAACCAATCAATCAATCAAGCAAGCAAGCAAGCAAGCAAGCAAACAAGCAAGCAAAAAACAATCAATCAATCAATATTTTTTTTTTTTTCATTTTTTTTGTCACTCACCCAAACCCCCCCCCCAAATTTTCAAATTTTTTTTTTTTTTTTTGTACAGGGTGGTAGTGGCCGGCATGCGCAGGCGGGGTGCGTGCGCCGTTTTTCTGTGCGCGCCCCCGCCTGGCCCTGGCGCGGCCTCCTCAACTGCGTCCGAGGCGGCGGCGGCCGCGGCCGAGGGGGTCACATAGGGCAGCGGCTTTGAGATATCATCTTTGGAACTGACAGGCCCCAGGTAATTCAGAAAGAATTTAAAATTTAAAAAGAAATTCATTTAGCTAAAGCTAGGTCCATCTGGATTCGAGCTCACGTCTGTTTTTTTTTAACAGGTCAAGGAGTGTACCAACTGAGCTAGGCACATTCAATTTGGACTTAAAAGTTAAAACCGCTTTACCTTAAGAGCAATGGTGGCAATCATTTTTTTTTTTTCCTAGTTAACTGACATTTCGTTAAAACTGACATTTTTTTTTAATTATAAATTCGTGAAAGTGGACTCCGTCAAAATTTCATTGCTCCTCATTGGGTGACCAGGGTGAGAAAGTGGTTATCTCAATTTTTTGACCATCGGATGTATTTTTTCTCGCCGTAAAGTACCGTCAAAATACGTCCGAGGGTCTGATCATCGGGCTTCGTCACATCACCCGACCATCAGATGGTCCGACATCATGGGGACAAAAACAGCGAAAAATAAAATACTGTTTTTTCAACTTTTTGAACTTTTTTCATACGCTCAATTTTGTGAATTTCGCTCAAAATCTCAGTTTTATCGAAATGTCAGGAAGGGGTCTGGGAAGTCTTCGTTCGGTGCCATTGGGATGGATGTATCTATCTTGGTCCATTCGTTGACGAGGAGCCGATAATCCCTCAGCTGGTTATCCCCTGCTTCCAATGGGTTTCCCTTTGCTCCGCTTTCTGCTCTACCCCTCTACCTTTCCTGTCCTCCCACCCTGTGCCCCCCCCGCAAGCCAGCGTTTACAGAATCCTTGAGTGACATTGAGTCTATTGTTTTGTTTGAATCCCTCTGACAGTGTGTGTGAAGGTGAAGTATTTGTGCTTTTACTCTTTCCCATTGACAATGTGTGGTTATGTCTGTGTGAATCTCTTAGACTTGTTGAATGCGACTCTCTGAACAGGGGTCATTATGGATGAACAGCAGAAAGAAGTGCAAGAAGTCCCCTCAGCTGATGATGGCCTCACTCTGGCGGTGAGCCTGAAACCGGTCGGGACGACTGCCAGGAGTCCTTTGTTCAATGGTTTTAAATAAGAAACTTTAAGGTCTCGTCTGCAATTTTTTTTTATCTCGTGCGAATTTTCCTTCTCTCCATACCCATCCTTCTCTCTCTCTCTCTCTCTCTCTCTCTCTCTCTCTCTCTCTCTCTCTCTCTCTCTCTCTCTCTCTCTCTCTCTCCTCTACGAGCCCATGGCACGATTTTGAGCATCTTTGGATTCCAGAGTTCGCAGCCAGGAGGCTGCGCTTGTGTGGGTTACATTTCCATTTCCATTTTCGTCGTTTCATGTTCTTTCTATTTTCGGTAAGGTCGTGCAGTACAGCTTCGCTAGGAAAGGTTCGTTTGGGGTCTCGGACAGCAGAAAATAGGGTCCCCTGACTAAGACCGGTCGTAGGACAGGTTATCTTGTCAAGGTCGTTGCAATTTAGAATTGGGTGCCGTCCATTGTTTCCCTTTTGAGGGATAGAGTTTTTTTCCCGTTGCAAACTGGGGCCGGGCGATATGGGTTTGGGTGGGCGATTTGGGTCCTTTTTTTTTTTTTTTTTTTTTTTTTTGCTTTTTCCCAGAAATACAGTATCCAAGCATTCTACTGTTTGTTACAAAGTAAGGAAATCTAGAACGGACTGTCATGCCTCGTTGGCAGGGCTTTCTAATAAAATTTTTATTGCCGTTTGTTTCGCAAATGGGCGGGCGATTTGGGTCTGGGTTGTTTCCTTTTTTTTTTTTTCTTCTTTTTTTTTTTTTTTTTTTTTGTTTTATTGATTGTCCTTTTTTTTTTTTTTTTTTTTTTTTTTCTCTCTTTCTGCTGAATCTTCCCAGAAATACAGTATGGAATTATTCTGCTGTTTACTTTGACCAAGTAACCAAATCTAGAACCGACTGCCCTGCCTCGTTGGCAGGGCTTACTTTACTGAGAAAAGAAAAGAAAACCGAAAAAAAAACGTACTTACGTTCGCCACGAGAGCTGTGGAGATGGAGGCCCTTGCTCCACTACTGACCAGTGACCAAATGTGCAAAATGAGCATGAATCTTCTGGTAGAACATAGGTACATACACAGCTAGAAGTTAAGAGCTTGAATGCCCTTTTTTCCGGGCCTTGCCCCGTGTGGGGTGGTACAGCCCTCAGTTGCTCGCTATTCGCTGTTCTTTTTTTTTCTTTTTTTTAAATTCTCATGCCACTTTTTGTTTCAAGTATAGCCAACATCAAAACACACAGTGATAAGTTAAACACAAGGACCTTGTCCCACTTGGCAATGCACCGTTTAGTTGAGCCAGCTCAACCCTGCCACAGCTAAAAAAAATCATTCTCATTCAATTCCAAATGAGAAATGCATTTATAAATGTTACCAATACAAAAAAAAAAATGTTCTGGTCTTTTTTTTTTTTTTTTTTTTTTTTTTTTTTTTTTTTTTTTTCACAATTGGAGTGCCATACGATACGGGCACTTCCACAGCAGATTCTGAAAATGACGAGTGAGTTACAAAAATGGCAATTTGAAACGGAAGGAGGCTCGTACAGTTTCTCTAGAAAAAACGCACTTTGGCGGAACAAGAGGGTGGTTGAGCTAGCTGTCTTGGAAAAAGGAGACAGCTAGCTCAACGGAAAGTGGCGAGGGTAGGGGGAGTAGTATTCGAGAGAAAGGATTTACTTCTGCTTTTCGTTGTAAGAAAAAGCAAAGATAGTATCTACTGCCGTTTTCAATGAAAAAACGGACCGCTAGATGACTTGGAAGACGTGCATCTCCGTTGTCGCGTACAGTCACACAGCGTCGAAAGCCCAACGTTGACCTAGCTCAACGGAGCTAGTGGGACAAGGTCCCAGGGCAGCACTCT
>BFEA01000061.1:3773126-3797874 GCA_003427395.1 Chara braunii
CCGGAAATGGCCCTCAGTTTCAGGCTGAAAACACTCAGGGCCGGAAAGGCCCTGATTTAACCTGAAATGACACAGGGCCTGTAGGCCCTCGTTTTCAGGCTTTCAGGCTGAAACGACACAGGGCCTGTAGGCCCTTGTTTTCAGGCTTTTGGCCTGAAAACGTCACGGGCCTGGAAATGGCCCGTGCAGCCTGTTGCAGGCGCAGCATGTAACATAGGGCCTGGACACTCATGTTGGTGTTGGCGAGAGCATGCTCTCATTGACATTAGTTTTCAGTGTTACTATTCTTCATTGGTGTTATATTGGTGCATTTCTGCTATCTGGACACTGATACTATCTGGCCTTCAATGTGATTGTGCATTCTGGTTATTGTCATCTCACCGTTGCTCATTTTCCTAGCATTAATAAGATAGTGACTGTAGTAGTGCAAGACAGCAGAATTTATTTATTTTTTATTTATTTATTTATTTTATTATTATTATTTTTTTAAAGAAATCCAGCGACCGGCCAAGACACGAGATAAATGAGCAGATAGACGGGTTTGAGACTGCTGATTAGAAGGGGTAAAAGAGGGTCAGAGTTGAGAATGCTGATTAGGAAAGACAGCAAGAGACAATCTGGTAGATGAGTGCTGTAGCGGGATGGGATGATATCCCGATGAAACAAGGCTGAGGAAGCAACTTGCACAGACATAGGAGTGAGAGTATTGGGGACTGAGTCTGAGAAGAACTGAGAGAGGGTGCGCTGGGGAAGGCCGGGGGTTATAGGGTGGGTATAGAGATCTGAGAATTCGGGTGCTGAGGGGTGGGAGGGACAAGGTCCCAGAGGGACTTGGACTACAGAAGTCTGAAGGTCTCAGAGACAGATGCCCAAGGAGTGGGGGCAGCTGAGGGGTGGGCAGGACAGGGTCCCATAGGTAGGGGACTTGGAAGCACTGAAGTCTGAAGGTCTCAGAGACAGATGGCCAAGGAGTAGGGGAATTCCATCTCTGATTTAACTGCTCAACTGATGTATGCTTGGATACGGTTTTCTTCTTCAGAGACACCCATTCTAGTGCTATTGTCGTACGTATGGAATGTATGAGCTTAGCCCCCGATTTCAGAGCCTGTTGATGAACATTATGGAATCTCCTGTCTCTTTTTTTTTTTTTTTTTTTGGAGAAAACATCGACTATGGGTGTAGAAGGGGTGCTGATAAGAGCAGACACCCCTTCTACAAGCCCAGTTGTTGGATGGCTCCGTTCCATTGGTAAGGAGCTGCACCTGCTGGAAATCGGGTCCAGCATCCCTTTACAACATTATACAAGAGCCAAAATTATTGTTACTACGGGATTCACCCGTCGTCACATTCACCCCAGATGGGCTCTTGAGCCAAAATTACTGTTACTGTTACTACGGGATTAACCCGTCCTTATATTCACACCAGATAGGCCCCTGAATGAGTGGGGATCCCAGTCAATTGGTCCAAGGCTCCAAGCGCTGTTCTCCGGGCAGGGCCGGCAGCAGGATGTCTCAGCGTTCATAGATGAGTAACAGATACAGCTTTTCCAATGTTTGTGCTCTCACGTGCCATCTGTCTGAAGTCTCATACAAGCTGACACTGTTGTCCTCATACTGGTTGTCCACGTCAGCGGCCACAAGACGGCCAGTTGTCCCCATCAGGGCTGGCAGCAGGAGGTCTCAGAGTTCATAGATGAGTGACAGCTTTTCAAATGTTTGTACTCTCACGTGCCGTCTGTCTGAAGTCCCATGTGAGTTGGCGCTGTTGTCCTCATACCGGTTGTCCATGTCAGCGGCCACAAGACGGCCAGTTGTGTCCATCATCTGCAGCGGCAGTAAGAAGGCGGGATGGCAGAGGGTGAAAGGGGGGGGAGATGGGTTGGAAGAAAAATGGTAGCAATGGTATCAGGTGGGGAGCGAGAGGGAGTTACTGCAGGGGGGGGTCAGGTTCCATGGCCTGATGGGGATTCTGAGGGATCAAGAGGAAATTGGTCGGGAGGTAACGAAACCACAAAGACATCGAGTGGTCTCCTCTGCCATGAGGGCTCGTCCGCCCTCCAGTTTTTCCATCTTATGTCGAGGTCATCTAGCAGTTCAGAGAAGATTTGCCGCGGATCCTGCCAGATCTGGCAGTAGGACTCCCGCAAGGCTTCCTTGAGGGTGGGGTCTCTTTCGTCGTGGTAGTCCTGCTTCATAGTTTTCCATGCATATTGTGTACTGGACCTGATCTCTTTCTTCTATCGCCTGTTGTGCCTGCTGCAGACCAAACTGACGGCCTTTTCTCTCAAATGAGCACCTAGCTCTCCAGGCTTGCATGAGGACGCGTAGTCTCATGTACGAGAAGAGGTTAGTGGCGAATGGAGTCGACTGCGCTAGCAAATGTTGTTTTTTTTCCAGCAGGATGAGGCCCAAGTCCCATGGGATGTTGACGCCCGTGAGTGAATGGAACGTTGCATCCCACCACCTCCATATTTGGGCAACCATCGGGCACATCAGCAGGCAGTGCCAAGTGTTGCCCTGGCCGGATGTGTCGCCCTCCCACAGTAGGTGCATATAGGGGACAGCAGGCCTTTCTGCTCAAGATCTGTTCTTGAGACAAGCCAATCGGGAGTGGGAAGACAGCGGTGTATAATTTGCCATTGCAGGGATCTGAGGTTTGTGTGCATTATTTTCGAGTACTTCTCCCAAGGGATGCAGTTCAGCAACAGCGGGTTCACCGAAGAGTCTCTCTCCCATCTTCGCAAGATCGTTTGAGTAATCTGCTGTTGTGGGCATGATGCTCTGTACCCTCCTTTGACAATGTAATCCAAGATGTGCATGGTTTGTTGGCCCGTCCATTCCCAGTCGTCCAGGTCAAAGGAAAGACAGGCGATGGGTATGGCAGGCTCGTATGCATGGTAACCGTTATCTTGGTCACCCACCACTCTCACATTCATTGGCCTAGCCCACGGTTCTGTGGTATCCAGATTTTCATTTCGGGCCAGTTGAAAGAACCGCGCTCCTGGAACGTGCAGGGTGAAGGCTTCCAATCCACAACTTTCGCCATCAGTGTTGTGCACCCTGTAGATAGTTGGCGGAGTGGGTAGGTCAATATACCTGACCACCCAGTCCTATGGTCGAATCGTCGGACCAACTTTTATGGTTTGTCTCCAGGCTAGAGGGAGGGCGTCAATCACTTGGCGGGCCTTTTCGTCCACGTTTCTAACGTGCTTCAACTTGGCCTGCAGCTGTTTCGATGTAGCCCAATTCTGCTTCATCGGGTTCCAGAGGTCACCAACTGTGTAGATTTCTTTCTTTACCTAGGTGAGCCGGGGCGAATTAGTTGTGAGCAAAAATGGGTTGCCGGCTTCATCCAAAATGAAGGGGTTGTCGAACAACGGCTGCCTCCATATGGAGTGTCATCTATTGGGTGGACACTTTTGTTTAGGGCCGCGCTTGTGGGCCATCCAAAGGCACCAGAAGTCTTTGCGACGAATCTTGACGGCAACCTCTTTAGTTGCCTTGTCCAATAAACCTGTGTTGTCTCTCTGCCAGTAATGATGAAATCTTTGTTCCATACATCTGTGTTCCTGTCATAAATCTGCAGCCAATTGAGCGTACCTCGTCCCAGAAGCCACGGGCGATGACACACTCCCACCATAGATGAAGTGAGTCCTCAAGGGTGGCGTGGGGACACACATGCAGATGGTGTCGATGTCCATGCCCTTGCTCAAGCACCATGCAACTGTGGGTGTACTCGAGTGAAGATGAAGCCATTGAAGGCCACCCACCTTCACTTTGAGACACCCAAGGATCATCTGGATGTAGAAATTAATCCATTCAGGGGAGATCGGGCGTAGGTTGAGGGTTAGGATTTGTGAATACCATTTGTAGAGGTTGTTAGCTTGTAGAGTAGTACTGTTAGACTGAAGTCTGTAACCACTTTTGGAAGAGTACTTAGTCAAGGGGATCTTAGTAACTGCACCTTTGATACGCAACCTCATGCCCCGCACAGCATCCCGTAACCGATCAGAGTAAATGGGGCGTTATCGAGGATTTTGGGCGGGAGTCTGAACCGCCAGGGCGAAACTGAGGTTCTCACCTCATATCGGAGGGTCCTTCACGAAACACCGGCCAACAGGGACAATATCAGAATTGAAAATTTTAGATGATGCAGAGGGGCGGGACATTCGCAAAACCCTGCTTCTGGACTTAGGGATAAACGTGCAAAATTCAACCCTACCCGAGAATTGAATGTAAAAGCTCAACAAAAAGAAACGAATCTAGCACCTAACCTACATCAAGTTTACACCACGCTTTTCGTGAGGACCAAGGAGAAAAGGGACACTTTACGCATTCGAATCAGGCCAACGCAGAATCCTCGTCATCCAACGGTGGTGGGAGCAGAGGCACCAAGGTCCTGAAGTTCCTGGGAAGAGTTCCCGCATTACGAAAGATATCCACGAACCGGACGGACCCTTCATACCCCGGCAAGGAACACGAGTCCCCAAGCCTACACCAGCGACAATTGAAATGGGGCTTCCACGTGGCTTGCGCCGTAGGCTAAGGAACCACGGTCAGATCGGTGTACGACAAGATCAGTGAGGGGGAAGAAGACCGATCAGTCAACACAAAACCAACTCCCCCTATGTGACACGCATTAGACGGGTTGTAGAAGTGAGCCTCATCGGTTCGCAATAGCCCCCCTCCGGACATCTGCGTTTGCGATTGAGAAAGGAGGAAGGTCGCTATGGCGGATCGATGCAAGGTTCGAGCGCGGGCAGTTACCTGCACAGATCCATTTCAAGGTCTCATGATCAGAGAAGACCTTGAAATGGTGTTCCAAAAGATAGTGTTTCCAATGGTTCAATGCCTTGCGCAGAGTGTAGAGCTCACGCATGTAGGTGGAAGTGGCTACCTTTTTGTTGGGCATGTGTTTGTCGTAGTACTTGAGCGCCCTCAAGCCATCACCGTCATCTTGTTGCAGCACTGCACCAATCCCATACTGGCTCACATCCGTAGTGACTACGAATGTGGGTTAGGAGTCTCCAATGCGGAGCACATGATAACTTACCAAGGTCTCTTTCAAGGCTCGAAAAGCGGTCTCACATGTTGCATCCCACATGTAAGATATATTCTTGATTGTTAGTTTAGACAACGGGCGAGCAATAATAGAAAATTGGGGAAATAACTTTCAATAATACGATGCAAAACCAAGAAAAAAACGCAGTTCACGGAAGTTCGTGGGTTGAGGCCACTTGCGTATGACCTCAACATTGGTTGCCTCAGGATCAAGGCCTTCAGCAGACAACCGATGCCCAAGATAGATGGCGTTGTCCCTCCCGAACTAAGATTTCTTTAAGTTGAGATGGAGCTGCGTTTTCTTGAGAATGGTGAACACTTCCTCAAGGTGCTTCATGTGTTCCTCAATCGATTTGCTGAAAATCAGAATGTCATCAAGATACACAACCACAAATCGACCAATTTGTTTATGGAGGACCTTGTCCATAAGATTAAGATTTTGGAAGGTGGTCGGTGCGTTGGTGAGACCAAAGGGCATTACGGTGAATTTATAAAGCCCATCGTGAGTTTTGAACACAGTCTTGTGCTGGTCCACAGGTTCGACTTCAATCTGGTGGTACCCTGACTTGAGGTCGATCTTGAAAAAGACTTTGCACCCACCTACAACATCAAGCAAATCATCTATGCGTGGCAATGGGTACACATTCTTCCTTGTGATATGGTTTAGACTGATGTAATTAATACAAATACGGACTTTGTCTCCTTTCTTTGGAATAAACAGGACGGGTGCACCTAATTCAGATTCACTAGCTAAGGTTGTATCAATCTCATGTTGATCGTCTCATCGATTTGTTTTCGGAGTTCCTCCAACTCGCCGAATCTCATACGGTATACACATTCCCTTAGAGGAGTTGTGCCTTCGACCAACTCAATCGGCATGTGTTTAATCGATCACATGGGGACTCCACGAGATTCGGTCATAACTTTCAAAAATTGGTCGAGTAGGCTTTGGATGCTTGTTAGGACCAGCGGGGGACAGGTGCACCAAATTCAGATTCACTAGGCTTTGTGAATCCCGTGTCGATCATCTTATTGATTTGTTTTCAGAGTTCCTCCAACTCGCTGAATCCCATACAATATACACAACCCCTTAGAGGAGTTGCGCCTTCGACCGACTGAATCGACATGTGTTTGATCGATCGCATGGGGACTCCACGGGGTTCGGCCAGAACTTTCGAAAATCGGTTGAGCAGGCTTCGGATGCTTGTTGGGACCGACGGGGGAGGGGCATCAGAAAAAAGACCACCTAAATCAGGTCGCAAATTATTAGTGAAGGCAACCGAATCTGAAGTAGACTCATTTGGAATTATGGAAGTAGATGGAGAAGTAGGCACATTAGGCAAAGTAAGACTTGTACTAGCCGCAAAAGTAGAAGGCACATGAGTATGACAAACAAAAGCAACATACAATTGTTCTTCCTCCTTGCGCTTGCGCCACTTCTTGCAGAACTGCATTGCATTGAAATATGTCATTTGGGATTCATTTTTTTTGTCTAATAATACTACGCATTTATTTCCCAAAGCATCATGCAACACAAAGAGATCAACCTTCCACTCAGTCCATTTGCATTGGGACTGTCGCCAACCCAACCCAAGGAGTGCGTTGAGAGGACATTTATCAAACGCATAGAAGTTGAGTGCACGTGTGACTATCTTATCTTTGTCAAAGGTATTGCGCACACCTTTGACTGCATGCGTAGAGGAAACAACTTTTGTGTTGCCTGCTTGGGTCTAACAAGGGGCCTGCAACTCTGCTTGCTTCATTCCTAAGCCCACCTTGCGTATCCCATGTGAAGACATGTAGTTAGTTGTTGCACCACAATCAACCACGACATGGAGGTAGTGGTGGCTAATGAGAAGCTTGAAAAATATCAATTTTCCCGCCTCTTGAGCACACTGGTATTTTATCTCAGCCCAATGCTCAAGGTGGTAGTGGAAGTTAATCTTTTCAGACTCCTCCCAAGGCTCAACATAGAGCACATGACATGCGTCAACCTTGAATCAGCAGATGACGGGGCTTCAAGAGAGGACTATTGATCTACAACAGGTCCAGTCTCACTTGTTGTAGAAGGTGTTCATGCCAACTCTACGCCCGATTCGAGTTTCCCTGCAGCCTATAACAACTTTGGACTTTATGGTTGGGTTTCGGGCAGTGCAGACAAACTCCCTTCTTGATCCTAGCCTTTCATTCACTTTGTTGATCCGAAGGTCAAACCAAGGTTTGGTTGCAGCATCTTCTGGCCTTGGGATCTTGGCTCCTTTGGGAAGTGGGACATAGTTCTTCCCTGAGTTCTAGTTTGGTCCTTTCACATTGACAGACTTTCTAAGGCACTAAATTGCTCTTCATCGTTATTGATATCAGATTCATGGGCTGAAGATGAACAGGTTGTATCAGAGTCCTGCTCTTGATCGTCACCAAGAGTGGGGTCATCTGCATATTAGGCCTCCTCATCAGCCTCCAACAGGTCATGCACAGCAAAGCGGTTGCTGCCTCCAAACCGCTTGTCGCGTAAAGGTTTTTTAAAGTCGTTGTTTGTTGTATTGTGCCTCGAGGCTGACTACATTCTGCGTGAGGGAAAGCCAATCCGTGTATCCAATGAGATCTTTGCTTAGGCGATGTGTGTAAGTAGTAGGAACCGCACCTTTCATAACATTCATGCATGATTGTGCAATCATTTCCGGACCGGGGGTGGCAAAAAGTTTGCTAACATACAATTGCAGGTTGTGCATGGTGTCCGACCACTTGTTGCGCTTGAGATAGTCAAGCTTGTTCCTTACTCTCACAGCAGCATGTGGATATTTATATTGTTTAATCAAGATCTCTTCCAGTGTGGCCACTGGTGTGGCCTTGAGCCACTGCGTCAGATCGATCTTAGTATATGTGGCTTGCATAGCTTTGACTTCTAAGAAGCCTCGCACGGCGGGCTCGACCTTTGTCCCCAAAGTCAAGATTGACTCATCAATTGAGTTCCCAACACCTCATGGAGTTGATCTAGGACTCCACGTCTTCCTTGCCTTTGTACTTAGACGGTATTTGTACCACCTTTATGTCCACATAGTGACTGCTATAATCGGCACCAGCAAAGGTTGTGTCTGAACTCGAGGCTGCAACAGTTGCATAATTCCCAACATTGTCACTTGTTGCAAGGGCAGCGGAATGTGCACCTGTTGCAGGTCCTGTTTGAACCACACTTAGAGAAGAAGAAGTAGAGGCATGGAGAGGAGTAAGGACGGACTGGTTAGCAGCATTGGAGGTAGAAGGGGGAGGAAGCAGAATCTGGGCCTGATGCAGATTTGCCATCTGCGGCATCTAATTATTGTGTTCCTTGGCCTTATCCGCAATCTGCGCTTGCCACTTCACTGACCAAGTGACAGTTTATGAGAGCAAGCACATATGTGACCAGATCTTTCTTGACCTCAATGCCAAGCAAGGAGAGGACTGTTTTGAAGACAGCCTCATGGTCCGTAACAACAATTTTCTGTTTTTCATCCTCTACCTTATCTTCGCTTCCCAGTACCTTGTCGTAGAGGACTTGGAACAATGGTTCGTCCTCGTTGTTGGCCGCATCTAGTTTGGGCATTTAAGGTCACTGAGGCCTTTAGTGCTGCAATGTTAGAACTACCGAGGTTTTCAACTGGCATCACAGAAAACGATTCAGCAAGTCTGTCAAGATGGGTTCTCTCTCTCTCTCTCTCTCTCTCTCTCTCTCTCTCTCTCTCTCTCTCTCTCTCTCTCTCTCTCNCTCTCTCTCTCTCTCTCTCTCTCTCTCTCTCTCTCTCTCTCTCTCTCTCTCTCTCTCTCTCTCTCTCTCTCTCTCTCTCTCTCGTGCGCGCGCGCGCGTGTGCACGTCCGCGAGTCTCAATGGCCATCGCAATATGAACTCAGAAAAAGAAACAAACTGAAAAGTTGAAAGAAGAGAAGGTAGAACTCATAGCCGGAGCGACATTACATTTGGGCTAAAGAGCAACCAATAAAAAAATAATAAAGTAATTCAGATGAGAATTCTGATCCAGTGTCTCAGCCTAATCGGACCGAATATGAGATCCTCTTGAGTCCAATCTGACCAGGTCCGGAAACGTACAACAAATTCAAACAATAAGTAACAATATGCATCAATGGAGAATTGAGTGGGGTATAAGGGGCGAGTCAAGCCACGGAGTGTGCGATAAAAGTATACGAAACATCTAAGTCAAAATCCACTTGGCAGCAAGTGCTCTAACCAAAGAATAAAACTTTGCATCCCAAACAGAAAGAAAACGATCAGGCGTCAAACAAATTGGGCATAAGGGACCCTTCTTGCTTGGGCCTGGTCCCACTGAGTACCCAAAATGTCCCAAGTAGGCCGTGACCAAGTCCCAACCAAGAAGAGTCTCACTTGGACCTACTTTCTGCCTCTACCGAACTGGAAAACAATTTTCAACTTCAAGGAGAACCTACAGTCTACATCTGTTCAGAGACAAATAGACAATGCACTATAGAAAGATATGGCGTCCAAAGCAAGATACCTCATCTTTTCATCTATCAGGTGATAAAACAGTTTGCATGTTCATTCTCACAATCAATACCACAGAGGAGTAGGAAAAGAAGCCCATAGTAACCCCAACAAGACGATCAATACCATGCACGCACATACATGGGCATCCCGTAGGTGCATGACACTTACCTGAGTGGCCTAAGCTTCGAGATGAATAGAACTCACCCCCCCAAAATATGGTCCTCCCGACCCCTTTAACGCTACCCCTACACTAATGTCCTATCTACTAGGAGGGTCTGACTCCAACACCAAAGGGCAATGCAGGATCCCCTGCCGATGCTGAAGAACAAAGTAGCAACTTGCAGTTCGTAGATGCAGAATGGTTGCTTTCTCTCAAGCTCGCCTACTTGAGGGAAGCCCTAAAGTCGCCAAGTGTCTCCCTTGAATCAGATTTCAGGTGTGAGTGCGTCTCACTGTCGCCTCTCCCAAATTGTAGCATGAAGTCTTCTCGAAGTGTCTCCCCACTCCAAACTTACTGTCAAACAACCTGGTCAGGTCCAATGTCGACCCAACACGACCAGCCAAATGGGGGCAGCTTCCCTTTACCACGCTGCCTCACTTCCCTCAGCTTCCAGCCCTAACCCTAAGTGGTAGCCCTCCACTGAGGTTAGGGCTGGAGCGACAAAGTCAACTCTCGCCAGCAAGTAGAATTCGCTCTGATATCAATATTGTGATCCTGGCCAATTTCGAAGTACACATTCATGGGAACGTACAATGTCGTCGAATTGAAAAAAGAAATGAATGAACTTCAGAGGAGAGAGAGGGAAAGAAGAAGAAGAAGAAGAAGAAGCAGATGTACACCAGCAAATACCAATGAGAATTTTCTTCTTCTTCGCCAACCACTCTCCTCCTCCTTATCTCCTTCCCACACATTCAAACAAGAAATAATAATGTTGAATGGCTGAACCACAATCAATGTCTGAATCTCTCTTTTACTACAGGTATCACATGAGGACCACCATAGCGATGGTCATCCTTCTTCCTTCCTCCTCGTAGGCCGAGGCTATGGCGGACTACCAGGGCCTTGCCCTGCTGTGCAAAGGACAACACAAAGCAGTTATGGCTGCCCCTGCTCAGGCTGCCATGCTAGACTCTGCCTCGAAGCTTCTTGGTGCAGCTTTACCCCAGCGGGACCTTCCATATGCAGATGGCGTCCTCCATAGATAGGTAAGTACCCTTGCGCTCTCCCTGGTAGTCCTCGTCTTCCTCCTCCTCCAGCCCATGCTCTTCCACCATAGTCGCGGTGGAGAGTTGGGCGCTCTATCCTCCCCAGCAACGCTGCTCCAAGCAACGTTGCTCCAACCAACACTCCAAGCAGCAAGTCGCCAAACTTGCATACCAAAGAATGAGGAGCACTTCACTCCTCCTGGAGATATAGCGACCTCCTTGGTTCTTGGTGAGTGACTTCCTAGGCCACGTGGCCTCCAAGCAACCGGTACCTCTTCCCATTCGGAGAGAAACATCATTGCAGACTCAGATATTGCCCGTGCAAGCCCTAGACTCAGACTGGTTGGACTGGTACCCGCCTAGACCTAGCCTACAACTACTGGGGCTCTAAAAATGCTAGTTTTGTCTTCTTCCGCTTGGCCTCGAGTACCCAGCACATCTACGGTCTACCTCTTCCTGGTGTGGTATCGGCCTACCTGCTACTTGAGTGTTTTTTCGCGGCTCAAGGTGTCGTGGGCCTCTTTCTCTGTGACTTGAGTGTTTTCGTCGCTGCAACCTCAATGTCATGGCCACAGGTAAGTACCAGCCCTTTGGGCCTTCCACACGGACAAGTACCCTTTGCGGGTCACACACAGACTCAAACCGACAAGCACTCTGACAGGCAGGCAGACCAGCAAGTACACACCAGTGCTCGCAATCTTTGTGTATGTTGTGAACTGGATCCGACCCAAATCTAGTTTGCAAAAAAGACTTCAATTGTACCCAGCCCCAATTGCAAAAAAAAATTTGTCCAGCTGTCCAAACTGGATAGCGGGGTTTTGCAGATTTCCAAACTGCACCTGGCCCGGCCAGCAACCTGAGAAAATGCCGAACTGCACCCAGCTGGACCAGGACCCAACTTTACATCATTCTGGCTGCCCAGACCCAACGTGAACTGCCATGGGCGGCCTTTTTCCTTTTTGAATACGAAACTTTTTTTTTTTTTTTTTTTTTTTCCTTGAGGGAACAAGGCTCCAATCTATTCGTGGGGAGCAGCACGTGCTGGGAACCGGGCCCAGCGTCCCATATGGAAATTTACATAGAAGCTTAAAAGTTTGAGATACCGGGGCCATTACCCGGCTTTGGCTAAGAAGAAATTGAACTACTTAGAAACTTACCCTGACAAACTTCAGAAATGGGCAAAGTTCAAAAAATGACTCAGAACCCCTTATCAATCCCCTTTACCTCACTCCGACCATCTACTTCTCCCACTCACCTCTTTTTAAGAAAAATTAAGAAGGCCTCCCCCTACCAGCATTGATTGCCCCGGAAACCAGGGGATTAACTGAACTGGGACGCCCTTTGATGATAGGTCAAATTTGGAAAGGTTGTACAAATGCTCAGAAACCCTCGGAATCCTTAGCAGACCCTTCTAAAGCTCTCCAACAGTGTTTTATTCCCTGTCGAGCTCTTCCAGGCCTCACACCCCCACGACCTGCTGGATTACAGGGCGACGCGACTCGCCCCAGCTCCGACCAGCGTCGTCCCAGCAGCAACCCTTGGTTGTCCTGTGGAATGCCCACCCCAAAGCATCCCCATATCTTTCTACCAGGCCTCACGCTCCTGCATCAGCAGGTTACAGGGCATCACCCCAACACTGGCCAGCGTCGTTCTGGCATCGAACAGTCACGGATCACTGAATATAACAGCATCGAAGCCACCTAAGACAAGTAGTCCCCGGAGTCCCCAAACATTCTTAAGACCACCAAGAGCAAACAGAAACGGCCAACGTTTTTTTTTTAAAGCACCGGGGCCATTACCCGGCTTCGACTAAGAAAACTCTAAGAACAGATTGCAACGTTTTGGAAATTCTAAAAAATTATCTTCTCGAAGTCTAATAACAACTGCCTATGACAGTGTTCAAAAAGCAAAAGAAAAAGGGACACAAGCTAGAACCACTAGCCATCCATCTCCTCCCCTCTCCACAAACGAAGAAAACCCGTCCAAGCTTTCAATCCTCGTGCTAGAAATCATCAGATCTCATACCTCCCTTGCTAAGGTTACAAGGCAACATTACCTACCCCAGTACCGACCTGACTGTTTCTGACCGACAGAAAGTGTTTTCCTCTCTCGACAGCTTCCTTAACTGTAAGGCCCCTTAAAGGTTACAACCTTACAGGATCACCGCCCCAGCTACAACTTCATTGAACGGGATGGTTATGCCTTCCACCCTCGGGATAACTCTAATGGCCTCAAGCTCCCCCTGGTCACAGAGCTATGCTCCAGCACCGGCCAATGTCGTCCCAACCCGCCCTTCTAGTAGACCTACTACCCTGAACAATGAATCCTTCCTCTGCCTGAGCCTGCCACAACCCTTCAAACCATAATTCTAGCCTTACCCTTCCTCTTACCATACACTAAACATAGGCAATTGTAAAACCAATTTCTCTTTTTTTAAAAACGTCTAAGACTATCACGAAAAGAACAAAAGAGAACACGAAATACACAGCACAGGAGAAAAAAAAGGGCAAGCGGTCAGAATAGATCAGGACCTGCTAAGCAAAAAAAGGGAAGGTGGAGGTTGTCAGTCCTCGTACAAAAATGCGGCGGATCTCAAACCCCCTCGTGCTAGGGTCACAGGCGCCACCGCTACCCCAAAACCGATCCACCTTGTTCTCACGGCTAAGAAGTGTCTTCCACCCTCGACTACTCCTCAAAAGTCACAAAGCTCTACAGTTACAAGGAAAACCCCTGGCAATGACTTCGTCGAACCCACTGGTTTTGCCACACAAACGGGCATAACTCCCCAGGCCTCGAGCTCCTACCCAGGTTACAGAGTCACAACTCCAGCACTGGCCTGAGTCGTCCCCGGAGAATCCTCCTGGCCTACCAGCCAAAACCAACCATCCAACTACATAGCAGATCCATACCACCCTAAGCCGATGCACCATCCTCAACTCCCCCAACTATGCAAAGGTCCAAAGAAATACAAGACAGTCAGGCCCTGGTTGCTCCACTCCTTATATCCCATACGACCTTCCTCCGCCAAGACTTACCGTGATAGAGCCACCGTCTCCACCATCGCTATGCCCTATCTCAATCCTGCTAGCTAGCCCTTTCACCGCAGGACGCGTGTCACCCAACCCTACCCCACCCCTACCCCTGCAACCAACGACCAATTATGAGGTGTTACAATCAACAAACCGAATCTGGGTAAAAAATTCAGAACACTACCCAAGTATAGGAAACTACGAGATTGAAAAACAACCCACCTATAGATAAACGTAGGACCGTTCACTAAAGGAGATAAGAGTATAACCCGTCGGCAACCAGAACAAGTAACCATGCATGAAAATCAGAACAAAATTTTGAGATATGAAATCAGATTGTGAACGGTTAAATACCAGAATTGTTATGATACTTTCGAAAAAATACAAGCGGTAAAATAGATCAAATTATTCGAGAGATCAAAATACGAACACGAGTAAAGAATCGAAAACCAAAATAGAGATGAGATACATAGTATCTAGAAATATCAACAGGTAACAAGTTTGAATATCTAATGAGGCTTTTCGAACCAATTTCTCAAACTTTCGTTTACGAAACGTTAAACGTTTAGTAAAACCACTGACACTTATTTGAGAAAGTTAAGAGGAAATTCTCTCAAAATCATAGGCAATCGTGTCAGTTTATCAAAATTCATAGAAAAATTACAACCTAAAATCATTAGCGGCTATTTAGGTTAAATAACGGGAATCAAGATATCGAATTCTCCTCCTCAAAGTATTATCAGAAAATGAATGAAAACCACCGAAATAAAATGAAACAAGAAAAGTTATTAAAGCCCTTGGGGGAAGGAGCACTCCAATCTAGCATAAAGATGATCCTAATCCCATACAAAATCTCCTCCCTACTCCGTCAACCAATCATCCTTGCGTCCTGACCTCTCACCCCCCAGCCCTACCCCACCGTCTTTGGGGGATGAAGAAATCCCTTCTTCCCACTGCTAGCATCAAAAGTCACAACAAAACTAGCTCAAAAGACATCAACGGCCAGCATTCATCTTATGATGAGGGAAAACCAGTGTAACGCTCCTTGTCAAACCTGTTGGCAAGTCGTCACAGGGGGTTCAAACCACTTACCCAAACACTTACCATCCGGTTGAAGAAGAAGGAGGTTTGCCTGATTGGAAAAACACTGGAAAAGGTAGGTCCTGTCTCGATCCCTCCCCCCCTTTGTAGTTACTTTGAAGTTACCATTAAGATGGCCCAAGACTATTCGACCCTCTCGGCCAGCAACTCGCTGTTCACCTTTAAGCTCCAACATGAAAGCAGCAAACTAACAAAGTTAATTGTTCCCATCCCGTACTCTCGCTTGCCACGCCCTTCGCCTACTCCCGCTTGCGCTCCCTCACACATATCCAAACTCACTCCACATCGCCCTCCGCGTACATAAGCATTCTTACACGCACCAATCATCGTCACATACCTCAGCACACGTTCAAAGCTCGCACGGGATGCACTCGTCTCGAAGTTCGCGCGAGGCGCGGCCGCATCTGAAGTCGCGTGGGGCGCCACCATCTCAAAGTTTGCGCGAGGTGCGGCCGCTTCAGAATTCGCGTGGGGCGCAGTGCTCCCGGACGCGCTGCGCCTCCTCGACGGTCCTTAGTCCTTGAATATGAAACATCAATATGACCTTTTTTTTTTTTCTACCATTGGCTCCCCTATTGATTTTTTGTTTTTCAAGTAACTCAAACATCATTGAGGAAGGTATTCATCATAGAAGTGAGCACTCCGGGATAGTGGTCTTACCCATGAATGTTTTCATATTAAAAACAAAAATAAAAATTGCAGATTTTCCAACTTCACCTAACTTCACTCATGTCCACTGTCAGTACTCTGCGTGCGTACACCAGCAAGGCATGCCCTGTTTCTGCGACTCGTGTCCGACCAACTTGCCACCGGCCCACTCAGGGGCTTCACAAGTTCAAAGTTCATCTGCCTACTGCCCCAAGGCCGTTTCCCGCTCGAATGACATTGAACTAACACTCCGGAATCTCACTTGTGGCCCCCATGGAACCGAAGTGACAGACTCCAACATGTTGTCGCCGCCCTGGAACAACCTTTTGCAGGTCTTCAGAAAATGAATGCACAGAGCTTTCATTTGGTCCAGGTACATTGAGATTATTTGGTTGAAGTTCTTTCTGTTCCCAGTCTTGCATATTTTTCCTTCAGCCCCGCATGGGCAGCGACGCAGGGCGAACGGTCGGGTGGAAAATATGAGCGTATATACTGTGGTCCTAAGTTCATTCATATATAGAATATTATAGATACATATACACACACACACACATATATATATTGGCATGAGGCTTGTACGGCTGACCCGACAAATTCCGCAGTCAGGCCATGCCACCACCTGATTGAACCCCAGCTGCGCCTGGGTGTCCCAAATCTGCCCCTGGACCGGGCCTACGTAATGCGGTACCCGGTAAGTTATTGGTGGTAGTAGCAAATATTCATATCAAAACTTTAAAAATCGAAGCATCGAAAGGGCTCCGCAGGTGAGCAGCCGCTGCATACGAAGTTTTTTATTTTTCGATTAAACTATAATTAAAAAGATTTTGTCTTTTGATTGGTGCGCTTGCCTTGTGACTTGTGCGTACGTGCGGAGGACCGCATCGACAACAATGTGATTTAAAAACATTTTGATAGGTCAGTGCGTCACGCAGTACTCGCTGAGGCGTCCGTCAATATTAGACCCAACCTTGTGCCTAGCCCTATTGGTTACAGTAGCAGATTTTCAACTGAGAGATTCATGGATCGAGGCCAGCGACGGCAGTGCACATAGTATCGGAACGACAAGGAAGAGCCTAGGGGTTGAGGACTCTGTGGGGCTATCCCCCTTTGGTTTTGCCGTCGACGGAGTCGGAGCGGTCTGCCGTTCTCTAACGACTAAAATTTTCCCACATAATTTATTTTACTACCGTCATTATTATTCAACTTTATGTTTTTGACTTTTCTTAAGTCAGGCGCGACACTGGCCACGGGTGGCCGTCGCGGCAGCCGAGAACCTTGAGCATGCACATTTTTTGGCAAGCCCATTCGGGTTTCAGGGTGTCGGGGTGTTGGCGGAATTCCCCTGTCCCGCCCATCTTGAAGTACGGACCGAAGAGGTCAATGTGCGGGAGAGTGGTGGGATCAGTGGCCTCGATTTCCTTTGCCACTCGGAATGTTCTTCATTTCCCTTCTACTTCAGGCTATTGACACTCTCCAATCGGGAGGCAAAGGAAACCGCGATTATTCTCCCGCACGCAAGTTGATTTCTTCGGTCCGTACTTCAAGACGGGCAGGGCAGGGGAATTCCACGAACACCCCGGCATGCCGGAACCCGAACGGGTTTGCCAAAAGATGCGCATGCTCAAGGTCCTCAACTGCCTTGATGGCCACCCGTGGCCAGTGTCGCACCTTACTTAAGAAAAGTCAAAAGCATAAAGTTAAATAATAACGATGATAGTAAAATAAATTGTCTGGGAAGATTTTAGTCGTCAGAGAACGGCAGACCGCTCCGACTCCATCGATGGTAAAACCAAGGGGGGATAGCCCCGTTGGGTCCTCGACCCCTAGTCTCTTCCTTGCCGTTCCGATACTCTGTGCGTTGCCGCCGTTGGCCTCGATCCCTTAATCTCTCGGTTAAAAATATGCTACCGTTGCTAGACCCAAGCCTGGGTCTAGTATTGACGGACGCCTATATAAGCGGGTACTGCTCGACGTGCTAATCTATCAAAACGTTTTTAAATCATATTATTATCGATGTCGTCCTCCACACGTACGCACAGGTCACAAGGCAAGCGCATCAAACGAAAGATAAAATATTTTTAATCATAGTTTAATTGGAAAATAAAAAACTTGGCCGGTAACTACGTCAGCTTCACAATCATCAACAAGAGGAGAGATCACGCGCGCCCTAAGTCTGCGCACCCACACACTCTCTATTCTAGTCAACCATTCAGTCAACATAAACAACAGACACCGCCACGACCCGCGCGAAGTACTGAAACTTTAAACCAACCTATTTTCTGTTACTTGCAAAAACCAGGGCGGATACCGTTGTAAGGGTATTCGCACCGACACCGCAGTCATCACTTTCCTCGCGTCCATCACTTGGTGCGCTATGATGACATTCCCACTGGGGTGTGATGGCGAGCATGATCTCTCTCTCCTCTTGAGGGTGCCATATCCATCGGGGCAGCAACAACAACAATAATTGTGGCAGAGCGTGATCAAAGAGGAACGTGGATCGAGCAATGATAAAAACGACAGGCCATGAGACTGTCACCTGGGAGACAACGGCGCCTTCACAGCTGGATCGCGACATCATGGCCTCGTTCTTCTTCCTCCACACAACCATGAGCATGCTGCATGCAAGCAGGAACTTGCATAAGATTGGAACTCCCTAGATGTCACATATATGACGATCCATCTTCTGATGGGCACGACTTTTTGCACGATTGAACCTCGAGGCCGTTGGATGGGCCTGAGGGCTAATTGCATGAATGCCGTCATTCTTGTTTTTCCCCTATTTTGCGAGAACTTGGTTCCCTGGATGCTAGTGGTCAGGACGCGCCTTAGCGAGCGTAGGAATAAGGGTTGATGCAACTTTTTTTTATAGGAAATTCGGGCAAAGAACTTTGGCGCGATCATCACGAGGGAAAATCTTTTGAGTTTGAAACTCTTTGAAGAGATTACGGGGAACTGCGTGGGTATTCGAAGTTTATTTTTTGCAAGTAAAACTATAATTAGACTAGGAGTTTGGAAACACTGTACTTTTGGTTGCAACTGCAGGATGCTTCTTACTCGTGCGCGCCTTACTGCGCTCTGTCTTGCACTATGTTGTCGTCGCGCTTTAAGTCTAATCGCAGTTGTAAGTATCTCTCGTTCCTCTTTTGGCGAATGTGGGTGTAACTGTCTCCCTCTTAACTTCTCTTCGCGCTGAAACATGTGGCCCCTTTCCCTTCGTCTCACTGGCCAACACGGTGCACGACTAGATCGATGTATGGAGAGTGGCTACGTCCCCTGCGTCGAGCCCAGGCATGCCGATCGTAGGCACCTTCTTCCTTTCTCTTTCCCCTTTCCTTAGCATAATCCTGACTATTTTGCACAAATGCTATAATTGATATAAATTTCTCAAGCGCGGCAAAGTCTCCCTCTAATATAAACTTATGAAGTTATCGTGGTCGAGAGGATCGGTTAACGAGTATGGGCATGCATGGAGGTGAGTTCAGGGCTGGGCGATTTGACGAGCTGGTGGTGAGTGTGCGAGTTTGACGTGTGGCCGAGGCGAACTGGGGAGCACGGGGGAACTCGGCGTGCATACTCGGGCTAAGTGGGATGACAACTTTGGGTTGTTGGTAGGTGCGAGGCGACGGACTGCCTGCATCGGAGTAAGGAGGAGGATGGTGACGTGGTGAGAGGGTGTGGGGCGTTGGGGTATGCGTGAACTTCTCTCCTTGCCTTCTAAGAATTTTTGTTTTGGCTTTCGCCATTTTTGCTTTCGCAATTTTTTATTTTTTTTATGATTGTATGACTTACTCCTTTGTTCGGAGTTCTCTCGTATCTCTTTCTTTTATGAATGATATCATGAGTGATGATTGTGGTTGGATCGTCTAATTTTTGCATGCATAATCCCCGTTTATGTCTGGAGATGGAATGCTTGGGGAACACTGGTGCACCCCTACCGTCTTTCCCCGAACACAACGCACCCTCATTTTGACTGTATCGGGCTGCAAACATACCTTGTGTACGTTTATTTTCAGGGTGCGTTATGTTCGGGGGAAGACGGTAGCCTTAGCCTGTGGGAATCGAAGAGAAATAGAGAAGTTGGTCGCCTCGAGTTGCGTTACGAACGGATCTTGGGCCACTTGTTTACGTTACAGTTGACCAGTAAACCGGCCTGTCCTGGGTACGCAAGACACCAACGCCTGGGATGTGTCACTGGTATATTTTTGCATTGGTAGGAACATGATTGCATTAAGGTGAATTCGTAGCTTGGAATCCACTTTCCCTTTCTGAGTAACAAATTGTGATTGCTTGAGGGACTGTGAGTACCTGGAATATGAGGGGTGCGAATATTTTGTCTTATCAATTGCGATCGGGGTTCCTCAATATTCTGCAACAGACGAGAGATGAGTGTGTATGTGAGTGTGATATACAACAAGTTATAGGTCACAACCCTCAGATCCGACAATACCCCAACACGCACACGTTTTAAGTTTTCGCTGAGCCTGGGTTCGTCGTAGTAGAAACTGATTTCCCTCTCCATCATCTTATTCTCGCCTATCACCATTTAACCGCAGACGGACCCACCTTAAACACCAAACCCGGCCATGGAAGCCGCGAGCTGAGAAAATCTTCTTTCCGTCCAAACTTTTTTGCGTTTTGGTCCTTGGAACCTTGACATAGGAAATCCCAGTTCCGACCTGGGATTCCACCCCACTTTCCTAAAATCCTTGGCAAACCCCCTTTTTCGCACTTTCGGGCCCGCTCCCACTCCAATTAGGAAGTCGCGTTGGGCATGAGGTTGGATGTCACACTCCGCTTCCCGTGCCCACGAAGTAGGCAATGGACTTAACGACAGAATGCTCCTCTCTATTGGTGGGCAGCGGTACCTGCTGGAAGCTGGGTACAACGTCCCATGAACATCATGAATAAAGCACCAATCGGGATCTCACACACACACTCTTGGAGTTGTCTATAGGGAACATGACAAAACATAAACACAACATAATCGCTACCTTACCCTTCCCCAACCACATCAACAAACAAACTATGGGTTATGCACCCGTACCCTCACAAAAAGTCGATATAGAAAGCAACCGTGACGGGCTGTGAATTGACTTACCGTGAGGGCACGAGTGCACAACCCGCCGTTCGTTTGTTGATGCGGTTGGGGAAGGGTGAGGTAGTGATTATGATGTGCGTATGTTTTGCTATGTTCGTTGTACAAAACTCGAAGAGTGTGGGGGGGAGGGGGTCCGACTGGTTTTCGATTAGCGATGTTCATGGAACGCTGGACCCGGTTTCCAGCAGGTGCAGCTCCCCACCAATAGACAATAAAATGTGTATGTGTGTGTGTGTGTGTGTGTGTGTGTGTGTGTGTGTGTGTGTGTGTGTGTGTGTGTGAGAGAGAGAGAGAGAGACATGCATCATGCACCATGTCAGTGGTGGGGAGCACAAGGGCAGGTGCTGACCTCCAAAAAAAGAAAAAAAACATAATATGGAATTGGAACACAACTTGAAGAGGTTTTCCTTTTCAAAATTTGAGTAGAAATGGTACATGTTGTATTCGAACACAACGAGCACGTGTTATATCCGAACTGGTCTTCTATTTGAGAAAAGTGGGCCCAGGCCGTTTCGATTTTGGAATGTTCAAAACTCAAGGATCGGCCTTCTCGGCCTCCTACGGTCAGCTATTGGTCCTTCATATGCCCCGCCCCTTGCTAAGCCCCGAAACCTCAAAATGCCCACCCCAAACTATCGGTTGCGCACTTGTGCCCTCACAGTAAGTCAATACAGAAAGCAACCCTGACGGGTTGCGGATTGACTTACCGTGAGGGCAGGGGTGCACAGCCCGTGGTTTGTATATGCTTGATTGATAAAGAAGGCGTTATTTGTGAGGTTTAGAAGTAGGGTGATTGTTGCATGAAAAAAACAGAGTATTTGTGTACATGTGTTAAGATTAGTGTATGTGTTTGTGTGATACTTAGGATGTTTGTGTTTATCACATCTGTTAGTGTTGGAATGTGTGTGATTTAGGTAATTTGTATGATATTAATGTAATAAATATTTGACATACCTTGATTCATAGTTGGTGTTGAGGCTAGTGGTCCTTGAATCTTGGTCCATATGTCGTATATGCGTGTGCTTGAGTGTTTGCTGTTGTAAGTTTTTTTTTTTTAATTAAATAAAAGTTATTTTGTCACATGCGACTCACTCAATCGGGCGCTGAACGTGTGGGGCGTTGAATATGTCAACGTTCAGACACATCTTTTTACACTTGGAAATGCAATGCAGGTGTGTCGTTTCCAACTGTGGCGAAGGCCTCTCCCTTTCCGATTCAGACTTCACCACTTTTCCACCTTGCCGCTGCTTTGCCACCGTTTCGACCAAAACCCAGCGCGCGGTCCCACTTGCAGCTACTGCCACGGTCCTGCATTTTTCAAAGAAACTGCCACCCTCCCCCAAAGATCCACCCGGACACTACTTTGCCACGGTTTCGACCAAAACCCAGGGCGCGGTCTCCCGGGCAGATATCGGTCCTGCATTTTTCAAAGAAACTACCACCCCCCCCCAAAGTGTCGTGCCTGCACCTGCTTGCATTTTTTGAACCTTCCAACGACCAAACGAGCTCGAATCAACGACCAGTTCGCAACCCGTGAGGGGTGCGTTTTATGCCCCTGAGAATATTTTTTGTCATCGTTCGTTATATGGTCGTTGGAAGGCTGGAAAAAACAAGGCATGGCAGTTTAGGGGGTGGTGGCATCTTATTTGAAACTGCAGGACCGGTAGCTGCCCGTGGGACCGCACGGGTTTTGATCCAGGACCACGTAGGACCGGTAGCTGCGCGTAGAATGCCGAGGAGGCCGCAATCCTTTCTCAAATAGCAGAGTTCCTCGAATAGAAAACGTACACGTTGTATTCAAATACAACATGTACCCTTTCTATTCGGATTTCGAAAAAAACAATTTATTGTATTCTGATAAAATTACTTATTTTTGTTGGTGGTCAGCGTCTGCCCTCGTGCTCCCTGCCACTGACATGCTGCATGGTGCAGGTCTCTCTCTCTCTCTCACACACACATACACACGCAAACACACACACACACACACACACACACACACACACACACACACACACACACACACACACACACACACACACACACGCACACGCACACACACACTCTCTCACACACATACACACACACACACACACGCACACGCACTCTCTCTCTCTCTCACACACACACACACACACACACGGACACACACACACACACGCATACACACACACACACACTCTCTTTCTCTCTCTAGCGAACATGGCAAAACATACATACAACAGAATCAGTACCTCACCCTTCCTGAACCACATAAACAAACGAACTACGGCCGCGCACCCGTGCCCTCACTGTAAGTCAATGTAACGAAGGACGACGAAAATGTGTTGAGGGGAAATGTCTTTGGGGGGGTGAAACGCATCCCTGACGGGCTGCAAACTTTTCCACTTTTCCACCCTACCGCTGCTTTGCCACCGTTTTGACCAAAACCCAGTGCGCGGTCCCACGGCCAACTACTGGTCCTGCATTTTTCAAAGAAACTGGCACCCCCCCAAAGTGTCGTGCTTGCATCTGCCTGCATTTTTCGAACCTTCCAACGACCAAATGAACCCGAATCAACGACCGGTGTAACGAAGGACGACGAAAATGTCTTGGGGGGGGAAATTGACTTACCGTGAGGGCACGGGTGCACAACCCGTAGTTTGTATATGCTTGATTGATAAAGGAGGTGTTATTGGTGAGGTTTAGAAATAGGGTGATTGTTGCATGAAAAAAAGGGGTATTTGTGTGTATGTGTCAAGATTAGTGTGTGTGTGTGTTTGTGTGATACTTAGGGTGTTTGCGTTTATGACATCTGTTAGTGTTGGAATGTGTTGGATCTAGGTAACTTGTATGGTATTAATGTATTAGATATTTGACATACCTTGATTCATAGTTGGTGTCGAGGCTAGTGGTCCTTTAATCTTGGTTGATATGTCGTATATATGTGTGCTTAAGTGTTTGTTGTTGTATTTTTTTTTTTAATTAAATAAAAGTTGTTTTGTCACTTATGACTCACTCAATTGGGCGCTGAATGTGTGGGACGTTGAATACGTCCACATTCAGACACATCTATTTGCACTCGCAAATACAATGCAGATTTTTCATTTCAACCTGCGGCCAAGCCCGCGCCCTTTCCGATTTAGACTTTTTCACTTTTCCACCCTGCCGCTGCTTTGCCACCGTTTCGACCAAAACCCAACGCGCGGTCCCACGGGCAGCTACCGGTCCCGCTTTTTTCAAAGAAACTGCCACCACCCCCCAAAGATCCACCCTGCCGCTGCTTTGCCACCAAAACCCAGCGCGCGGGCCCACGGACAGCTACCAGTCCCGCATTTCTCAAAGAAACTGCCACCCCCCCCAAAAGTGTCGTGCCTGTACCTGCCTGTGTTTTTTTAACCTTCCAACGACCAAACGAGCCCAAATCATCGACCGGTATAACGAAGGACAACGAAAATGTCTCGGAGGGAAATGTCTCAGGGGGGAGAAACACACTCCTGACGGGCTGCAAACTTTTCCACTTTTCCACCCTGCGGCTGCGTTTCGACGAAAACCCAACGCACGGTCCCACGTTCAGCTACCAGTCCCGCATTTTTCAAAGAAACTGGCACCACCCCCCAAGCTCCACCCTGCCACTACTTTGCCACCGTTTCAACCATAACCCAGCGCGAAACCCACGAGGTCCTAGGGGCAGCTACCAGTCCCCGATTTTTCAAAGAAACTGCCACCACCCCGCAAAGTGTCGTGCCTGCACCTGCCTGCATTTTTCGAACCTTCCAACGACCAAACGCGCCCTAATCAACGACCGGTATAACGAAGGATGACGAAAATGTCTCGGGGGGGAAATGTCTCAGGGGGGAAACGCACCCCTGACTGGCTGCGAACACACCCCTGCTGGGCTGTGAACAAGAAGGACGGCAAAAAATGTCTTGGGGGGAAAATGTCTCGGGGGGGGAAATTGACTTACGGTGAGGGCACGGGGGCACAGCCCGTAGTTTGTTTGCTGATGTGGTTCGGGAAGGGTAAGGTAGTGATTATGCTGTATGTATGTTTTGTCATGTTCTCTATACACAACTCGAAGAGAGTGTGTGTGTGGGGTCCCGGTTGGTGCTTTATTCACGATGTTCATGGA
>BFEA01000061.1:3836092-3847790 GCA_003427395.1 Chara braunii
AATCTGTCTCTTATACACATCTAGATGTGTATAAGAGACAGTGTCACCGGTACTTATACCGGCTCCCCGTACGGTACGGGGACCAGTCTCGTACCAGTTCTCGGCTGCTGTACTCGTACTCAGTGTGACTTGCTGTTTCGGCATTCGGAATCCAAGACTTTGACTTTGTGACTTGCCACTGTGTCTGCGTCCGATCCTCAGTCCGAGTCAGTCATGTCGAGTGAGTGAGTGTGTGTGTGTGCTCTCACTCTCTCCCTCTCTCTCCTCTCCCTCGGCTCACCCTCAGCCTCACGCTCGTTACACGGGATCAGATTCACAGACTACCGCCTGGCACCAGGGAATTTGCGGTACAGCACGAGAGAGAATTAGCAACTGTTGTTGAGAACCTCAGAAAGGCCCAGCATAAGATGATAGAGCAGGCTAATAAGCACCGTCGCCCATCACAGTTTCAGGTAGGCGACTTAGTCTGGGTCAAGGCAAAGGAGTTCGCGCCTGAAGAAAACATCTCGCAGAAGTTACTGCCTGCATATAGAGGACCGTGGCCGGTTCTAGAAGTCAAGGGCGGAGAGGATGGACCATCATACACTATAGAGATCCCAGTACACCTCCACACATATCCTGTGTTCCATGCTTCAAAGCTGTTGCCATGTGTTACAAGCCAACAGTTCCCTTCTAGAAGATCCATGATCCCTCCGGATATGGATGGGAGCTATGATATGGAAGGCATTGTAGATGAGGATGTGTTTAGAACAGGAGGTAGAGGTTGTCCACAGAAACAATATAAGGTCCGCTTTGCATATCAGGAACCGGAGGATGACCGTTGGTTTACGAGATCAGAACTTCTAGAGACAGCTCCCGATAGAGTTAGAGCCTACGAGAGAGAAAAGAAAGGTAAAGGTCCTGCCTTGGACTGAATTATTCTCGGAGGACCTCGAATTTAGGACGGCGGGAGTGAAACGGTATTCACCAGTTAGCAGTAGCTGCTGCAGATCCCAGGGTTCGATCCCTAGACCCCAACCTTACCTGTGTACAGTACCTGTGTTGACCCGTAGAATTGAACCCGCGACCTGTGTATTTGTAATAGCTGATAGGYTKTCGAAGGGTCCRTAGGTAGCATGGGCTCGATCTGTAGACCTGTCGGATAGGAGTCTTAGTCAGGTCTAGACATCGTAGCTGTAGTTTTCTTGAAAGGTCAAGGTCGTAGCTGCTACAGTCCAGAAGGGTCAGAATCGTAGCTGCTACAGTCATGAAAGGCCAAGTCTACGGCCTTCCGGAAGGTCCCAGTAGTGGCCTTTCGGAGTTGCCCACGTTTAAGCAGAGGCAAGTGGTCAAGTGGTGAGGCAAGTGGGCAAGTGGTAGAAGTCTACCCTGCTGAGTCAACAGTCCCAGTCCCTAGTCAGTCCAGCAAGTACCGCACGGGACTGTGTGCACTTCGGGCAAGGGAAATGGGCCAGGCCAACAACCTGCAGAAGTATAAATCAAGAGGCAGCGCCAGCCATTCATTCATTCCTGCGCGAGCCATGAGGAAGTGCTGCCACAGCGACTTGTGCAAGGAGGTCTGCGGATGAGCCCGGAGGACGCAGTGGGCGAGAGAGGAGGAGTTAGTATAGCAATAGGTTAGAGGCAGCCTTAGCTGCCATAGCTGTAGTAGGTAGGAAGTGTGTGTGTGTGTTCGAGCGTTCAGAGTGACGTGTATGGGATATCCAGGGTGATCCGGCATGTGTAAGCAGTGAGTTGTTGGGCGCTGAAGTCGCCATAGCCAGTCAAGAGTGAACTCGTATCTGGAAGCCATATCTCTGAGTTTTGTGTGGGCGCATGTCGCCAGTTTGCTGCGTTGCTGTTTACATGTATGAAAAGTGTGTTTGAGAACGAGTATGATTGCACACCCCCCTTTAAACCCCTTCAGCTCCTTGAAAACCCAGTTATACCTCCCTCCCGCCTCCTTGACAGCCAACATTCAAAAAGAGAAAGGAGCCTGGATTTGAGCTCCTCTGGGCATGTGCAGAACCTCCCACCGTGCCCCCCACACACAAAAAAAAAGAATGAAATAGGGCTGATTTTTGCCTGCACGGGGTCCCCCGTGCAGGTGACCCCCTGGGCGACTTGCCCGGGGTGCACGGCTGGGCTAGCCAAGTAGCCTAGACTTCCGGACAATTTCCGGATGACGTTTGAATGATTCCCAGATAATGTCCAGATACATTCCGGGTAATATGTTGAATACTTTCTGGATAGTTTCCAGATATTTCCATAGCCGGCTGCAGTCGGCCCATCCTCAAGCTATCTTTTCCAAGGTATATCTCGGCCTTTTCTGATGCAATAAATCTCATCCATCCATTCTATTGACGGCCTGGCCAATGGATGTTTATATCAAGAGCGCATGATATTGACTCGTTCGTACGGTCTGTCTGTCGCCGGCCTACACGTGCAATAATACTGCCACCTCCAGTGGCTGACCCTCGAAGAGAGCTTCTGGTGTTGCTGTTGGCATAGCTAGATGAGGAACGAGAGGGGAGGGAAGCACCATAGCTAGTAGAGGCTCAAAGTCGTGAAGTGGGGGGCGTCATGAGAGGGAAGCTTGAGATGGGGAGGGACAGTAACTTACCTGCAGGGGGGGGGGGGGGGGGGGGGGGAGCATGCACCATAGGTAACATTGGAGGAGGTAGGTTCCATGGCTGGGAGAGGCTGAGAGTAGTTGAGTAGGAACGAGAGAGCTGATCATGAGAGAGAGAGACAGCTTAGGAAGGACTGTCCCTTGCACTGAGAGACAGCTAACATGGGAGGAGGTAGGTGCCAGTTGGAGAGTGCGGCCAGCTGTATAGCTGCCGTGCTGCTGAAGTCGTATTACACCTGTGTTGGACTGAAGCTGGTCAGTCGTTGCCTAAAGCTGCAGCACCGTGCTTCTGTGAACAATTGATCTTCTGAATTGCATGCAAGCATCTTCTTTTTAGTGAAGAGGACACTGACAGACAAGGGCCCTAGGAGTGACTAGCGATGGGGTATTTACTATTTAGCGATGGAGGGTCACCTTTTATTTTACAGCAGCAGCAAAACAATAGGCGTGCCACAGGGAGTTAAAAAAAGAGGGTATCAGAGAGGCCAGTGGCCTAGCTCAGTTGGTTTCGCATGCAAGTGACATTCAGGAGGTCGTGGGTTCAATCCCCCGCGGTCGCTTGCGTTGTGCTTGGTGTTCATCTGCTGAGATAGTTGGCTTGCAACTATCTGTACTGATACCTCTCTGTCGGAGGCGACATTTTGATGAACTGAGGATCTTATGATTCTTATCCTTCTCCTTTGGCTGGCGGGGCTTGGGATCGATGACTGGGGACTTTCTCGCTTAGCGTGGCCTTGGACACAAGGGTGGCCGCACTGTTGCAATTCTGTTGTATTTATAGTGAGGGAGGAAAACATTTGCTGTGGTAAGGGAGTGGATTATATGACACTACTACCGACCGGTAGTCTACTGCTGGAATTGGTTTCTATGCCCAATTCTCAGCGTCACGGCATTAATGAATATAGCTGCCCCTCTCCCCGAGTGCAACAAGCGTCTGCTGAAGTAACACTGGTACAATGGACTGTATTATACCTGCTTTCCAGTGTATGTTCATAACTTCCATGGTATGTATGTCGGGGTTTTCCAGTTTGAACCGGAAGCGCTGCAGAGTCGATCGAAGCTCCTACAAGGGAACTGGGAAATGCGATTCTGCTTCCGAAAGGATTTCATGTGCTCCAGAAGTCCCGGTCCCAGTTCTGAGTCCCAGAGGCCCTTGTAATATAGTCCCAACCGGTAGGAACCGTACAGAAGTAAAGGGACTCAATCCCTTAACCCTTTGGGAGCTCGGCTTGCCAGAAGAGCAGTCTGTAGGAAACGGGGGTGTATGTTAGCAATCTGGTAGGCCCAGTCCGTTTGAGAGCATGTCAGTCAAAATGCAGCCCAGTCCCCGGAAAGTCGGTGAACACTGTGGATGCGTGGGAAGCGGACCGCGGCTGGCAGGCAAAACGGTACCGCTCCGGGAAGTCCCAAATTTGGAAACCACGGCAAGTACATAAGGCTGGTATCAGCAACGACAACACAATTTCCATTTGTGCCTAACGCGGAAGCGCTGTTGCGGTCTTGTGCAGTGACGCAACTAGTGAGACTGAGAGGCATAGTAGTGTAGTCGATGACGCTCAGCGCCATAGCTAATGGGGAGAGCAAGAGAGGTTGAGACCTGTGGGAGTAGAGTATAGTGAGAGAGAAGAGAGGAGACTTACCTGAGTGGAAGTTGGCGCCCATAGCTGCGAGTGTGTAAGACATGAGATGTTGCATAAGCCTGCCTGGAACTTCGAGCAATTTTGGAAGTGTTCTTAACTTGTGTGCTGTGCTATTCATTCGGGAGGTTGTGCATGTGTGATGATGTGAGTGTAGCTCGTGTGTGAACGGCGAGATCATTGCATTTAAAATATATATATATATATTAAAATGCGAGGCACAAGGCCTCAATAAGCCCTACCGGGCCCCTCTTTGCAACAGGTCGGCCGCCCTAAGTGAAGGCAGGCTCGACAGGCGACAAGAGGCCTATTTTGGACAACTTCGCAACTGGGGTAAAATTCAGGCAGTTGCGCAACGCCAGTTGGTTGAAGGCGCCCAGCCCTGGCCTCCTTTATCAAATGTATCTAAGTCAGGCCCTGGGCGAGATACGCAGCATGGACCCAACTCAGACTGTGGGCAGTTGGGCACGGGTAACTGTCGGTGGCCCTGGGCCTGATTCGTTTGGACTGAGGCTCAGCCTCCCTGGGCCTACCAGAAGCTTCTGGGCTGGGGCCCAGTACCGCAGCACAGCACGCAGTAGCAGGCCACTTCGATATAGGGAAGGGCCTGCCCACACATTGGACATTCGGGCACTGGCTGCATTGTGCGCAAGCGCTGCTGCCCTATCGCTGGCCAGCGCTCACGCGCTCACGGGCGAGCTGGAAGGAGCAGGCAGCCATAGCCGAGCTGCGCTGCTGTATGGCAGATGGGGCGCATGGTGGTCCTTGGGTGCAAGTGGCATCTGTGAGTTGGGGAACGAGGTTGTGAGTGATACGAGAGACATACCTGGTGCTTGAGGCGTGCGGCATTGGCCGAGATCTGCTCATACTTGGGAAGCTGTTGACGTCATCAGCGGCATTGTAGTCTAGGCTAGATAGGATCTGCCATTCGTAGTCTGGGCGCCGAGCGCCAGATAGGATATCAACATTGGTTCTTCGTTGATGATGATGAGACTATTCCAGCATTGTCAATTATGAGCTTTTGCTGTGCTCTTATTTGGTGAAACTCGTGATGCAATTCTGCTATTGGTTCGAGGTCACGACTATCTGGTCCCATGTGCATGATGCTGTTTGATTGCTGAAGTTCGCTATCGGTCATCTTCCTTGCAAAAAAGTTATGAATTATTAATAATGGAAAAAATGGGTATGTCTAATAAATTATTATAGAGATAGACCATGTCCGGACCCCCCCAAAAAAACAAAAACGGGCCTGAAAACGCCCCAAAACAATCTTGGGGGCTTCGCTCCTCAGTAGGGAAGTGTGCTGGACCCTTTTTTTTTTTTTTTTTTTTTTTTTTGCCTTGAAATCTGGCAGATCCCGAACTTCCGGACCGGACGTCTGGAGTCCGGACTGAATCCAGACCGTCTGGACTGCGCTGCGGACGTCCGGATCGTAGGGGTGATCTGCACATTGTTGGCCAGCAGCCAACAAACCAGCCTGAGAACCTCACCAGTCTCTGTGGTCTGACGGCAACCTAATATCTGTCTTCACATTCTCCACCGCCCGTTGTATACACCGTCAGACTTCCTTGCAATCGCCCTTGCCCTTCAGCTTGATGCTGATCTTCCGCAACTACACCCAGAGGATTGTATCATTGTAATTATACCAGCGAAGGAGGCTTTACCATTGCTGTCCTGCAAGTAGCAACTTGAACTACGCAGTGCTCGAGCAGGTGAGTGGTTTTAATCCTCCATCCCACATCTCTGCCTGCATTGTGCACGGACCTGGCCATTACATGGCCATTGTACATGCCTCTGACCACTGGGAGCTGTGGGACAATGGCACCATGGTCTATGCCATGACTGATGTCATTGATTTCTTACATAATGATGCTGTTTTCTTGCCACAACAAACCGTCGGCAATCTCTTTTATGTAGGAGATCATTCCTCTGGGCCCGTGCTGCAGCAAGACAATGTACCAACACTCTGCAACCTTCTCGTTTACACGGCTACAGACACTGTTTCACTCGGGTGTAGCTGCCATCGTCTGTGTCACAATTGCTACAATGACATGGTTTCTGCAGGCATGTGTGTAGAGGACTGTCCCTCCGTTCCTGACTGCAGACACCCTCCGCATCCGGACACTATATGTCCATTTTGCAGCCATGGGCGCTGTACTGATGCATGGTCTTTTGTGGTGACAACCGTTCTTCCTTCATTTTGGCCTGCAATCGACATGCCATTTGTCGGGGTTGTATGGTGGGCATGCTCAATGCCAGTCGTCGTGGCAGTTGTCGTACTGAGAATGCTCAGCTAGGTCTTCCATGTGTTCACCCACCTCATCCTTACAAATGTATGTCCTCTCTGTCGTCAAGGACATACTCACTATTGAGCCTTTTCTTATCTTTTGCTCATCTTCACTCCACACTTCATACTTTCTCTTACTTTCCCTTTATCATTCTTTGTGTGTCTTCTCTCCATCTCTCTTCCCTGTGTTTATCCCCTCCCCCTTCACTCTGCCTCTTTCTCACAGCGTACAAGTGGGCTGTTATGGCACACGGGGATGGGTGCAGCTCGCACTCAACTTCATCAACGTGGCGTGTACGTGAGAGGGACATTGTAGGGGAAAGAATAATGAGAAATTGAATGGTTTCAATGTGCCTTTGTTTTTTGTTTTTTTGTCCTTTTTTTTGCAAAGTGCGCTGGGCTCTTTTAGCTCATAGCTATGTGACAATATAAAGGAGTGTATTCTTTTGGCTGTGACAGACCTTTCTTTATTTAGTGGGTGTTTTGCTGGCTTGTGATGGGGTGTGAACCGACAGTCTGTAGAGTTTTCCATCTGGTGTGGGTGAGTGATAGTCTGCTTTGATTTTCGTCACAGGTACCTTGAGGGCAGTGGTTGGTGCCCACCTCAGGGTATCGGTTGTCGGGCAGTCGTTGATGCTTATCACTTACAGTGTAATCAGTTAGGGGATTCTACAGACTGTTGAGGGTTCAGCCTCCTGACGATTCGGTGAAACTCCGACGAAACAGTTTGTCACAGCCCCTCGTTTGTTGTCCTCTTCTCCCTCCCTCTCTGCCTACGGTTTACTGGGCAGCTCTGTTTGATGATATAAACCGTTGGCAGAGAGGGAGGGAGAAGAGGACAACAAACGAGGGGCTGTGACAAACTGTTTCGTCGGAGTTTCACCGACTCATCATGAAGCTGAACCTTGTGTGTGTGTGTGTGTGTGTGTGTGTGTGTGTGTGTGTGTGTGTGACAATATACTTGACGGTATATTATATAGATGTGTGACTTTTTTTTTTAAATAATGTTTTGTTTTTCAGAAACAGAAGCCCAAGTGGGAGTGTCAGTACGGTTCTTGTTCCACTGGTATATCTACCTCACGAAAACCCACTGGTATATCTACCTCACTCAAACGCCTCCCCGCGTTACGGCCCAGTGAGCCCTGACAGCATTGATTGCTTCCTCTGACAGCATTGATTGCTTCCTTTCGAGAAGGATTAACTGCCAATTTAGCCCATGCTTTTGCATCCCCCCTCCCTCTATTTTGGTTCTACCCCTTTTGAAAAAGCAGGCACCCAAGACAGACCAGTTAATGCTATCCCTCTCAGCCCGTCCCTTGACGGCTGCCTGGTAAAACCCTAAACCATAGGATATCTTTGCGTGTGGGTAGGTGGCCGGCTTGCTCTTGGCTGTCATTTCCTTTCCTTTGTGGCCCCTCAATCTATTATAACTGTTTGCATTTCCTGATTGCCACAGATCATGTTCCAGAGACACAAAATTGAGCGGGAGGCCGGCCTTGGAGGAGAGGTGGGGCTGTCAAGGAACAGAGAGGAAGCGAAGACAAACCCGGCGCTGGCGGCGATAAACAAACGATTCGGCATTGTACATGGATTGTCCTCCATGTGTAATGTGGTATCCTTTGGAGGACTAACAGCTCATCTGTGGTACCTCGGCAACAGGATTCAGCTGTGAGAGGCGGGAGAACGGCAGAAGCAGCAAAGCGAAAGGGAGTTAAAAAACAACTTTGAAGAAATAATAAAGGGCAGCACTGCCAGTAAGATATACAACGCAATTACCAATCGGCTGAAGAAGCTAATGGCACCAATCTTACGTGCGGTACGTATGATAGTTCCATGCGAACCACTGTGTATTGGCAGCAGTGACAAAATTTAGTGTAGGTAAGAGAGGCGAGGCAACGAGCTTCGGCTTTGATATGTGGGTAATAGGCGAAACGGTAGAACCGTAGAAGTCGTAAAGGCGAAAGATCGTCGAGTGCTGATCGGTGGGGAGTGAGAAAAGGCATGAATCTTCTTGTGTAGCTATGGTTGTGTCCACCCCCCTGGGTATAGGCGAAACGGTAGAACCGTAGAAGTCAAAAAGTCGAAAGATTGTCGAGTGCTGATCGGTGGGGAGTGAGAAAAGGCGTGAATCTTCTTGTGTAGCTATGGTTGTGTATACCCCCTTGTTATATAGATGGAGATCTATGCGCAGGCGGAGCAAGGATTTCCGCTCGAAGAGAGGTGTGAGAAATGCAGAACGGCGAGTGTTGGCATTGAGCATGGCCAGGTGTCAGGCTTCGCGTTTGGACTCGTAAGAGAGATTGATGTTGTGCACATGTGCGTGTCGTCGCCAAGAGGTCCGTCGCTTCGGATGGTCACAACCTCGACCAGGCGGTACATATGCGTATCGTCCCTGAGAGGTCTGTTGCTTCACACGTTCTCACTACCTCGAGCAGGTGGGGCGTAAAGAAAGAGAGGTTATGTACATGTATATTGGCCCTGAAAGGTCCGTTGCTCGTGACTTGTATGACTTGTATCTCCGCTACCTCGAGCAGACGGTACGTGTGGGTATCGTCCCTTGAGGAGGTCCGTTGCTTTGGATGTTTTACTTCCTCGAGCAGGTGGGACATAACTCTCAATGGCACTGGAGGAGGGTACGAGTGCTTGGCCATATGACAGACGACCGCCTTTCTTGTGATTCGAACCATGGGCGCAGAGCGGCCTTAGAGTTGCTATCAATTGCTCAACCATGCTGTAACTCTGGGAAAGGAGTAGTTTTTTCAGATCTGGTGGTGCTAGGCTACCGTCTTCCCGCAAACATAACGAATATGTGTTGTATCCGAGTTTTCAAAAAAAAAAAAAAAAACACGATGATTCGGATAGAACACATGTGCTTTGTATTCAGATAGAAAGCGACATATGCCTCGTATTCATTTACAACTCGTACGCGTTATGTTCGGGGGAAGACGGTAGTCGATGCCAGACTACTGTCTTCACTGGAACAAAACGCACAGTCGTTATAACTGTAGCTGGGGCATCTTTCAGTCTAGATACGGCGATAATGACAGGGCAGGGTTCTGTTCAGGTGAAGGCGGTAGTTGTGATCAGTGAGAGGTGGAGAGAGCTCCGAGGTGCAGATGATTAGTGGCAGCAGGCAGGTGGGGAAAAATTTAGACCTCTGTTTGCCGTCGTCACCCGAACAGAACAGACACGGGGATAAATCTTGTGTATGGGAAAGACAGATTAGATGATAATGGGCAGGGGAAGAAAGCTCCTAAGGTCTTCACCTGAATAGAACGCACCGTCATTATAGCTGTATTTTGGGCAATTTTCACTCTAGATACAGCAATAATGGTCGGGCGTTCTATCCCAGGGAAGAGGATAGGTGCAAGTGTGAATGTGATCAATCAAGGGGAGGAGGCTCCTAGGTGTAGGTACGAGGTGTAAACATGATAAAGTTGATAAACAGGAAACCATGTAAATTGTATCATGAAGAGAAATTGGTTAAATTGTGGGCCTTTTCTTTTTTCAAGACTTTTAAGAGTCGTAAAGACACAGTCTTTTTTATTGTGGCTTATAGACAGAATTATTAATAGTGTTTGTGCCATTCAATCATTTTTTTAATTTTAAATTTTAATAGCAAAGAGGAGGGCGGAAACAACAGATGAAGAAGGACAGAACACATTTGTTGGATTGTCCAAAGAATTCCGTAGCATTTGTTTGTTTGTTTGTTTGTTTGTTTGTTGGTTTGTTTGTCTGTTTGTTTGTTTGTTTGTTTGTTTGTTTGTCTGTTTGTTTGTTTGTTTGATTAAGTAAGTGGATTTTTACGTCCACCAGTCTCCGGTAGCTGCGAAACAGGGCACTTTTTTTCGGTTTCAGTTTGCTGTAATCTTTGAGCTCTGAAGGTCATTAGTTGTGGGCGTGGCTTTCACGGCTGAAGCCACCAGTATGTTTCCCAGCTATGGGGATGTCCAATAGTGTTTTTTTTTTTTTTTCCCGAGCAGGTGATGCTCCCCACCACTAGATGTGGAGCCTCTCAATTCTTAAAAAATAAAATAAAAAATAACAACAATCTTGAACGAAGAATTAACTGGGCGCCGGCAGTCATGTACGTCCACGAAATGGCTGGCGGCGGGTGCTTGTGGAGTGCAGAGTGCTTAACGACAACAAGATGATCATCATTTGGAAAATTGCGATGCATCAGATGGCTAATCCGCCAGGAATGAGGGCGTCATCATGCCGTAAGCTTTAGGAACTGAACTCTGTGTAGTGCGGAGAATTGAACCGCCGATGTCTTCTGACATCACACTTCTTCTTCTTCTTCTTTCTTTTTTTTTTTTTTTTTTTTTTTTTTTTTGGATCAATTGATTTCCTTTTCCAAAACATTCGAATAGAGGCCGAGGACCTCACCAATTCAACCTGGAGTTATCCCGGCAGCATCAGCCGGTTTAGCGTAACAGGTAACCCAGGAGGCTCATGTGAACAATACCTACAGCAGAATAATCCTGTTCTTCCTATTTCGTCTTTCACAGATCTTTGATTCAATCAATACGAAACCGGAGCCGAGGACCTCTGCAAATCCACCCGGGACTGGGAGCATTACCCAGAGTTCGCTTGTAACAGGACCACCAGGGACCCGGAAAAACTACTACTCCTAAGCCAAACAGGAACCCCATTCCAAACAAAGTTTTACTCTATCAACCTGCCCACAACTGAGGCGCTCCTTCAATGCTAGTAAAACGAAACAAGAAGAGCCCAACCTGTGTTTTCATAACTCTATTCAATAGCCATCTGCAAACTAAAAGCTGCCCGACTCCACCAACATCCTACTGACATCACACATGGTTAACAGGGGGTGTGGGTGTTTCTTTTTTTTTTTTTTTTTTTTTTTTTTTTTTTTTTTCCGGCCGAATTTTGCACTGAAACTGTCATATTGCCCTGATTATTTGCTTGTCTTCTTGTTTTCCTTTTTGTGTGAATGGGGAATTCTCGGCCCTTGGTAACCGCATCTCCACAGCCAATGTCTGATGCCCGTGGACGGCGTGGAGTCGTCTGCGTGCTAAATGATCCGTAATTATTCTGTCAGTGAACAAAGTGACATGGTATCAACAACTGCTTGGCCATGAGACGCGATAACATGGAGAGTTAAATTCTGAAGCCTGAGAGAGAGAGAGAGAGAGAGAG
>BFEA01000061.1:3865839-3879348 GCA_003427395.1 Chara braunii
AACCATTGTGGGAAGCATCACCTGCTGGGAAACGGGCCCAGCGTCCCATATACAGATTGAATTTGCAGCATGTCAGAAAAAGAACCATTGTGGGAGAGTCCTGCCAGCATTGATTACCCTGGCATCCAGGAGATTGACTGAGCAGGAGGCAGGGGAGGGGGGAACCTCTTCACCTTGGAACCGGCGCCAGATACCTACTGTAACTCGCTAGTTCCTCCCTCCCCCCACCCAGTCTGAACTGTCACTTCCCAGAACCGCTGCAGTGCCCTGTTACTGTTATTCCTTCCTGTGAATTCGGAACTGTGCAGCGGTCAGTCACCCGCGCAGTTATCTCGAAAAAAAAACAAGGATGGTGCATTCAGAATTCCAACGAACAAAGCAAGAAAAGAAAGTATTTTTCAATTTTTTTCTCCTCTTTTTTTTTTTTTTTTTTCACTTTCAGAAAAGAAAAGTCTGAAAAGGGGAAAAAATTCCAATAAAGTTCAAGAACAAAGACATCCAGCAAGACAAGGTACCACAAGATCCAAATCGTCGACACCTGAAAACATGCAGCATGTGCACCATTCCTTAGTCTGAGTAGAAAATAAAAAGATTAACTTAAGGATCATCTCAGGGCATACTCACACCCCACTTAACGGGAACCTAGCCTGAAGGGTTTTTTTTCCCGTTTTTTTTCTTTCTTTCTTTTTTTTTTTTTTAACACTAGTATGTTCGCCGCTTCAGAAATGAGGGAAACGCCAGTTCCCGAAGAATTCGGAGGCCGGGCCCGACGACGACTGCCATTGATAAATCTAATCGGCGGTCGTCGTTTCATTCCGGCCCCCTGAAAGGTCGAACGCCCACTCTTTTCCGAAACAACAAAGGTACTAGTGGTTCAAGGGACTTTCTCGACTCAGCTCTGGACGTGATTGGTGCAAGGCTTCAGGCTCGGCAGGCCTCCACTGGGGCGCGATCAGAAACGTCAGGCCGGGCGCTAAGTGAAGGCCGGGACAGAAAAAAGGATCGGCCAGCCGTGAGTGAAGGATAGCGTGAGACAGTTGGACGGCGGGCTGGGCGCAGCCTCTCCAACTGGCCTGCAGCCTCCAGGTTAGTTGCAGAGGCTGGGGCCTTGCTGCCTTGGTACTCAGTCCGGGGTTCTCAGCCTGGGAAGAGCCCAGTCCCAGTCCCGGTCAGGCGGCCACAGCTTGCAGGAAACGACAAAAGGGAGGAGGGCACAGCATTCCACACATTTGGACGCAGTGGCTGCCAAGCCTAGCTCTACCAGAGCGCACACAACCAGCCAGTGAGCGCTCGTTGAGGTGAGGAGCAGCTGTGGACAGCTGCTATGCCCAGTGGCAGCCATATGTGTTGGGAGGTGGGAGGCTGGCACGGTATCTGGGTGATCTGGGACGCCCGGACAAGGACAGCTGTGGGGACTGGGAACTACTTACCTAGTGATGACCAAGGAGTTGATGTAGCTCAGTGGTTAGAGCACCGGTTGGAAATGCACATTGTGGTATGAGGTTGCGGGTTCAAAACTCCGCAGCCTTGCGCATGGACACCGGCAGGGCGTTAGAATGACGCACGGCTGATGCAGGTAAGCTATTACAGACACTGCCTGCGCACCACCCAAGGGGTAGTCCATGGTTGTTGTATGTGGGGACTGGGCGATGGTGGGTATCCTGATGTTCTTGGTCTATGGGGTTGTCATGAGACTGCTGGGTGGCTCGCATAGTCCCGTTTACTCGAGCCCAGCAGAGCACAGCTACAGACTATTTCACAGTGTATGTCAATAGGTTAGGTCACTTGCACGATTCACATAAGATCCTGTGTTCGATACCAGACTTTAACTTAGGGCTGGTCATCCTCTTAGTACGTGGTCAAAGGATTGAGGCTGGCATAGCAGTTCCTTAGTACGGGATGTCGGGAGTGTCAGGAGATAGTGCACTTTACCGCAGGGCCGGAATGGGCTCCAGGGACATACGAGGGAACAGAGGATTGTCTGCTCTCAGATTATCATACAACACAGGGCTTAGAGATTATCCAGGGTCAATACATACAGTCCATGATTCACGATTGAGGGTGGGCTATCCTCCTAGTACGTACCTTAGAGTTGAGGCTGGCATAGCAGTCCTTAGTACGGATGTCGGGGGTGTCAGGAGATACTGCACCTTACCGCGGGGCCGGAACGGGCTCCAGGGATATACGAGGGAACGGAGGATCCCCATCTCTCTACCATCAACATCATAGTACACTGTAGTAAAAAGACAACATAAGGATAAAGAAACTCAGTCCATAACTCAACATGGTGTCATGGCCGGAACGGGCTCCAGGGACATACGAGGGAATGGAGGATACCCAGCTCTCTATCATCACCATACAACTAAGCTAGATGGGAGTCACTCTGCACCATCATGAAGACCTGTAGTAGCATGTTCAAACCTAGCTCCCGAAGTCCCCGTGCAATCAGGCTTGCACGGCGTCTGCGACAACCGGGGCTGAGCAGGGGGTAGGCATCTCTGCCTAGCCCCGGTACCTGCAACCGCTGTCTAGTCAGGTCACCCCGCCAAGATGGCAATGGGTGATGGTTTTGGGTGGTTAACACTAGGGTAGGACAGGGGGAGTGGGGGTGCGGCAGGGCAAAAAGATAAGAGGAAGGGTGGGTGGGGTCTTCAGAGGGGTTCATCTGGACACCCAAGTGGCCGAGTACTGTGGGTGACTGCCATCCGTCTAGCATCCCACCTCTACAACAACCTGGGCTTTAATAAAAAAAAAAAAAAAAAGGAGCACACTCATGGTGGTCAGCCCCTGCAGCGTTGCTGGGAAAGAGGAGAGTGAAAAGGAACAGAGAGAGGGAGAGAGGAAGAAGTAGGTGGTGTATAGAGAAGAGAGTGGGAGAGTAGTATGGGCTGTCACATCATAGAAGAACTGCTGCATGTCATTGTATTCATTATTGGAGGTGAGGCGTCAGTGTGTGTGTGGTATCAAGAGACTTGAGTGTCTGTGTGTTCTCATTCGTTTTTTTTTTATTATTATTATTTTTTTTAACACGCCCCCAACAGTGTTAGTGGTGCTGATAAGAGCAGACACCACTAGCACCTGGGGGGAGGATCCATCTATTGGTGGGGAGCATCACCTGCTGGAAAACGGGTCCAGCGTCCCTTATATAGAAAATGAGAATGTCTGAGAACGGTGAGAACAGTGACCTTGGGGCCTGCCAGCATTGATTGCCCTGCAACCCAGGGGACTGACTGAGCAGGCCTGTATAGTGTCCGGTGGAGTAGCCTACTTTTTTTCTTTTTTTTTTCCACAAAAAACAAGCTCCATCTATTGGTGGGGAGCAGCACCTGCTGGAAACCGGGTCCAGCGTCCCATAGATACCACCATATCTTCACAAATTGGCGCAAACTGGGAACCGGGCCCAGCGTCCCATAACGAATACGTTCAGAAAACATTTTTTTTTTTTCAGAAAAGATTGGAGCTACTTAGAAAAAGACCACGACAAACTTCAGAATATAAACTGAATTCAGAAAACTACTCAGAAGACCCCCCCATCCATCCACTTTACCTCACTCCGGCAAGACTTACTGCAGCAGATCGACCATCTCCGCTGCTGCTATACCCTATTCCCATCCTACCAGCTAGCCCCCTCACTAGTAGGACGCGTGATATCCCACCATCTCCCCCCTGGCCTCGTTCTTTTTTGGCTCAGAAAGTTGGAGCTACTTAGGAAATGACTACAACAGGCTTAAAGAATATGCAGGATTCAAAATCCAACTCAGAACCGCCCCCCCCATCAATCCTCGGTTCCTCACTCCGGCAAGACTTACTGCAGCAGAGCCACCATCTCTACTGCTGCTATACCCTATTCCAATCCTACCAGCTAGCCCCCTCACTAGTAGGACACATGATATCCCACCATCTCCTTCTCCCACTCTCCTTGTTTCTTTTTAGAATAGACCGCCAGGTTCGTAAAAGAAGCGCCAAAGAATTTCGAGCTCCCTAACCAGCCCTTCCAGAGTTCCTCAAAGTTGTCTTACAGACTCTTACTCCCTGCCGATTTCTTCCAGGCCTCACACCCCCACTTCCTGCTGGGTTACAGGGCAACACAACTCGCCCCAGCTCCAGCCAGCGTCGTCCCAGCAGCAAACCTTGGTGGTCCCGTGAGATGCCCACCCCAAAGCATCCCCAGATCTCTCTACGAGGCCTCACGCTCCTGTGTCAACAGGTTACAGGGCAACACCCCATCACCAGCCAGCGTCGTTCTGGCATCGAACAGCCGCAGATCGCTGAGTATAACAACTTCAAAGTGGCCTAGGAAAAGTTGATAGAGGCCCCAGAATCCTAAACATTCCCAAATCCCCTAACGGCCAACCAAAATAGAATTCAGAAAGGGGGTCGAAACTAGAAATTAATACCAACTATCCTAAAATCCATCCCCCTCTCAACAAGCGGACCGTCGGTCACGACTTTCAGTCCTCGTACCAGAACTCACCTGGTCTCGTACCCCCCTCTGCTAGGGTAACAGGGCACCACAACCCTCCCCAATACCGACCAACCTAGTTCTGACGGACAGGAATTGCCTTCCTCCCTCGACAATTCCTTTAGCGACAAACCCCTAAATAGGTTACAGGGTCCAAACCCCGGCGCCGACTACGTTGGACGATCTGGTTACGCCTTCCACCCTCGACATAACTCCATAGGCCTCAAGCTCCCCCGGGGTCACAGACCAAAGCTCCAGCACCGGCCTATGTAGTTCCAGCATCGTCCTCCTAACCTACTCACCCTAGCCGACATCTTCCGTCTGTTGAAAATCCCCATTCTTCTTTCCATCCTCCCACTCTAGTTCCCCCCAGACAAACTATGAGGCAACCATCAACAGGAAAAAGCACCCCCATAAAATTAAGATGTACAGCCGTAGATCTTTCCATCGAAAATCAGGAACAAGATTAAGAATCTATCTGGAGCGTCTTTTTTATATTTGAAATTTAACGATGAGATCAAAGTAATCAAGGAAATTTAGGTCATGAATTTTGGCATCCAATTCAGAAGGTCAATCGCAGACACAATTTGATAGATTTCGAAATTTCAAAAGGAGAAACAGAATAGGAAGTTGATTCTGATGTCCTCACGGACTTCTGACTTTGATTTCCAGAACCCTAGTTCAAGAAATCGCTCGGAGTGTAAATCAGGAATTACCAAACAAAAGGAAAGTCACTAAGACAATAATCATGAAATTCTAAGCTGAAAACGAATCGGCCATGAAGACAGTACATGAGAAAGTAAAAAATCAAACTACCGATCAAGGTCTACTAAAAAATCTGAATCAAGAATACGACATGTAAACTCAGAGATTGAAATTTTCGGAGATCGGAACTGAAAACTTACAACGCGAATCAAGGTAATCCAGTTTGGTGACTACAACAAAAACCATTATACCTCATATGACCGGCGAGAGGGACTATCCAAAGAAAAGCAAGCTCATCCTGAAAATACAATCAACAAAGTGAACAAAATCGACCACAGCACCCTTGCATTCCGGGTGCCCTTGTGACGAAAACGCAGCTGCCGCTGATACCGCTTTGCCCTTCTTCAAAACACGCGGACTCGATGTCGCCTTCAATCCTCCTCCCACTCCACGTGAGGACGTGCTCCTCCCTTTCAGCCTGCATCAACCAACCATCCTCCCCAAAACTACGCAGACAGAGAAGCAAACGCAACCCATAGGCCAGGAATCTCATGAAGACCCGCCCCCTTTCAAAGACAGTCTTCCCTTCAACCAATGTGCTGGCCTGCAACATCACTAGATGAAGCGTGAAGCCGGAGATGGCACCCCTGTGCTTTCAAAAGGCAGGTCACACCAAGTCACGCCACATCATCTCTACCCTCCCACTGTCTAGTCCCACGCACCCCCACCCCCATCCGCCCACGGTGTCGCATGACTCTCCGTTGACTCCCGCGGCACACCGCGTCCGCTCCGATGGTGCTCGAGCGGGGGCGCTCCCGGTTGCACTGCGCCCCACCGTGGCATTTCCTCCTCGGTGGAGCCGGTGGAGTAGTCTACTCACTCACTCTGCATTTAAAAGTTTAGCCACCTCCCGGTACCATTCCATCTCAACCAAAGCTAAGGGAGGGGGTGGTAAAATTCAGCAAAGTCTAAGAGGGGCCGAAGTGGGATGGAGGGTGCGATGTTTGTCCAATCCTGGAAGCATAGGCGGTAGTCCCTTTCCGCTTCCTCTACGTCTTCCCCCTCTTTCTCCTCTCCCTTCCATGTAACCTTGGCGATCCAACCCCCTCGGCGCTTACCCAACCAGTCTCTGTCGAACCTCTCTATGTGTTGTCTAATTTCCTGTTTAGAACGTAGATATGTGATCTTTTCTTTGAATCTTTCCCATTGAACGGAATGTCATTTTGTATTTGTTCTTTAATTGAATTAATGAACTCCGTTCCATCCTGGCGTACTCCTTCCATTCTGAGTGTGCATCGTCTCTACCAGATGGCCCAAATGATCGCTTGGCGCCCTATTTTAAACATGTTTTCTTCAGAAGGGGTAGCTTGTTCTGGAGCCCATGCCTCACAGAGGAGTGCTCTCCAGTCCCATGGCCACGGTTGTGAGGTGCCGAGTTGTCTCCATATGCGGTCCCACCACCTCCATAGCCATATTGTTGTCGGGCACTGTAAAAACATGTGCTCTATGGTCTCAGGCCATTTTCGAGTCGGGAAGGATGTTGTGCATATCTTCCACCATGGGAGTGCCAGTCCCTTTTGTTCTAGCCTCGTTCTGTCTATCAGCCTGTCGTTGGTCGTCAAGGACCTATGTTCCACCTGCCATTGGAGTGAAGCTAGTTTCGCCGACATGAACTTACTCACTTTAAACCATCTGACCGGTTGCAATGTGTCTCTCCCCACGTTTAGATGTTTCATTCATCGTGTCTCCACCATGTCTTTCAGGTTTACTCTTGGACGCAACATTCGGTAGGTTGCCTTGACTGAGAGAGACTGTAGCCGCCTCACCCCGGACCTCCCCCTCCCATATTGCTGAGTCGATATCCACTCATCGGGGTCTAGCGGGAACTCTTGAATTGGTTTATTCGGCTTGTATGCTCGTCATTGGTCCTTTTCTTTGAGGACACAGATACGGTATATCCCTGACCTCTGGTACCATGTTGTCTCTTATCGTTTTTTATTCTGAACTGGTTGGCGATCACTTCCTGCTCCTCCCCTCTGCCAGCCTAGCGGGTGTATACGACACTTCTGACCAGCCCCTTGGTATCCCAGAATCCCACCCAATCTCCCTCTATCACCATCGACCCTTTCTTTAAAATCCGGATCCAATCAAGGGGGATAGCAAAAATAATGGTCTCCAACACTTTTCCCAATTTATGGCAGTATTTCAATTTCGTCCTTAGTCTGGTCTCTGACCGCCAGTCTTTGGTTTCCCGGTCCCAGATATCCTTGACTCAAAGGACACAATTTTTGACCCAACCTTTCTAAGGGTTTTCATTGCTATAGAAGACCTTACTTTGGGGCCCTGTTACCCATAATCCCAATTTTTTTTCTTCGAAAATCGATTTTTCAGCTTACGCCATGTCTTTAGTATCGTGGCCCAAAGAGGGTCTTTTCCTAAGTCCTGCCCGACGCCTATCTGTCTGACCCTCCCTTCACATTGGTCCGGGTTGATGTTTGTGGTATGGTCCAATATCTGTCCTGAAGCCACGTCTCTGGTGCTACCTCGGGGGGCGCCGGTGGCACTAGCCTAACAATCTGTTGCAAGGCCAAAGGTTACCATGACGCTTGTGTGGGCCAGGGTCATCACTTGAGTAGTCGGGTCGATTATACCTAGGCCCCCTCGAGTTTTTGGTTGTACAACCAACTGCCAGGCCACTCTACTTGAGCACTGAGTCTCATGATTCCCTCTCCATAAGAAAGTTGTCACCTGTCTCTGGAGGGAAGTTGTCGCAGGTTTACTGAGAGCCCAAATTGCTGTTTTATACCAAAAAGCCGCCAAAATTACATTGTTGATTACTAGGGACCGACCCATCAAGGAAGTCTATCGGCCTTTCCACTAGGTCAGTTTCCCTAGGACTGGTTGCGTGAGTCATTCATCAGTCAAGGGTGGTTTTCCCTCTGCTGTCATCTGGACCCCCAAGATTCTAATCGGGGCTTTTGTGGACATCCATCTAATATTTGGGGTGTTTGGTGGTCTCCCTCCTTGTTAGTGTATCCACCACCCTTGTGTCTTGTTGCCCCAATTAACTGTCCTATATGAGAGGGAACAAAAACGATCCATCAACTTTTAGATTTCCATCATATTTTAATGAGACGCATCTATCATTATGGTAAGATCATCTGCAAAAAGAGGGCAAACTGGAATGGCGTCCTCTGGGATAGAGGAGAGCCTTATCTTTTGAATGTCCTTATGTATCCTGAAGTTTTGTTGCTAGGGCCTCCATAATAATGACGAAGAGAAAATGGGTGATAGGGTCTCTCTGCCTCAACGACCGTTCTAGGTGTATAGCAGGGGCTAGTCTACCATTTACTTGAACGGTCATTGTGACGTGTTGATGCAAGATTTCGACCCACGTTCTAAAGGTTGGACCAAAATTCATCCTTTCGAGGCATTTATCTAGAAAAGTATAGTCAACATGGTCATATGTCTTTTCAAGATCTACAAAGATAATGGCAGCGTTGTATTTAGATTGTCTTGATAATTTAATGACCTCATTAACCAATAGAATGTTGTTCTCAATTTCCCGCCCTCTAATAAAGTCGTTCTGCGCCAGGTAGATAATGTCCCCTATCACCTCCCCCATACGGTTTGCCAGTGTCTTTGCCACTAACTTATATACCACAGTTAAGAGGGTGATCAACCTATAGGTTTTTTTTTTTTTTTTTTTTTTTTTTTTTTTTCAAGAAACAGCCCGAACTAACGCTAGGGGTGCTGGTAAGAGCAGACACCACTAGCGCCGTCAGGAAGGCTCCATCTATTGGTGGGGAGCAGCACCTGCTGGAAATCGGGTCTAGCGTCCCTAAATATGGTAATCATTCGTTTTTTCAAGCAAAAGTTTACGACGACTTGTAGTGTATGTGCACAATCAGATGTATCAGATGTATGATGATGAGCAACATTGATTGCCCTCGTAAAAGGGGATTAACTGCTCATAGACCGTGCCTTCCTTACCCTACCGTGCTCCACCCATCCACCGATAGGTAGACTGTTCATCAGCGAACAAAGGGGGGGAAATCACAACAGAGTCAGAAACCACAATCATTTCCCGACAACCCCAACCCTAACCGTAATGACAAGTCTCCTCATCAACCATCCTGGAAAGCAATCATCAAACATAGTATAGTAATTATCAAACAGAAGACAGGGATATCAAAAAAAGGAAAAACAAAACCCTAAACAATCCCCCTACCACCAGAGGGGCCACCACCCCTGCCTGATTGGAGTTGCGAACCGGACAACTCCACTCCCCACCGACTAACCCACGTCCATCCGCTGCCAACCAACAACTCTGGGCATCCCCCTGCACCCGCGATCGATCTCCAAATTGTCCTTAACATCCTTGGCATCATCGCCATAACCGTAGTTATTGTTGTTGTTAATCCTGTCGGTGTTATTGTTGCCAGCAGTACCGCTGATCCCAATAGCGCCATTATTATTGTCGATCCTTTGACCATCAATTTCATCTCCACAGTTATTGTCGTCGATCCGTTTGCCGTCGATTTCGTCTCCGTAGTTGTCGTCAGCAATAAAACTGCCGTTAATCTTCTTGAGCTGTTTGTTGTTGTTGTTGTTGTTGTTGTTGTTGTTGTTGTTGTTGAAGATGTTGAAGTTATTATTGTCGTTATTGTCGTCGTTTTCATTGATGTTCTCACCACCTCCAAGGTCAATCCCTTTGCTAACGATGTCGTCTCCACAGTTGTCTTTCATGACACCAAGAAAGCTATAGTTGACAATCGTGAGGTTGTTATTGTTGTTGTTGTTGATGTTTCTATCATTGTTATTGTCGACGTTGTTGTCGCTGTTGTTACCACTGCCACCTCTGTCGATGATGTCGTTGTCGTTGCAGTCCGACTCGTTACAATCGATGTTGATGTTGAAGTTGTTATTGCCTCTGCTCTCTCCGTTCGTTGTCGCAGGCGACAATCCCGCCTCCAAGGCTGCACAACGATCCTGGCCGCTCCTAAGGATGTCGTAGCACCTGTGCATGAGCAAGCCAGCTTGATGCCAATCCACAAAGTCATCAAGCGAAGGAGCCGACCCCTCCTCCAACTCCCAAATGACTTCAAGCATACTCTGCATCATGTCCTCCAGCCATGGCTGTAGTGTGACTGTCCCCCCTGCAGCCCCTAACTGATCACCATGGCTCGAACACAAAATATCCACAACCTCCTGCAACCGGCGGCCGCCTTCTTCTATAGTCAGCAACCATTCAGCCGCACCACTTCGTAATTCTTCGTTAGAAACCATGTCGTCCAAAAAAAAACACGCCGTCAGATCCTGCAAATCAGACGCCTCACACCGACGTACCGTCTTCTGGTGTATCCGGTGGGAAATCCACCATCGCCTGGACAGATTGACCAAGCTGACACCACAATGACCAAGACCAACTATGGAGCCACAACTATCCCAGTCCACGGAGTATGGCTGGGCCTCGCCAGCCGGTCCATAGCGCAGGTTAGCGCTAAGCGTCAGCGCGCCTTTCGGTTCCCACGTGTTGGGCCTGCTACGTCATCGTGGTTATTTTCTTAGTAGCTCCAATTTTTTCTCGATCGACCTATAATTTCTTATGTTCATTTGATCACCTTTCTTATACAGCAGGGTCAAGACACCTTGTCCCACCAATTCCCCCATCTGACCCGTGATCCATACCATGTGATAGTAGTCCATCAGGTCTTGCGCTAAAGTACTCCACATGGTGTCCCAGAATTCCTTAGGGAGCCCATCTATTTTGGGGGTCTTTTCCTCTTTCATTTGCACAAGTGTCCACCACACCTCTTCCTTGGATAAAGGCATCTCTGGAGCTTCCTTTTGCTGTTTCGAGAGGTGTTTTTGCAATGGGATAAGAAACTCATTTAATCCTGTTATCCTTTGTTGGTATGACTTTTCCTCTTGACATAAAGAGGTATTGGAAGAAATCCCTTGCTATCCTAACAGACATGGCTGTAGACATGGCCACCGAGCCGCGGGGTTGTGATGGGTCATGCAGCGCCTCGATGGTGGTTCTACCTGTCCTTGTCCTGACCATGGCAAAAAAAAGGGCGTCCATCGTCCCTTCAATTTTATATCTATGCAATTTCCCTCTGATCCGTATCCCCTGCCATCTGTCTCATATGCACTAGCAAGCGAGCCTCTGTTGACGCTATGGCCTCAGAGAGTTCCCTTGAATTTGGTCCTTCATTTTGCTCTTCTTGTTGTTTTAATGATCTAGTTGGTGGTGTAGGTCCATTTCGTCCGCATGTCATCGGACAACAAGGCCTTTAGCGAATTCACCTGATTTTCTACCGAGAAATGTCAGTCCATTGTTAAACCATATAATATCATTTTGAAGTGTATCCCTATGTGCTTTCCAGTACTGCCATACGTTATGCATAAAATTTTGAAAGTTTTTTCTTCCTAACAAGGACGTATTCTGTTTAAAGAACCCCGACCCCTGGTCTGGCCGCTTCCTAAAGGAGAGGATAACAACACACATTGTGTGGTCTAAACCGGGGTAGCACTCGTCAAAAACACTTCTGCCATGTAGTAGAGCCTCTTTTAAATCCTGCAAGATCATTATTAAATCAATTCTTGATCTTGAGATTCGGTCCGTCCCAACTCCTGTCACCAACTTTTCTCCTTCCTTTCCCCCCTTCTCCTCCTGTCTCTCTTTCCTCCCCCCGGGACTGCATTTTTGTGGGGCTTTTACCCTTGCTCTTTCTCCTTCCGTCCGTGCCCCCTCCCTGCTACCTCCTACCTCACCCGTACTATTTACTGTACCATCTTTCTCTCCTTCCTCCTCCGGGGCATTGTCTTATGCAGGAGTCGGGGGGTAAAACCTTGTGAACACAAATTTCCGCATTCGGTGACAGACCTCCTCCCAGCACACCCCTTGTGGAGACCCATGATCTGGAACTATTCCGAGGCTCCCGCTTTTTTCCAATTCTCGAATGAGTTCTCTGTATGTATCGTCCCAGAATTCCTCAAACAAGTCTGGGAATTTAAAATGCAAATTGTGTAGTATCCATTCATACATTTTTCTTAATCTGTTTTCTGTTGTGTCAGGTTCAGCCTGTCAGTTTTTATGTCCTTCCCTCATCTCTTCCGCTTCCTGCATCACCTCATCCACCGGCGGAGGGGGGGAAGGGAGGGGGGGAAGTTCCTTAAATTTCCTCCACTTCCATGGGGGTCGGGCCGAAGACATCTCTAAAGATGTCTGTCTGACTTGTTCCCACCTCCCCCCCCCTTTTTCCTCACTTTATTTTTCCTCCTCTTTCCCCTGCCCCCTTCCTCCCCGGAGCACCCCTTTTAAAGAATTCCTTCTCTCTTTCCTTCTCCGGGGCATCGTCTTGCGCATGAGTGGGGGGGTGCAACCTTATGAGCACAGTTTTTGCCATTCGGGGACAGACGTCCTCCCAACACACCCCTTGTGGACGCCCATGATCCATAACTATTATAAGGCTCCCGCATGTATCGTACCAGAATTCCTCCGACAAGTCTAGGAATTTAAGATGCAAATTGTGTAGTATTCATTCGTACATTTTTCTTAATCTGTTTTCTGCCGTGTAAGGTTCAGCCTGTGAGTCTGCCTGTCCTTCCCTCATCTCTTTGGTGTGCTCTTGGCTTTGTAATTCTGCCTCCGACTTTGCTAGTACATGTTTGTTTGACTTTCGGTCTTTTGCTGCTTGAGAAAATATGTGTTCGCATTGATTGGTTGAATTTGGTTCCTTTCCAGATTATGACCCACCAAGGCCAGCGAGTTGGTCACACGGTGCCGGTGGTATGTCGAAGTATATGCCAAGGGCAGTGTTGGTGAATGTCATGCTGGAAGAGTGTAATCTCATGCAAAGAAGTAGCAAGTGCATGGGTGAAACTTGTAGAGGATGTTGGGCATTGTGATCAGAGTATTTGGCGTTGTCGACGACGTTGCCTTGTGACACTGCTGGCATTGTAATGTTTGACGGTTCCTGAGCACGACTGGTCATCAAATGCAACATCAAACAGTTGGTGAGATATACTCTGGTTGGTGGCAGTGTACATTTTTCCTTTTCGAAACAAGTCTGGCAGTGTCACACTTTCGGGTTCGAAAGGGCAAAAAAATCACGTATGGGTGACAACATCGGGTAAAGAGTTTGAAAAGGGCAATATCGAATATTGTCGGTAAAAATGAATGTGGCCTGCATGCGATTTTGTTGCCCTTGTCAAACTCGGCCGCAGGTAATAATGTTTTTGTTGCCCTTTTAAACTCAGCGCGTGAGTTTGTTGCCCGCGTGTGATTTTGTTGCCCTTTTCAAACTTGTTTGTGCCACAACTGAACTTACCCC
>BFEA01000061.1:3925952-3938436 GCA_003427395.1 Chara braunii
CACACCCACACCCACACCCACACACACACCCACCCACCCACACACACACCCACACCCACACCCACACCCACACCCACACTCACACACCCACCAGGGAGCCTGAGGGAGGAAGATGAATGAAGCTGCCGAACATGGAGGCAAACTGCCCCACCGACGGGCCTGGGTATTGGGCAAAGTTGCCCACCCGATATGGAGGGCAGACTGGGTACAACAGGGTGCAGGCCTTGGCCCCAATGATGTGGTCCAGATTGCAAATTTGCACATGGGCCTGACAGGGGCAAAACGCAAAGAATTAGTCCCAAAAGGGCATTCCGCTCTACCCACATCTTTTAGGGGCATTTGACATATGTCGCAAATTAAAGGGGTATTTCGCAAATTATTTCTTTTTTTTTTTGTTTTTTTTGGTTTGTTCCCTCATCTATTCTATCTTTTTTTAGCAAAGACGAGAATAAACCTAGTACGGGCCATGAACTGCTAAAGTACAGATTGAGTTCGAATCCACACGGGATCAAACGGGCCATTCGGGCCTAGCTCCATTGGTAAGGCGTACAAGTTGCATTCAGTACGTCGTGGGCTCAATCCCTATTCACCTCACATACGTGGCTGGGCATGGTTGGTGTTCTACCTGCTAGAGATAATCTGTTGGCCGTCCATGCCAGCATTGGCAGGACCTTGGCCAATATTGTTGGTTGCTATGCAGCAATGGTATTGGCCGTTAGACACCGCTCGTGTGGGTTTGGAGGGGGGTAGGGGGAGGTGCGAGTGATCACCCCTCATCATCGTGATGAGGGGCTGATACAAGCCTTGCTCTCGCACCACTGCTGTGGTGCCAACCTAGAATTCCAGGTTTTTTTTTTTTTTTTTTTTTTTTTTTTTTTTTTTTTTTTTTTTTTTTTTTTTGAATTCCAGGTTTGGTTGAGGGAAAAATAAATATAAAAGAAGATTGAGAGAATAATATAGATTGGTTTTGAAAAAAAGGGGAAAAAGACGAGAATGTATCTCCCGCTAGAGGGTGGTGGTTATCATAACACACATTCAAACGGACGTCCAGATTTCATGTGAGAGAACAATGAATTTGGACCCAAATTGACTCATACATGTGCACACTCCTTTCATTTGAGAAAAACACGTTAGAAAACAGGTCACCAACAAGGCCGGCTCACTGGCAGTTGGTACACCCATGAACTGTGGAAATACAGACCCAAGGGCCTGAGAAGAGGGCACGGGGGCGGCGCTTGGCCAGGCGGCCTAGTGCAAGCGCCCAAAGCTGCCAGCGCTAGGGGCATGGGCGTTGCCTGCGGCTGTGGTCGCCATGCCCAGCTGTCCCTAGTGGCCCACAGTGGTCGCTTTGGTTTGCGTGTGAGAGTGGAGCTTGGGCAGCAAAGCGAGGAGTTGGGATCTGGTTGGCTGTGTTTGGTGTGGGTGCTGGGCGTCGTGGAGTCATATGGTTTTTCTCGCCACCTATTAGACTCTTTATGGTGCTATGACCAGGGAACTAATTGTGCATCTGGCAGGAGATATGGATATTGTACATGAAGCACACTTGGTGGCTTGTGATAAGTTGGGATCCGTACTTCGGGGCTTTGCGTACCCTTCGGAGTAAGATCCGAAGTAAGCCCCGAAGCACGGATCTTAGCCGATCAAGAAAAGGCGGGTCCATTTTTCATTTTTGAGGTTAATGGCATGCATCTTTCAAAATTGCCCCTGTCCCTTGTTCAAATAGTTCTCCGCGCGGACGGTTCGCGATCGCATGGAGAAATCCAAGAAACAGTTAGGAATTTCGGTTGGCGGCATTTAAATTTCTTTGTGCTAAAGCGCGCATAATCATTTTTGAATTCTTGCTTGGCGCGTACGCTTGGTTCCCCCTCTCCGCATGCGCGCCACCTTCCCCTCTGGCAGAGCGCTTCTCCCAGCATGTCCTTTCGTCTTCCCTTGACTCTACGCCCGATCCTCCTCTTACTCTTCGGGGCAATTGATTGGTCGTTAGTTGGGATGGGCGGATCAATGTCAGGAAAGCGCACTTGCGCTCGCAGCTTGGACGACCACCCCAATTGAACGAGGAATACCGATCGCCCAACCTCCTCTGATCCTTTTGGGACCTCCTCTCTTCCTCCGTCGTCCTCATCTACATCCCTTGCTGCCCGCACCACACACTGGCACCTTGTCGCCTTCCGCGCTATAAATTATCGCAGCTCCTTCCTCTCCTCCTCTTTGATCTCGGTTGCAATGTTGCGAGAACTATGAGCGAAGACCACAGCGTCGAAGAGGCTCGACGTGCCCAAGTGACGAGCGGAGTGACGACGTGGGGTGGGATTGGCGCTAGACTTGGGGGTATGTGCAGTCTGAGAGACTGAGCGGTGGTGGAGATAGAATGTAACCAGCGGCAGGGCCTTGCGACTATGGTTCGTTGACGTTCTTGTTGCTTGGGGGATGTGCCTGATTGGGGCTGGTCTTGTGGAATTTTCAATAGTGAAGGACTCACTCTTTTCTCCATTGCTTCTTTGTCCAAGTGTTGTGTGTGCAATAGACTAAGTGTGGGTACTTAGTCGCATGCATGATATTGGTTATGGGGTTCTATGGATGCTGAGTGATTCGTTATCCAACATGCATGGATGTATGGAGTGATGTCGAGGGTGTAAAGTATTGTAGGCACGACCCAGGGGAAATATGGGGGGGTCGAACATCTCTTTGTATGCATGTGAGTGTTCATCTCCCTTGCCTTCCCTGCCCCTTGCCGATTCCTTGTGTTATCCACGAGCACGGGGAATCGTTGCTCACTCTTCCCTTTCTTCCCTATCGCGCTTAAGCGCCATGTGTCGGGTTTTCTTGTGTTCCACCTGGCTGGTTTTAGTGACCAGAGACATCAGACAAATATGTCACTGTGCGTTGCCAGATCTCTTTGCTACTCGGCTCTAGCCATTTTGTCCTGACAATGATTCGGTAACAAACGACGTTGTGTCCTTAAACTTGTATTTTCTTAAGTGGGAAAGAGTTGGGTGAGTCGCATTAAAATTTACATGGAGTCGAGATTTGCAGTGGTAAACATGAGTGCGGGTAACTGCTGGTGTTCGACCCTTTCATCGATACACCACAACACCCTCCTGCTCGTGAGCACATCGTTCCCTCGGGGGGGACCCTCCCAACCGCGTCACGCAGGATTTTCCAAAACTTCTTTGCAGTGGAGCTTTCTCCACTCCGGCAAAGTGTACCATCCACACCTCTCGCGAACCCCTATGACAGGATAGGGGTCACGTGGGGCACAACTTTACCTCTGCCCACTGGCAAGGGGTTGTCACCACCCTTGGACAGACGTATCCCCGCTGAGCTACCCAACCATGTGCGAAAGTTACTCGGTCGCAATCGCAAAGGTGGCCCAATCGAGGGCGTTTCTCGTACGCTGTAGCATAGGGGGTACACGAGGCCGAACACCTTAATTGAACCCGTACGTGAACTGACGCTGTGGGGGCAGATCCCCCAAGCGCAACTCTGCGTCGGTCGACTAGGATGGTCGATCTAACCATGCGATAATCTTCACAAAATAAAACCAAACTCCAAACGCAAATCGAGCCTAGTCCTATTTCATATCCGAACCATAACTTTTTGGCAGCAGAATAGTAAGTGTCTTGCACGAGACTCTGTATAAATATCATGGCGAGGAAGACTTTATCATATGTACTAGCGATGCATGAATATGCAAGCAGTCACAATCATGATGGATTACTATGTGGTACCCAAAATCATGCGGCCCTCAATGATCTTGAGGGTCACTTTCGACACTCGAGTTGACACGCATCTTGAGAGGTTTGCCTCTTGATGCTAGATAATCGTCAAAGCAAGTGCAAGTCCTACCCTCTTCTATATACTGTTGAGAGGAGTGGTAGGCGCGTATTTGCCCTTAGTGGCGGTCAAAACGCCTCTGACCCTGGAACCGGGACTCCATCATCTTCGGAGGCCTGAAAACAAGTCAAGGGGTTTAACTTTGACAACTGCCACGAACTTGAACGCCCAACTATAAAAATTCTAAAAAAAAGAAGTAAAAGGAAATCCCTTTATTCTCTTTATATAAATTTACTCAAATCTTACGCACAGTCAACATAGACAGCGCGAATAAAAAAAAGATAAATATAACGGGGTTATAGGACACAAAGCGATCAATCTCGCAATCACATTGTGACCCGTTCCCAAATATACATATGATCGCAAAGAAAGGCAAATCTTAACTTCAACTCACAAGACATACTAGCAATCACACCTAAAATTCAACATCGACAGACCACGCACTACATAGGGTCAACTTCAACCACTCTCTACACTCGTATCCCTTGCCTTATTTACACAAACCCCAAACTTTGTCCAACCTTCCAAACAATAAAACACTTCGTCCTTTTTAAATGACCATTTAATAAAAGTCCGGGTAAAAACTCAAAGAAACATTTCAACCCACAAGGTTAAAACCTTAACTTGAGTAGCGAGTGTGAGTTAAAGTTAAGCCGGAAACAAAGACATTATCAAAAAATAAAAAAAGACGATCCTCGTAAAATCGGGTTAAACTAGTCGGATATTTAAACAAAGGAATCAAGGTGAGTCTGTAACATAGCGCATAAGAGTTCTCAAAGCTAATTTTAAGTGTATGGAGAATAAACCCCCGTACCATATCTCATTCCAACTTCTCATAAAACTAAGTCTAAATTTAAATTTATATGGTACAAGAGAAAAATCCAGCAGCATCTTCCATGTACTAGGTAGATTGCCAAAATTTTTCCTTCTAAATATAATCTAACTCCTTGAAACTAGGAAAATTTCGAAAGCACTTTCTCTAAAAAAAGTGTCTTTTTAAAATTCATACTCAGCTAGATACGCCGTTAAGGAACGACATTTGACTTTACCGAGTCAAATTTTGTCTAACCCTCTGATTTAGTAAAAGTTAAGGTAACATTTTCTTTAGAAAAGTAGGTTTCCCTAATTTATACTAAGCCAGATATGAACTCAAAGAAAAAACTTAATCTTTGCTAAGATAAAATTCAACCAACTCAATAAATTTGTAATAATTCGGCAACACTCCCTCTAGAAAGTGTCTTTTCAATATTTGTCGAAATCTAAATATGAATGTTAAAAATAATCATGATATTACAAAGTCAAATTTGTCTAACTCTTTGATTTCGTAAAAATTCAAGCAGCATCCCCTTTAGAAAAGTTGGGTTCTTAAATTTATATTAAGCCATATATGAAACTTGGACAAAAGTTAAATTTTGTAAAGACAAAAATTGACTAACCCCTTTGGATTTGTAAAAATTTAAGCAACACTTCCCTTAGCGAAAATGTCTCTCGAAAATTGATACAAAGCCAAACACGAGAAATAAGCTAAGCTCTGCTTTCGAGTCGTATGACTCCAGCATATAACGAGCATTTAAAGGAACTACATATCAGAAGACTACGTTGCATAATCATGATGTACACGTACGAGGCCTTTGCGTACAAAACAAACAGGTAATATATGTACGAGATCTGTACGAGATCTGTATGGGAACCTGTACGAGAACATGTATGGGAACCTGTACGTCTTGTATGCCCCCGTAGAATCACTATGAAGTTTTTTATGTACGGCCAGCTACCTGGGCGTGCAAAAAAAAAAAAAAAAAAAAAAAAAAGTTTTCCTGCGCTCTTCTACATAACCCCAAATCCGGGTTCGTTTCATTTTTTGAGAGTTGGCTGTCAAGGGGGGGGGAAAGGCGTATAAATTATTTTTAAAAGGGCTAAGAAGGGTTAAAGGGGGTCCTTTTCTKTTTTTTTTTTTTTTTTTTTTTTTTCGATTYTGTGAGGAATTTTGATTTGGACCTCTACCAAAAGTTGTTTGTATTGCAATTTTACACAATATATTTATTTTTGGAATTTTTTGACTTTTTTTTTTTTTTTTTTTTTTTTCCCTGCCCGGGGATCATGCCTGGCCGGGCACCTGGGCGTGTATCCAGGCATAAGTTGGGTGCATGGGCGCCCAAAAAAACAACCTAAAAAAATCCGAAAAAAAAAAGTGATGCAACGACACAAAACAAGCAACTTTTTGTTGAGCATCAACTGCAGATTCTTATTAGAATTGGATTAAAAAAAAATAAAAACAAATATCGGATAAAAAAAATAATAATAATTGTACGGGGATCCTAACGTATGAGTACAACAGTACAAATCCGTACTCGTACAAGGGTGTGTACAAGTGGAAATGCAGTAAGAAGGTAACATCCAGACTTGATTTACAATCACAAAAACATCCGCAACCAAGGTAAGTCTCCCACCAAAATACAAGTTCATAGGAGCGCATGCAGACACGACAAGATAAAGGGTTATACTTAATAAGTGTATTGTAAGTTCACACAAAAACATGAGATATACTTGAAAATTCTCTGCCTCCAAAACCTCACCTAGGTTTCGGTAGAGCTCCCGCAATCGGTGGGACAAACCTCCCACAAAGCCTTGACGCGGGTTACGGGTTTCCAATCCCGCCTGCCGCCTTCCTCTATGAGCCAATAGACTAGAATGAGAGTAAGAAAGACAAAAAAAAAGAATCTAGACTCTCGAGATACAAGAAGGAGACAACTCAACTCACGTGAGAGAGCCTTGGTATTTAGATGCGCTTGAGGGCCCCGCAATGGCGGCCAGGCCCAAAACGCTAGAATGAAGGCGAAATCACGGCCAAATTGTCAAGTAACTGTACCTTGACGATCCTCGAAGTTGCAACAACGACCCCCTTTGCAAAGTTTGACCACTTCCTAAGTCACAATGTCATCCCTCCCGCCTTACCACCACCTTTTTCCTGCAGCGCACCTTCCTAATCTCCTCGATTGACTTTATCTCCTTTGTTCAACTTCTTTCCCGCTTGTTCTTCGACTTTCTCCCGACCTTGTATTTCATTTTTATTCTCAGTCCATACCCTTAACACCAACCCGCCGTCATGAACGACCTTACCCATGTCAAGAGCCTCCGAGTCGGGCCTCAACTTGCCAAATATCATTAAAAACAAACATATGGGCAAATAGGTTCGGAATTATGAAAAACAATTCGGCTCCTTCTCGTGCTCATAAAGGCATCAGGTCGTCAGTACGACCAAATAGGTTCGGAATTATGAAAAAAAATTCGGTTGTCGAAACGAATCAAAATGATGCTACGAGAGGGTCGTGAGCCACTAGCGAGAGAAACACTTATCAGCGGAACGTAAATCAATCAGCAGGGTTACCATAGACGAACATCACCACAAACAGCGACACTCTGATCACGGTCAAGGATGGTGACGAGGAAACGACTTGTCGTGGGTTTGACCTCCCGTATTCTCCAAATGTGCAAAATGATGTCGGTGTCAACACCCTTATAAAGGTATCTGCCCTGGTTTTTGCAAGTGGTAGGAAATAAGTTTGATTAAAAAATTGAGTACACCGCACAAGTCGAGGTTGTATTATCTTTTATACTGATTAAATGTTTGACTGAAAAAAAAAGAGTGTGTGGGCATACAGCGTTAAGACTCACATGGTGTGTCGTTTTGATGTTACAGAACCTTCGCATCCACTGACCACCGCTTAATTTTGATTAAACTAGGGTTAGGTGATCCTTTCCGTTGATGTGACTATGGTGCGCGTGTGCTCATATGGAAGGCGACCTTGATGAAGGTGCGGCCTTTGTATGGTAACCAGAGTGCACGAGGGAATAGAACGCGGGCCAAGGCCTCCGCACGAGGCACCAGGGAGCTTAGGGGGAGTATATTTGACCAATGGGTGAAGAGGTGGCCTTGGTGTGTTTTGTTGAGCCACGAGCCAAACAATAAGTGTTTATATGGGTTTGTGTGGCTGTAGATACCAGCCTTGGGCCTAACACTATTGATTACGGTGTTAGACTTTATTAGGGAGAGCTAGGGATCGACCAGCGACTGGCCACATGGAGTAGCGGAGCATCTTGAAGGAGCCGAGGGGTTGGTGGAACCGATAAGGGGGCACCAAAAATCTTCGTTCCTCAAGGCACTGTCATCCTGTTTTTGTATTTTTATTACTAGGTTACCTGATCGGACGTCTGGGATCCCCCTGACCGTCCGAGGTTGTCCGCTCGGACAACCGGTCGGACATCCTCCTCGGGCAGTCTTTTCGAGCCCGAACGGCAAAAAAAAAAAAAAAAGTCCTTAAAAAATTCTGGAAAAACACTATGTTATGCAGAAAACTAAACAGAACAACATTTGCCTTGGGATGATATCGAAATTCGGTGTCAATTTTAAAATAAAAAATAAAATTGAAGACACCCCCAATTTTTTTTTTATTTTTTTTTTGCTTTTTAATTGCTAAAAATAGAGTTGTCCGGGCCCGGACGTCCAGGCCCCTCCTGACTGTCCGCCCAGGACGTCCTGCCATCAGACAACTGCTAACATAGTGATTACCTTAATTTTTTTTATTATTTTTTTTCTTCAGTCTCATTTATGAGACGTGGCGACGGTGGCGCTGATGCTCATGCAAGGAGTATCTTTGTGGGGACCACTGGGCAGAACTCAGTGGTACACCCGTGAACTGTGGGAATAAAGACCAAAGTCGAAATCGGATACAATCAGAATGCTTGGAATAAAGTCATTCTGAATTACCTGCGGCAGATCGGTAAGTGTTGGTATTTCAATGTCGCCGCATTTCTTTTGTTGGACGTGGGGTGCCTTTCGACAAGGGATGTTGTAACCTGCATTACAGTGAGGAGCAATTGGAATCCCATGGGTGACCGTCACAACAGTCGAGGATCTTAAGCACGCGTCTGTTTTGGAAGGCCATCAGGGTTCCAAGTTCACGATGATGGCGAAATTCCCCTGCCCTGCCAACCTGAAAACACGGACCGAGGAGGTCAACGTACATGTGAGTCGTGGGTGTTCAACCCACGAGGAGGAAGAAACCTAGGTGGCGGGGGCTCTCTGTGGGTGCTCCATCCGCCCCTCCCATGATCTGCTGTAAGAAGAGTGAGTATGAACATCTGGGACCCGTAAAATAAGGGACTATACATGAGTGTGACGGACCTGGGATTGGTATCGGTGTTCGTACCAATTGGCCTAACGTAGTTGGTACACATACGATATGTGAAAATAGAGACCTAAGGTCGAACCCTGATGCAATCAGATTGACAGAATAAGCTAATCTTGAATTTACTAAGGATCGGTCTGTTTCCATAATGGTTCTCGAAGGTCGTTTGCCCTCGTACTGTCCTTTAGGACATCTGTTAAACTAAGAACGATATAGAGGGGGTTAGGGTCGTGTTAGAATTTGGTTTATTTTCTGAAGGAATTTTCTAATTTAAACTCAAAATGAATTTTCTAGTTTATTTTCTGAAAGTTAGAATTTTCTAATTTAAACTCAAAATGAATTGTAGGTTCGATTACGGGCAGGTTCACAGAGGGGAAAAGTTAGAAGATTGGCTGGTTAGGCAAGCTGGTATGAGCATAAAGCTCAACAACCACTGCAGGCGGAGGAAGAGTTGCCATACAGACTCTTCTGAAACAAAGTGTAGGCAGGACAAGTGAGAATAACGAAAGGCGCGTTATTTAGTACTAGAGGGAGAGGAGATCGACGATAACGGAGGAGTGACGAGGAGTAGAGGGACAAAGAGTAGGAGTGAAGTACAGGGATTAGAAGAGGAGAGTGAGTGAGTGCGAAGGAAGGAACGAGACAATCACTGAGCGAAAGAGCCAGAAACGGAGCGCACGGCAAACGAAATCAAGGTGACCGACTTAATGTGTGTATTTTCCCTTCTTCTAACGGAGGATTCATTCGTATTTTTACCGATTTAGTGAATAGAGAACGGAGCCCACAACAACGCTCTCCCTCGTCATCGTTATGCCTGTTCTGGCGACCGCTACGATCACTACGATCCTGGTACTCCTCTTCTTCTTACTCATCCTTAACTACAGAATCGTTGAGCCCGTTGTCGAGCGCATCTGTTCCGCGCAGGGCGGGACCCTCCCGGCCGCGTCACGCAGGAGTTGGTCTACTCGCGATTCACAAGGAGCTTCCGCAAGTTGCTCCGGCCGAGTGCGCCAGCCATACCTCTCGCGAGCCCCTACGACTGGATAGGCCCAACGCAAGGTACATCTTACCTTCACCTGCGGGAGTTGTCACCTCCCTTCGGTGGGTGTATCCCCGCCGAGCTACTAGTCTACAGTACGAAAGCTAATCAGTTGCAATCGCAGAGGTGGGTCAGCCGAGGATGTTTCTCGTTCGCTGTAGCACAAGGGGTACACGCGGTCCCACGCCTCCGTCGGACCCACACGTGAACCCACGCACTGGGGGGCTGAAGTCCTAAGCGGAAGTCGGGTCGACTAGGAGACACCCCACATACCACTCGTTACACCAGACTTAAAATATAAAAGTAATACACACATATACACAACGATACAAAACAAAACACCACAACAATGATCCTAGTCCCTTTTGTAGTCCTCTCATAACCTTCCAACCCGAAAAATCGGATAGGCATCGCGCGCGAGACTTAGTATAAAACTGCGCGGACGCAGGGCCTTCTCATATCGACTAGCAATGCATGAATATGAAAACACTCTCAATGATGATGTACTATGTAGTGCCCATAATCAAGCGGTCCTTTGTGGCCATGAGTACCGTTTATGACACTCAAATGTCAATCTCGAAGTGTCGTGATGGTCGAACCCTTCACGATATTGCACGATTGAAGGAACAGTCGTTCGACCTCCGCGACACCTCTGACCCTTAGGTTGAGTGTCGCGGTGGGCAAAGCAAATAGGTTTTGCGTGGGGGGTGATCCCTTCCGCACAAAGTCTAGGACCAAGGATGTCCTGGACAAGGACCTCGAATCCAGGCCCAGGGTCACCGTCCAACAAAAAAACTTTAAGAAGCAAAAATGGTAAAAGAGGGCAGTCTCCTTTTCTCTCTCAATCTCAGCCCCAATTAAACCCTTAAGTGTGTGCACTGTAGGCCACGCGAATATTCAAGTATAGGTATGTAGATATATAAATAAGGGTTATTTAAAATCGGACGATCACTTCTCACAGTCACAGTGAGGCTCCTTTCAACCATATGTATGTATGTAATCGCAAATAGTCATATCCAAAGTCTGAATCACAAACATACCAGCAATCACATCAAAGAATCAACCAAAAGTCAACACACTACAAAGAGTCAACTTCAACCCTTCTCTATACTCATACCCCTTGCTTTAGCCATGCAAGCCCCAACCTTTGTTCCACCTTCCAAAATAAATATTGAGTACCTTTGTTAAATGACCATCCAATAAAAGTCTGGGTGAAAACCTTTATATACAAATAAAAAACCACCAGGGCTAAAGTCTTTTATATACTACCGAAAAGTTCGCAAGAATGTGAAAAGACCCAAAACTAATTTCCTGCCCACTACTTCTACCCTCAGCCTAGACCTACGGCAGACTCCAAAGGAAACAAGTTGATCATCATCTGCATCTAAACGGAAACAAAGGAAAAAGGGGACCTGGACCTATACCAAACAGAGACTCACGGATCGAGTCCCTTAGGGCACAACACTCACAAACAAAACACAACAGTTACAGGTCACGGGATCAAGTCCCGCAAGGCTCAAAACAAGAAAACAAACTACAGAGTCAAACACTTAGTGTACATCCCCACATCGAAAAATGAAGTTAACAAACACAGAGGAGGATTGTAGTACTCAGAAAAGTGTTTGTATCGAATTGAATCCGAGAAGGGAGGTATTCACAGTATGTTCTCTCTCTCTCCCTTTTCTCTAACTCTCTGCAGATATGTTTCTAAATGTATATAAAAATCGTTTATATTTAGAGAAGTCATTGGTTGTGGAGTGGAGGCAGACACAGTGAGGTCTATGTCGGGAGTCAGTTGAGGTAAGGCCAGACACACTGGTTTTGCAAGTCAACAGAAAAATTCCCGCGAGAAATGAAAGTTGAAAAAACATTCAAAAAAAAAAAAATCCTTCATATTAATAAATTATCATTCCAATGTTTGTCCAATTTTAAAATTTTCGGTTTTACTTGATAAGTTCCCGTCTAAATATGAGCTTTCCCTTCCAACCCACATCGATTTTGTTAAGTTGGAATGAAAGTCAGGGCGAGTTTATGAACTGTTTTAATTAAACTTTTATTCTACTACAACAAATATCTTCTAATTTATATTGGATAACCTATTTATGACTGAAAATCCTAACTTAGAGTGCCAGTCCAATTAAAATATTTCATGAACTCATTCAGACTTTCATTCCATCTCTAGCATGCTGTTCAAATAAGAAGGGATACCCCATTCTTGGAGGGAAAATTCTCAAGTAAGACAAAAAATTTTATAATTGGAATGATATTTTTTAAGATGGAACGAAAATTTAAAATTTACAATGTAATTTTACTATAGAATGAATATTTAATTCTGGAAATTTTTTCTGTTGGTGGGAATACTGAGAGAGAGAGAGAGAGAGAGAGAGAGAGAGAGAGAGAGAGAGAGAGAGAGAGAGAG
>BFEA01000061.1:3974865-4003145 GCA_003427395.1 Chara braunii
AAAAACCAGGCCGCGGACTGGGCCTCATCGGCCGCGGCCGCGGCCGAGAATCTCGGCCGCAGCGGCCGAAATGCCCGCGGCCTAGGCCGCGGGTGTCACATAGTAGCCGAGGATACCCTTGTGACGCTCAACCTCACGCCCTGTGCTACCTTCCGGTCGAAGTGTTTTGGCTTGCGGAAAGGGGTCCGGGAAAGGCAGCAAAGATGGGGTGTGCCAAGGATTTTTGGAAAATTGAGTGCGGGGATACAGACAAAATTGAAATCCCCCATGTTTGTCCGACTGGAGCAAGACGAAGGTTCGTCGCCGCGCGGGTTTGACGGGAGAAAAAGGCACGCGTGGGATTCCCACTTATGGGAAATTCAATCCAAAAAGTATCGTTGAACTTCCTAGCGAGCCGTCGCTCTACGTTTCGAGTTAAAAGGGGCAGGTACACACGTCGTATCCCGTTTGCGGATGAGGTCCAGTCGGCGTTCGCTACACAATTCCGAATCCGACGTGGAGGGTCTCAATCGAGTGACTCTGTCCTTGTGCTCGTCCTTGCCACGTGTGCGGTAGTGGAATCCCTTGGCCTGGTAGCGTTCGAAGCGGCGACAATCGCTGCACAAAGTATTGGGCCAATGAGGTTCCACTGCCGCCCATGGTACGACGATTAGTTCGTTAAAGGGGAGTAACAACGAATAAGGCGGAAAGCGCATATCGATGATAACAAAACTGGCACCCATAAATCCAGAAGACCGAGTTTTGTGAGGAAATAAATAACGCCCTCCGATCTTGGCGACGGCCTCTCGTACATCCCACTCGCATACACGTATCCTTTCCTCGTTGTACGGGAAGAGGTGCGGCGGGGGCACGGGAAGTTAGCGCCCGGTCGGGTTAGGGCCGTCAATCCACATGGCAACGAAGATAAGCTCCAAAAAGATCTTAATCATACATCACTCCAAGCAATCAAATCATTCAGTCGAGCAACCATGCCATCATGCCATAACAACTCTCTTACGCGACTCACCGGATGTACATACTGAATGAGGGAAGTAAGGTTTACCATAATTCATCCATTACGATATAGCGTGGCTGGAGGAGAGAGAGAGAGGGAGAGAGTATGGATACATACCAGGAGGGAATTACGAGTGGAAAGCAATTACAAAATATAAGACAATCTTGTCAAGGAAGGTTTTGGCTTTAAAGCCGAGTGATCGGAATTCACACTTGAAGATACAAATTTAGGGACAACAGAAAAGGAAACACTTCTGCCATAAGATTCCACCATAGTCGCATGCCATACACTCACTCACTTCCGACTCGAACCTTGAACATCTCACTTGCACTGACTATCCCGGTCGTCACGTGGCAAATCCACCATAGCGATCGTCACCCCGCCGACTTAGCTTTGGCACGACCCCACTCGGATCCCACAGCCCGTCGGGCGATCCAGCATACTGAGCGTCCAGACTACAGCCATCTCGTCGGGACTTTTCGACTCGCACCTACATTCATACCATCTAGTCACGGCTTCCCGGAAGCGGGCAGATGAGCGAGAGAGAGATTTTCGGGAGCGCTTGCAGAATTTATAGCTGCGGAAAAAAAGATAGATGCTAGAAGGGGTTAGGATTGAGGTAGGGAGGAGTAGGGGAGGGCTCAGGGACATGTCGATCCCTTGGATCCCAGCTGCAGTGAATCATAATCGTCGTGTATCAAGAATTACCTTCTTACACGGTGTCGCACTTTTTCCAGTCGGGCCACTTCGGGCGACAAGGAAGCCAACAGGCTGGCACACAGGATTTTGAATGTCATTTGCAATAAATAAAATAAATTAAATAAAACAAATCCATTCCTGTTGTATGCGTCCGGCTTCGAGTGAGACCCTTCAATTGCGGTTTTTGCCAGTCCCCGGTCTTAGAAATCTTTTATTTTGATTCGGAACAGCAAAATTTATGCAAATGTTAATCACAAAATTCTGGTATGTCATGCATGCATCAATTTTGCCGATTTTCTAATTTTAAGAACTGTGATAGGATCATCACACAACATGATCATTGAACAAAACAGTGAAGAAAATGCAGGACTGACTGACTCAAGCAAAGACAAGATAAGTGAGGGAAAAATGAGAACTCTTAATAATCTCAGAGAGTACACATGAAGACAGCATGACCAGCACTAGTCACGAGTCCTCACTCATCCCTCTGGACCTCACGCTCAATCTCTCATTTTGTTGTGCTTCTCTTTTGCCTCGAACCATGTTTCCGTACTTCCTGAGGTTGTGGTTTCTGGATGTAGAGCCACCTGAACCCTGCGATCTCCGAGCATTTCTAACTGAGTCCCATGACACGAAAGTCAACCATAGCACAAAACTCTTCCCACAATGTAGGAAGATATGGCTGAGAGAAAATCCCTCGTCTGAGATGTTGGAATTCGGATAGCTCAGTTACCGTCTCATAATCAATCATTGCAGGCGAGATATATCTCTTGGTCAGATCTACCGGGCCACCCCAGTAAGAACCATCAATGAGAGTGAATGGTACAGGAGGCTTGGGGTAGTCAGTGTAAAGCTTGGGTCCGAATATGCGGATCAGCTTTATCCCACTCTCATCAAGCTCCTTTTCTCTCTCCTCAAGGTACCTGGCTGCTGTGATCCAGACTGAATCGAAGTGCTCGTGAGCTTCTTTGCCTTTCTTCACAGAGGGTCTCAAATCATGGATAGTACCCCCTGCGAAGCTGGTGAGGACAACAAAGATTGACAGACCCCTTTGACTGAAGCCAATGGCATTGATGTATTGATACTGGATAGCATCCTTGAGTGCTATCCTATTAAGATTGGCCAAGACTGACCCCTCGACTGAAAATGACTGAACTGTACTCATGTGCTGAGCCGGATGTTGAAACCGATCTATGTATCTTTCAACAATGACTGACTAATTGCTGATTGAAACTGACCAGAAATTTTGAGTCACTCAGACGATTAAATGTTGATTGATTGCAGGTTGAATGTTACTTCAATGCTGCTCGAATGTTGTTTCAATGATGTTTGTATGTTGTTGCTGATTAAATACCGAGATATCAGTTTGCCGAGTACTAATAACTAGGCGCCGGAACTTTGAGAAAACTATAAGTCCAGATGGGGTACTTGTTGACTGGAACTAACCAAACTGCACTCACGTGAAAATTAATTGCATTTAGTTTCCGATGAATTCTATGATTTGGCTAACTGTGTCGAACAGAGAGGTTGTTGAATGCCTCACTGACCAGATTCAGACTGTCCACCGTGCTTGACCGGTGACTCTCTTCAAGACGGCGTTGGGTGCTCTTTCTCACATCTGACTGTCGGGTGCAGCAATATAATGTCCCTATGCCCTCTTGCTTTGTTCATTCACCCCTACCGTATTATGCATGCCGTTTATGAGACATTTTCTCCCCTCATTCACGCTGCCGGTTACCAACGACTTCTCTAGCTCGACCAACAGTCTCAATGCATCAGAGTGTGCTATGCAGCCGCCTGTCCGATCCGTAAAAGTAGAAGGTGTACGCAATATATTTTTGGTCCTCTAGTAATTTCAGTACTTTCACTCTCATTAATTTTAGGCTATGCCGAGTATCCTTGATTGCCTTTTCCTCCCAACCGTCCCTTCTGTCTCGATTGAGAGCACAAGTCATTCTCACCTTCAAGTTGTCTTTGACCCTCATGGCTTCCTCTTCATACCTGATCTGTTGTTAACTTTTAGCTCGACCAATAAGTGTAGAGAGTTTGGGTATCGTTTGCTCTCTGATATCTTCAGGGACACGATTGGAGGTTCCTTTATACTGTGGCTATCTGCTGCTGGATCAATGATGAGGCGAGATCCAAACTGCAAGATGACCGCTGACTTGGGGCGGTCTAAGGTGGCGTTATTAATAACAACTCCCTGACCAGAGGCGACAGGGTTGTACCCATGTGCTAAAGCATATACTGGAAGCGGTTTGAGTCCCCTCTGATTAGAAACATAGTTGACTGATTGGTTGATGTCTATTCCGAGAGTTGGCAGGCAATGGCCAAGTAACAATAAACTCAGACATAGGGTCACTGGCGATGTCTCTCGTGATTAACTGCTGACGAGGAACAGGTCATCAATTACTTGACCTCTGCCAGCAAAGTGTCGTAGGTTTTCTGGATCACAGGGTTGTACTTCACTAGAATGTTGTGAGTTTTTCTGGTTCGTAGGTCTGCACTCCACTAGAGTACTCTAGAAAAGATATATGTGAGTGAGCAAAATGGACTCGGCTGAACTTATTGAAGCTTTGTTCAGAATTGTTCTGGGATTACCGTCGGTGGAAGTTCTTTCGAGCATTTATTGGGTGAGGGTAATATGTCAAAAGAGGAGATAGAGTTGGCGTTTGTCAGGTGAAGTCCGCAGGATTAACCCGTTGATGATCCTCGGACCATCCTGACTGCAGAATGTCGGAAAAATTAATAGAACATTGTCTGAGCACGGCTCAAAGTGTCGAGAGAGTTTTTCGTGCGAGGGTTATCAATAGTGTCTGTAGGTTTTGGCGCTCAGCAACCAGTTACATTCAGAGATGGCAGTTCAAAAACTTTATGTCTCTCCGACACTTCCCCAACTTAGGGGAATTGCACTGAGCACATCGGCCATTCACGCTCGCCAACACCTGCAGTCTTCAAAGGTTAGGGACACCCGTGAAACTTACCCCGGGGACAGGCTACGACACGTTTGATATTAATCAAGACCTAGAGATCTCACCCCCCCCCCCCGTTTCTTGGGTTGGAGCAATGTTAGTGAATGTAAACCTAGCTCGCCCTGCTCAATGCACCTTCATGTAGGAATGTAATCCCCTGGCGATCCCAACATTTCGACCAACCAATTGACAGTGTCCCGTTAATCCCCATCAAGTAGAAACTTCAAGATCAGGTAAACTATCGTTCTCAGTTGTCTCCTCCTTCCTCCAATGCTCATCACTCACCTGTCATCTGGTAGTGGGTCCGAATGATTTTCCCGAAGTTCTGTTGGTACTGATCAAAACTATCGCCCTTGCAACCTCAGTTACCGATTTAGCTTTTATTCAGACGGGCCGCAAGATCTCAAACGCTACTTTTTGGTTTGCTTCCTCATGGCATTGTCCCGACGACACGTTACTTGGTCATCCACAGCCTGAGCCACACGGGGCATGCCGACACTCTATAGCACGCTGGCTCATCGGTTTATTTTTAGATGAACCACCAAAGCCCAAGAATCCACTCGTTAACCCAATCACATACAAAACCATCATGGCGCGACAAACATAGTATGGCTCTGAATAGTGGAGCGAGAGCCTCTTTTGACGGGGTTTGTTTAAGGCCTTGTCTTTATAAAAAAAACTCGAGTATTCGGGAATCTGCAGCAGTCGTTTTCTGCTTTCACGAAAGGACTCAGAACGACTTACAGAGTCTGCTCACACATGTAACAACCCCATATAGAGAAGTCAAGTTCCGTCCCGATTCAGACTACCGAAACTGGAACAAGAAAGCTATCATCAAGCCCAAGAGTTGTTGCCCCTCCTACCTGCTCTTTCTAAAAATCACTCGTTCTATGTACCCTCGTTTACGTTCGAACTGTAGTTAACCCTGACATGAGACTCACAGGCGATCATGCCAGTCTTAGGTCCTCCTAACAATCTAAAGGATCACATTAATAACCAAGTAGCAACTATAAGTTTAGTTAGGCTCTGCGCAACCATGACCAGTGCCAACTTTGAGGACCTCATGCACGAAAGAGTCATGGCGAAGTGAATGCTCGTGGCTCTAGTCTCGACTGAAGATCAGCCATCAATGAAAGACCGTTAAGTGGAAATTATTAGTAATCACGCAACATAACTGTTACCTCTTGAAAAGGGACTGTTAACAACAGTTGCGGTCATGCGGCCTCAAAATAGCCTCGTGTTTCGAGAGTCACTTTCGTTCTCCTTCTCTTAGACAGGTAGTTCCACGACTTCATACTTCGACCACCTGAAGCTCTTCACAGCGTTCATCCCGCAGGATATTACAGGTGACGTCAACTGGGTGCTCTCACACAGTTGACCCATACACGCTTTCACGCGACCACTGCCCTCTTGATCGAGTCACGCGCATGACAACAAAAGGCGCACGACTACACACTTCTTCCATCCTAAGGCCAATCAGTGAAGGCCAGGAGCCGTGCATAGAGGTGAGTGATGTCACCTAATTGATCTTGTGCAGTTCGCCTCGTTCGCATATCCGCAAGCACGCTTCTTCCCTCACGCACGTCCTATCAGATCACGGGTAACCAAGGCTATATCTGATTCTAGCACGCTCGTAGAAGTTGGTAGTCATCAATGGAACAATACGCTAGCCAAACGGGCTCAGCAGAAACTTCCGAGCAGGTCCTTTGGTTACTTGCGCCTGCTCTCTACTCGTAAGAGCCCGGTTTTAACCACCTCTCCTTGTGCGCTTCGCTACGCTATCACCATGGCTAGGACACAGTGACGCCCTCCATGCATTGCCCAGACACCATTCACGCGCAGCGACTTCTCCCCGTCTGCCCATTTTGAAAGGTTGCTGCATTGGTCACCCACTCGCGCGTGACTGTGTCTCTCTTGATCCCGGTCTCTTTTCCTTTGCAACTCACCTACTGCCTCTAACCACCAGTGCGTGACAGGCCATCCCGAAGGCATCAACCAAAAAGAACACAAATCCCGGTTCCCTAGCGCAAGCTTGACCTTGATCCGAGTACTTCTCTCTCTCTCTCTCTCCCATATACCAGTCTCCCTCTTTTCTTCCCTGATCGTGATTGTCGCGCACGTAACCACAACCACACTGGCCCTTTAGTCTCGTCGTCGTTGAGAACTGGCCTCCGGGCCGTCTTCCACTGGCTCTGCAGGTGGGTGGTCCCGTCGCCACTGCCCCAAACCGTGCCAAGACTTAGTGGCCTCCGCATCACTCATCTTAGACTCGCCTTCGGAGTCCCGATCGACGTGCTGCACCTCCCTGGTCGTGGTCCCTGTCAAAGAGTCATCCTCGTGGTAAGTGATTGTCACTCGCATACCTGCAGTTACCCCATCATCCCTGCATCTGCGCTCAGCTCTATTGCGAGCCTCGGTAATCGCTGCCTGCAGTCCCTCGTCCCTTTCCTCATCTCTTGGTCCTGGTGGCTGCACACATTAATCTTTAGCCTCACCTCCCTCGTAGGCTTCCCATAGGACAGTATGGTCTCCACTAAGATGCCTTTCTCATCCTCGCGCTCCCATATCCAAGAATATCTCATGTACCTTGGCCTATAGCCACACAGGCCATTTCGGTCTGCCATCGCCACTTCTCTGTGATAGCCAACGCCTAAGACAGATGCCTGCTTACGCCCCTGCAGCCCCCTCGAGACGCTAGGCACAGAGACCCAAAAACGACCGCAGCGTTCCTAGCGTGACAATCACGTTCTCGGATCAGACACAATTGGCCAGTCTCTCGAAATACGACAGCCGCCTGCTTTTCTTATGAGGTTGCCATGCACAGGGCTATCTGCATTCTAAACAAAAACTTGAAATATTTTCAGATCGGTAATTAAAAAAATAAATAAATAGAAAATAGAATAGCAAGGTAAAATAAAACAAAACCAACCGAAGAGACGAGGGCCCCAACGGTCACACCACCCGCGGAGCCTCTCACAGCCAATCGTCAGTCGCCTTGCACTTTGGTGTGAAGCAGTCAGAGACTTGACATAGTGGTCCCATAAAGGGACACTGATGATCACCCTCCCCTCCACAAGAAGGACCTATGAACTACCCCTGATGGGTACCCGTGTCCGATGGCAAGGAGGGGGCTTATGACTTTCCACTGAGGGTGATAAGCCTCCTACCGAAGCGGGTGCAGGTTGCCCCTCTTTTGGGGTCCTGCGCCAGGGACAACGAGGAAGCGAATGATCAAGCCATTCTAGGCTGCCAGTCGGTAATCACGGTTAAAAAAACGAACCATTAATTCCACGCAAAAGGACAAGACAAGCAGTAAAAATAGGCAACAATATAATAATAGTAATATTAATAGAAAGAGTGAAACGAACCCTCAAAGTTCTCTCACGTTTCAGCATCACTGAAGCCCCCCCCGACTTCCAAGACTCAGGGGCAACGATCCTGTTCCAGACACGGATCTAAGGCTCCGCGCTCAACCCCTCATTTTCTTTTACTAACAGCAACCGTAGCCTCCACACCTACCTCGCAACCCGGCTACAGGAGTCCGGCGCGCGGTTTGAAAAGACCGCGCTAACTATCGCTACCACACCCCTGCACCCTGCCCAGATCACGACCTTCGGGGCCCAATGCACGGTAGAGTAGACCGTGGCCCCCCGTACACGGCGGCATGTGAGTGGATGCCTGTCTGGTACACAGAGGAGGGCCAGGACACCGCACCCTCCGACATGATACCAAACCCCCGCCCAACGTCCCTACTGGGCAAATTTTGGTACCCTAGTTAGTATATAAGGACAAAGATCATGGGCACACTCTGAACAGTTCGCAGTGATTCTCTCACAGTGAATCTGCGTCTGCAATTAGCTTTCACTTCTTAGCGCATTTTCCTTCTACCTCGCAACATGTTAGCTCTTTGCTCGTAGCGCAACAATTCCAAGGTAGTGGTTAATACACGCATACCACTGCGCAAGCACTTTCGTTTTTCCCCCCCATAGCTTGCTTATAACACGTCTCTCTTGCCTTCGCAATATTCCCCTGACCCTTGTTCTCACTGTCACGTATCAGTTCCTACACCATGCGTGAGGCACGCCGGGGACAGGGAAGAGGGAGAGGTGGTAGAGTAGGGAAGGCTCGGGAAGAGCCGCCACCTCGCGCAAGGCGTGAGTATAGTTTAGAGGAGGAAGAGGAGGATATGGCTACACAAAGCCATACCCACACCACTCACTCACTAGTTGGCAAGAGAGAACTTCATCGCCGACTAAGATGGAGTATTTCCAAAAGAAGTTTGAGGCGCACTATGGTGCCCCAAGTCTCTCCTCTCCTCCGTATTCCCAGAGCTCCCACTATCCCTACAGCGAGTAGGCCCATAGTGTCAGTTCCGCCACCTCCTACCCCATGTACAATTTTCCCTTCTTCTCATCTGAGCGACTACACTATTTTTTGCATTTTTTTTCTTCTCACACCTCTTCACCTCGAGTTCATGGTCGTTTTCTACATCCTGTATAGGGGTGATTTTCTCTCGAATTTCTGAATTTTTTCCTTTCAAGTCTCCAGTTCATGTCACACTTTATAACATCACTGGCTTGAGAGTTTGAATATCTTAAAGTTGGGGATGCAGGTTCTTTGTGAACCAAGCCACTTGTTGGACACCAAATAAATTTAAGAAGAATTTCTCATTCCCCGCTGGCTTGACTTGCTGCTGAACTTTTCAGCTATGAAATTACCTTGCTCCTTGTCTTGACAGTGATGCCAGGGATATTGTCCAATTGACCTTGACGTTGAGGACACTCATTGTGTCTGCCATACTGGGGATATGGTATACCAAACTCTTTTCCTGTTCTCTGACCCGAGTGAGACTTCTTCTCATCTTCTCAATGAACTCAGGGGATACGAAACCCTTTTTATTTTCTCCGACCTTGGAGTTCCTTACTGATCAACCTCTGATATCTGTCTCATTCTGATTTGAAGCAGCTGTAAAATAGAATAATCTCTGTCACTCTTTTGACTTCACCATGTTTTGATTATACTCTCAATAGGCAGAGTCGACCGTACCACAGAGTGAATGAAGCATACCCAGTAGTTATCTTGACAGTAATGTTGTCATTATAAACTGCAACTCTCAATACATTTGGCCAATTACTGAGATTTCATTCACACCATTTAGCCATTGAATCTTTTAGAATCCTATGACCCCTCTCAACCGGTGCATTTGCTTGGGGATGATAAGTAGTTACATATCGAATTCTGATACCCAGTCTGAGAGTGGTTCTTCTTACAATCTCATTTCTAAATTCAGATCCTTTGTCTGGGACAAACTCTCTGATGAAGGGATATCTGATATAAACTTCCTTTATCCAGTCATCCACCTGCTTGGTTGTTTTCCTTTTCAGAGTTTTTGCCTCAACATATCCGGAAAAATTGTCTCTCATGTTCAATATGTATCTCATCCCTACTTTGCCTAATGGCATGGTGATGAGATCCAAATGAACTCGACTTGCTGCTGAAATTTTCAGCTATGAAGTTACCTTGTTCCTTGTCTTGACAGTGATGCTAGAGATATTGTCCAATTGGCCTTGACGTTGATGACACTCATTCTGTCTGCCATACTGAGGATATGGTATACCAAACCCTTTTCCTGTTCTCTGACCTGAGTGAGACTTCTTCTGAATTTCTCAAGCAACTAAGGGGATACCAAACCCTTTTTCTTTTCTTTGACCTTGAAGTTCCTTGAAGTGTCTGCATGATCCTGCAAAATAGCAAGTCTCACAGTCCCAACATACAGACTCTCTAGCAAACATTCATCAATCAATAATTAAACAGAATAAATAAATACAGAGACCCATAATAAAATAATAAATAAACATAAACAGTTCCTCACACCCAAGAGTTATTCATTGCCTTGGTTTTGATGCACCATTGGTCAGGAATGACAGACCTCCCGTCAGTCTAACATACCGTATTCGGTCCGCCTCAGGCCAGGACTAATCAGACCATTTGTCTTAACAACCCCTTTAACTTGCCTCCAGGTCAGGACCAACATACCCACTACTCGAGTATGGTGACCCTTTGACACTCTCGCCAGGACACCCAGACTATAGCGGGTCTGATCATCCTATGACAGTAGACCTCCTGTCAGTCAAACTGTCTTCTACCCGGATTTGACCACTGCGGTCGGAGACTGGCTCATCCACCAGTTTTCGGCCTAGGGCGCTGGCTCCCCCGCCCATATTTTTGAACATGGGACCCGGTCTAACCACTGTTCCAGGCTCTAGCGAACCTCACCGGATTGCATTCTCTGACTGCGATAGGGTTTCAGCTGACCCTTTTCGACCTCACGGGCCAGACTCCCAAAGTCTTAGCCTCAGTCAACTACGAAATTCGGCACTCGCGTCGGGGACATGCTGAGCCCACCAGATTGCAACCTACTGCGGTAAGGCTCTGGCTATCCCCAACAATCAATGCATCTTTAGGTTAGTGAAGGAAATCGCAGGCACAGACAACCAAACAAACATCTCATACCCACAGTCAAACAGTCCATGCCCCAGATAACAGAACAGACATTTCTCAAGAGACGTCTCTTCGGTCTCATGAGGCACTAAACAGCAACAAACGACAACCGACAATGCACTTCTCAGAGACCTCCCTTCAGCCTCAGGAAATACAAAGTGCTAATCCCAGAGAGGTCTCTTCCCTTATCTGGGACAGAAGATAGGCAACTTAGTCAAGAAACACGAAGTCCCCACGCTAACAACTCTCTGGTCAGACAAGGTTGAACTTCTTTGTGTCTATCTTCTCAATAACTCTCTTGGACAGATAATTTCGTCAGAAGACACGAAATCCCTCTATTGACAACTCTCTAGTCAGGTAGAGATGAACTTCTTTTATGTCCGTGAGATTTTTCTTTCATCACGAGATACGAACTGATTATTGTTTTGACGTACCACAACTATGAGTTCTCTGAACTTAATATCACTACAACTGCACTTTACAGTTACTCCTCATTCAGGGATCTTATGCTCGTGGATCGACTGCGGCTCAGCATTCATAACACTTTGATCCCATTGATTTCATCACTTATAGAAAATAATAAAATAAGTTCAGATGCAGAAACAAATGCGGATCATCTGAAAAGTCTCTCTAAAGTCCTTTATGACAAAATCTCACATGATGAAAATTGACTTACTGAACTGACAATGCAAGAATAGTCAAAATCTGTTGAAGTTCTTGTCTTGTCTATAGTTTTTCATCTCACTATATTTTTCTCAGTCCTCTGAAGTAGCTCTCTTACTGGATGACTGATCTTTCTTTCCTTTCTTTGAGGTCATTCTAGGGACCAAGTCAGAGTCTCTGAAGATGAACTTACGAAGTCTTGACCCCGATACCATATCATGAACTTTTGAGTCATCCATCTTAAACTTTTCCCTCTGCTTCACCTGTAATTATGTAGAGACCGAGTCATCTGGGCTCCAACCATTCAGTCCACCGAGTCTCAAGAGAATTGTCGAATAGGAGGACAACGTCACCAACTTTCAGTTTCTCTTTCGTTATTCTACCTGTCTTGATTTGATAGTCTACTGGTTACTATTTTCTCTGCAGCATCCATTACTGCTTGATCAACCTCTAATATCTGTCTCATTCTGATCTGAAGGAGCTCTAAAATAGAATAATCACTGTCACCCTCTTGATTTGACCATGTTTTGATTATACTTTTCATAGGCAGAGTAGCATACCGACCATATGACAGAGTGAATGAAGCATACCAATCGTTCTCTTGATAGTAATGTTATCAGCATAAACTGCAACTCTCAATACTTTTGGTCAATTACTGAGATTCTCTTCACACCATTTAGCCATTGAATCTTTCAGAGTCTTGTGACCCCTCTAAACCGGTGCGTTTGTTTGGAGATGATAAGTAGTTACATGTCGAATTCTGATACCACGTCTGAGAGTGGTTCTTCTTGCAATTTCATTTTTAAATTCAGATCCTTTGTCTGAGACAAACTCTCTAATGAAGGGATATCTGAGATAGACTTCCTCTATCAAGTCATCCACCTGCTCGGTTGTTTTCATTTTCAGAGTTTTTGTCTCAACATACCCGAAAAAATTGTCTCTCATGTTCAATATGTATCTCATCCCTCCTTTGTCTAATGGCATGGTGATGAGATCCAAATGAACTCGACTTCCTGACTCTACCAGGATAGTAGGAAACAAAGATTCAATCATCCTTGTTGTAGACCTCTTCTGACATAATACACATGACCTAAATAATCTGTAGATCATAATTCTCATGTTAGGCCAGAGGTAAAGTTTAACTGTCTTAGAGTAAGTTGCTTCAGCAGACCTGTGGCCACGAGTAACCCCCTCATGTAGAGCCGCAATTATTTCTAACTGTCTTTCTTTCCCACAAACAACTCTTAGTGGAGGTAAGCCTCCTTTGCCATCTACAAAGAGGTGTCCTCTTTTCAATCTAAATTTCTTCCTTAAAATTTTGCAGTAACACTCCTTTAATCGTTCTCTTTCCATCTTCTTCACAATCTCTTGGTAAATTTCATCATATTCTTTAAAGATAAATAATATCTCTTCCTCTTTCTTCTCACCATCTTCTTGATTTTTTGAATCAAGACTCTCTCACAGTTCATGAGCAGCCACAACCGCTGCGTTTACCTTAGCATACCAATCATTTTGTTGTTGTTGTTCTTCTTTTTTAAGAATTAATTTATAGACATAAGCATCAGAGATCTCTCCCCAGCCGTCTCTCTCTTCAGGTCATAAGCTCCACTTGTGAGACCTTGGAGCCTTATAGTCTTTGTCGTCTTTCTCATTTAAGAAATAATCAACATAGGCAGATTCTTTGATTGACCCATCAACATTCTCATCTTCTTTTTTTCTCCATTCAATTCTGTTTAAGCCGTCTCACCAATTTTTCTCCGTGATTTTTTTTTTCAATTTAAAATTAAAAGTCCAAATGATGACAATTCATCTGCTTACTGTTGACTTTACTTGTTGAAGTTTTTTAATAGTACCTATCACAACAGACGCATCAGTCCTAAGGATGAATCTCCTTCAATGTACGTAGTGCCTCAAGCACCTAAGACAGTGGATAATTGTCAGTAGCTCCTTCCTAAATTTAGTGTAGCCTCTCTTTGTAGAGTTTAAAGTTCTACTCTCCAATCTTAGGGGTCTCTCTTTCTCATTCTCATCTTTTTAAATCAATACACCACCACGGACTATTGACCCTCCATCTGCCTCGATGATGAAGGGTCTTCCTTCCTCATCATCGTAAAAGGATACTCCCAACACTACTCCTTCATCTTTTAATTTTTCTTATAAAATATCAGCGGCAGTCTGTCTTTTCTCAGTTCATGATAAGTCAGTCACTTGTCTTACCATCTCTCTTAGAGGCTCTGCAAGGGTAGCAAAATGAGGAATGAAAATCCTCCAGAACCCACAGACGCCCAAGAAGCCTCTGACGTCTGTCACTCGCTTGAGTGACACAGGTCAGTTCAATTTTTTTTCTATCTTCTTAGGGTCAAGACTTCTAGCCTTGGAGAAACATCTAAAGCCCAAGATGGTAATCTCTGCTTGAAAGAGATGGGACTTTGGTCCACTGACAGTCAGGTTATATTTCTGAAGTCTCTTTAGGACCATCTTTACTCCTTCAACATGTTCACAAACAAACCTTCTGACTTCATCAGCGAACAAAGTCTCGTCTCTTACTAGAGGTCCTTTCACATGATTATTATCAATATAAGGGTTGGTTATCTCGGGTGAGATATCTTGCATGACTTGTATCATATTCCTCTGAACCACTGTCACATCATTGGTTCAACCCTGCGGTACCATGCACATTTGAATGAGGCCCCTCGGCGTGTGCATGACAGTCATTGGTCAGTTAGTGGGATCAATGAAAAACTGATCATAGCCAGAATATAAATCAATTAAAGAATAAATGCATTGACCAGCAAAAGATTCAGAAAGGAGATCAATATTAGGGAAACTACCTGTATCACGTACCGTCACTTAGTTGAGCTTATGAAGATTTTGTATTCATCTCAATCCTCCCCCTGATTTTCAAAAGCAAAACCAGTGGTTAGCATACGGTCCATCAGCAGGTTTAGCAACATTAGAGACAATTTTCTTATCAAGATACTTTACCACTTCTGCCTCTTCTTTCAAAGCATACTTGGTTGGTCTGTCATTTCATGAAATATGATCAACTGTCTAGATTTTTGTCATCTTGCGAGTGAAAACTTCCAATAAAATAATGACTCACTCAAGATGTCAAAGTCAATCTGATTCAATTTTTGTTAGCAGTTCTCATGTCCTAATCAAAGCTCAAAGTTGTTACTGACCCAGACTCGTTCCGGATACGAAAAATTTTCATGTCCCCGGCAATGGCGCCATTTTTGTTGCACTTTTTTCAGTCGGGCCACTTCGGTCGACCAGGAAGCCAACAGGCTGTCACGCAAGATTTTGAATGTTGTTTGTAATAAATAAAATAAATTAAATTAAGCAAATCCCTTCCTGTTATGTGTGTCCGACTTCGAGCGAGACCCTTCAATTGCGGTCTTCGCCGGTCACCGGTCTTAGGAATCTTTTATTTTAATTCGGAACAACAAGATTCATGCAAATGTTAATCATAAAATTGTGGTATATTATGCATGCATCAATTTGCCAATTTTCTAATTTTGAGAACTGTGACAGGATCATCAGAGAACATGATCATTGAACAAAATAGTGTAGAAGATGCAGGACTGACTGACTCGAGCAAAGACAAGATAAGTGAGGAAAGAATGAGCACTCTTAATAATCTCAGAGAGTACACATGAAGAGAGCATGACCAACACTAGTCACGAGTCCTCACTCATCCCTCTGGACCTCTCACTCAATCTCTCATTTTGTTGTGCTTCTCTTGTGCCTCGAAACATGTCTCCGTACTCCCTGAGGTTGTGGTCTCTGGATATAGAGCCACCTGAACCCTACGAGCTCTGAGCATTTCCAACCGAGTCCCATGACACGAAAGTCAACCGTAGTACAAAACTTTTCCCATAGTGTAGGAAGATATGACTGAGAAAAAATCCCTCGTCTGAGATGCTGAAATTCGGATGGTTCGGTTATCGCCTCATAATCAATCACTGCAGGCGAGATATATCTCTTGGTGAGATCTACCAGGCCACCACATTAAGAACCATCAGTGAGAGTGAATGCTACCGGAGGCTTGGGGTAGTCAGTGTAAAGCTTGAGTCCGAAGCTGCTGATCAACTTTATCCCACTCTCATTAAGCTCCTTTTCTCTCTCCTCAAGGTATCTGGCTGCTGTGATCTAGACTGAATCGAAGAGCTCATGAGCTTCTTTACCTTTCTTCACATAGGGTCTCAAATCATGGATAGTACCGCCTCCAAAGCTGGTGAGGACAACAAAAATTGACAGACCGCTTTGACAGAAGCCAATGACATTGATGTATTGATACTGGATAGCATCCCTGAGTGCTATCCTATTGAAACTGACCAAGACTGACCCCTCGACTGAAAATGATCGAACTGTACTCATATGTTGAGCCGAATGCTGAAACCGATCTCTGTACCTTTCAACAATAACAGATTCATTGTTGATTGAAACTGGCCGAAAAATTCGAGTAACTTGGGCGATTAAGTGTTGATTGAGTGCAGATTGAATGTTACTTGAATGTTGCTCGAATGTTGTTTGAATGATGTTTGTATGTTGTTGCTGATTAAAATACAGAGATATCAGTTTGTCGACTACTGATCACTAGGTGTCGGAACTTTGAGAAAACTATAAGTCAAGATGGGGTACTTGCTGACTGGAACTAACCAAACTGCACTCACGTGAAAATTTATTGCATTTAGTTTCCGATGAATTCTATGATTTGGCTAATTGTGTCAAACGAAGAGGTTGTCGAATGCCTCACTGACCAGATTCAGACTGTCCAGCGTGCTTGACCGGTTACTCTCTTCAAGACGGCGTTGGGTGCTCTTTCTCACATCTGACTGTCGGGTGCAACGATGTAATGTCCCTATGCCCTCTTGCTTTGTCTATTCACCCCTACCGTATTATGCATGCCGCTTATGAGACATCCCTCCCCCTCATTCGCGCAGCCGGTTACTGACGACTTCTCTCGCTCGACCAACAGTCTCAACGGAGGAGAGTGTGTTATGCAGCTTGTCTGATCCGTAAAAGTAGAAGGTGTACGCAATATGTTTTTGATCCTCTTCTTATTCCAGTGCTCTCACTCTCATTAATTATAGGCTATGCTGAGTATCCTTGATTGCCTTTTCCTCCCAACCGTCCCTTCTGTCTCACCTTGTCTTTGTCCCCCATGGTTTCCTCTTCATACATGACCTGTTGTTAACTTTTAGCACGACCAATAAGTGTAGAGAATTTGGGTATTATTTGCTCTCTATTATCTTCAGGGACATGATTTGAGGTTCCTTTATATTGTGGCTATCTGCTGCTGGATGAATGCTGAGGCGAGATCCGAACTTCAAGATGACCGCTGACTTTGGGCGGTCTAACTCGGCGTTATTATTAACAACTCTCTGACCAGAGGCAACAGGGTTGTACCCATGTGCTAAAGCATATACTAGAAGCGATCTGAGTCCCATCTGATTAGAAATTTAGTTGACTGATTGGTTGATGTATATTCCGAGAGTTGGTAGACAGTGGCTGAGTAACAATAAACTCTGACATAGGTCATTGGCGGTGTCTCTCGTGATTAACTGCTGACGAGGAACAGGTCATCAATTACTTGATCTCTGCCAGCAAAGTGTCGTAGGATTTCTCGATCACAGGGCTGCACTCCACTAGAATGCTGTGAGTTTTTCTGGTTCGTAGGTCTGCACTCCACTAGAGTACTCTAGGAAATATATATGTGAGTGAGCAAAATTGACTTGACTGAACTTATTGAAGCTTTGTTCTGGCATTATCGTCGGCGAAAGTTCTTCTGAGTATTTATTGGGTGAGGGTAATATGTCAAAAGAGGAGATAGAGTTCAACTTGGCGTTTGTCAGGTGAAGTCCGCAGGATTAACCCGTTGATAATCCTCGGACCATCCTGACTGCAGAATGTCGGGAAAATTAATGGAACATTGTCTGAGCACGACTCAAAGTGTCGAGAGAGTTTTTCCGTGCGAGGGTTATCAACAGTGTCTGTAGGTTTCAGCGCTCGGCAACTAGTTACATTCATGGAGGGCAGTTCAAAAACTTTATATTTGTTCGCTACTTCCCCAACTTAGGGGAATTGCACTGAGCACATCGTCCATTCACGCGCGCCAAGACTTGAAGTCTTCAAAGGTTAGGGACACCCGTCAAACTTACCGTAGGCACAGGCTACGACACGTTTGATATTAAWMAARACYCCSAGATCYCMCCCCCCCCCCCCCCCCCYYCTTGGGTTGGAGCAATGTTAGTGAATGTAAACCTAGCTCGCCCTGCTCAATGGACCTTCCTGTAGGAATGTAATCCCCTGGCGATCCCAACATTCCGACCAACCAATCGACATTTTTCCGTTAATCCCCATAATGTAGAAACTCTAAGATCAGGTAAACTATCGTTCTCAGTTGTTTCCTCCTTCCTCCAATGCTCATCACTCACTTATCATCTGGTAATGGGTCCGAATGATTTTCCCGAAGTTCTGTTGGTAGTGATCAAAACTACTGCCCGTGCAGCCTCAGTTCGCGATTTAGCCTTTATTCAGATGGACCGCAAGATCTCAAACGCTACTTTTTGGTTTGCTTTCTTATGCCCCGACGACACGTTACTTGGTCATCCACAGCCTGAGCCCCATGGGGTAGCACGATGGCTCATCAATTTATTTTTAGATGAACCACCAAAGCCCAAGAATCCACTCGTTAACCTAATCACATACAAAACTATCATGGCGCGACAAATATTGTACGGCTCTGAATAGTGGAGCGAGAGCCTCTTTTAACGGGGTTTGTTTAAGGCCTTGTCTTTATAAAAAAAACTCAAGTTTTCGGGATTCTGCAGCTGTCCTTTTCCACTTTCACGGAAGGTCTCAGAACGACTTACAAAGTCATCTTACACATGTAACAACCCCATATAGAAAGTCGAGTCCCGTCCCGATTAAGACAACCGAAACTGGAACAAGAAAACTACCATCAAGCCCAAGAGTTGTTGCCCCTCATACCTGCGTCATCTGCAAATCACTCGTTCTATGTACCCTCGTTTACGTTCCGACCGTGGTTACCCGTGACATGAGACCCACAGGTGATCATGCCAGTCTTAGGTCCTCCTAATAGTAGAAAGGATCACTCTAATAACCAAGTAGCAACCACAAGTTCAGTTAGGCTCTGCGCAACCATGACCACTGCCAACTTTGAGGACCTCATGTACGACAGAGTCGTGGCGAAGTGAATGCTCGCGGCTCTAGGCTCGGCTCAAGATCAACCATCAATGAAAGTTTGTTAAGTGGAAATTATTAGTAATCACGCAACATAATTGTTACCTCTTGAAAAGGGACTGTTAACAATAATCGCGGTCATGCGGCCTCAAAATAGCCTCGTGTATCGCGAGCCTCTTTCGTTCTTCTCCTCTTAGACAGGTAGTTCCACGACTTCATACTTCGACCACTTGAAGCTCTTCACGACGTTCATCCCGCGGGATAATACATGTGACGTTAACTGGGCGCTCTCACATACCTTCTTGATTGAGTCACGCGCATGACTGCAGAAGGCGCACGACTACACACTCCTTCCGTCCTGAGGCCAATCAGTGAAGGTCAGGAGTCGTGCACAAAGGTGGGTGATGTCACCTGGTTGATCTCGTGTAGTTCGCCTCGTTCGCATATCCGTGAGCACACTTCTTCCCTCACGCACGTCCTGTCAAATCACGGGTAACCGAGGCTATATCTGATTATAGCACGCTCGTAGAAATTGGCAATCATCAATAGAACAATACACTAACCAAACGGGCTCGGCAGAAACTTCCGAGCAGGTCCTTTGGTTACTTACGTCTGCTCTCTACTCGTAAGAACCCAGTTTTGACCACCTCTCCCCGTGCACTGCGCTACGCTATCAGCATGGCTAGGACACGGTCACGCCCTTCATGCATTGCCCACACACCATTCAAGCGCAGCGACTTCTCCTTGTCTACCCGTTCTGAAAGGTTGCTGCATTGGTCACCCGCTCGCGCGTGACCGTGTCTCTCTTGATCTCGGTCTCTTTTCCTTTGCGACTCACCTGCTGCCTCTAACCACAGGTGCGAGGCAGGTCATCCCGAAGGCGTCAACCAAAACGAACACACATCGCGGTCCCCTAGCGCAAGCTCGACCTTGATCCGAGTACTTATCTCTCCTTCCCATGTACCAGTCTCCCTCTTTTCTTCTCTTATCGCAATTGTCGAGCGCGTAACCGCAACCACACTGCCCCTTCAAGTTTAGTCTCGTCGTTGTTGCAAACTGGCCTCCGGACCGTCTTCCACTGGATCTGTAGGCGGGTGGTCCCGTCGCCACTGCCCCAAACCGTGCCAGGATAGAGTGGCCTCTGCATCACTCATCTCAAGCTCCCTTTCGGCGTCCCGATCGACGCGTTGCACCTCCCTGGTCGTGGTCCCAGTCGAAGAGTCATCCTCGTGGTAAGTCAACAGAAAAATTTCGCATAATTAAATAATAATTGTATAGTAAAATTACATTCTAAATTTTAAATTTTCATTCCATCTTAAAAAATGTCATTCCAATTTTAAAATTTTTCGTCTTACTTGAAAACTTTCCTTCCAAGAATGGGTTATCCCTTCTTATTTGAACTGCATGCTAGAGATGGAATGAAAGTTTGGATGAGTTCATGAAATATTTTAATTAGACTGTCATTCTAAGTTAGGACTTTCAGTCATAAATAGGTTAATTCAATTAAAATTAGAAGATATTTGTTGTAATATAATGAAAGTTTAATTAAAACATTTCATAAACTCGTCCAGACTTTCATTCCATCTTGAACAAATAGATATAGTTGGAAGGAAAAACTCATATTTAAACGGAAATTTATCAAATAAAACTGTAAATTTTAGAATTGGACGAACATTGGAATGATAATTTATAAATATGAAGGATTTTTTTTGTATGGAATGTTTTTTCAACTTTCATTTCTCGTGGGAATTTTTCTGTTGGTGACCGTTACTCGCATACATGCAGTTACCGCGTCACGCATGCATTTGCGCTCAACTCTATTGTGAACCTCGGTAATCGCTGCTTGTAGTCTCTCGTCTCTCCTCATTTCTTGCTCTCGGTGGCCACACACATTAATCTTTAGCCTCACCTCCCCAGTAGGCTTCCCATAGGACAATATGGTCTCCACCAAGGTGCCTTTCTCATCCTCGCGCTTCGATATCCAAGAATATCTCATGTACCTTGGCCTATGGACATGCAGACCATTTCGGTCTGCCATAGCCACTTCTCTGTGATAGCCAACGCCTAATTAGTAAGACCGATCCATGCTTACGCCCCTGCAGCACGCTCGAGATACTAGGCACAGAGACCCAAGAATGCACACTACACAGGGCTATCTGCGTTCTAAATTAAAACTCGAAATATTTTCAGATCGGTAAAAAAAATAAAAAAAAATAAAAAAATAGCAAGGTAAAATAAAACAAAACCAATCGAAGAGACGACGGCCCCAACGGTCACACCACCCGCGGAGCCTCTCACCGCCAACCGTCAATCGGCTTGCATTTTGGTGTGAAGCAGCTACATACTTGACATAGCGCTCCCATAATGAGACACTAATGATCACCCTCCCCTCCACAAGAAGGACCTATGAACTACTCCTGATGGGTACCCGTGTCCGATGGCAAGGAGGGGGCTTATGACTTTCCACAGGGGGTGGTAAGCCTCCGACTGAAGTGGCCGCAGGTTGCCCCTCTTTTGGGGTCCTACGCCAAGGACAACAACAACGCGAACGATCAGACCATCCTTGGCCGCCAGTCCGTCATCACGGTTCAAGAAACGAACCGTTAATTCCTTGCAAAACGACTGGACAATCAGTAAAAATAGGCAACAATAATAATAATAGTAATATTAATAGAAATAGTGAAACGACCCCTCAAAGTTCTCTCGCGTTTTAGCATCACTTAAGCCCCCCCCGACTTCCAAGCCTCAGGGGCAACGATCCAGGTCCAAACACAGATATGAGGCTCCGCGCTCAACCCCTCATTTTCTTTTACTAACAGCGACCGTAGCCTCCGCACCTACCTCACAACCCGACTACGGGAGTCCGACTATCGCTACCACATCCCTGCACCCGGCCCAGATCACGGCCTTCGGGGCCCGATGCACAGTAGAGTAGACCGTGGCCCCCCGTACACAACAGCGTGTGAGCGGATGTTTGTCTGGCATGCAAAGGAGGGTCGGGACACCACTCCCTCCGACAACGGCGAGTCTCCTTGACTAAGGGAAATGAAAGGGGTTCGACAGGGTATTTCGGCGCGGATATCAGAGCGGGAAGAAGAAGAGCGTGAAGAATAGTGTGAAACGAAACCAAAATCCAAACGATTAAGAAGAAGAGAAAAGGCGCGCAAGATTGAGAGGGAGATGGAAAACAGTTACAGATAGAGAAGGAGCGTGAGCATGAAGAGGGGAGTGTTGAAGGCAGCGTGGGAAGCGGGGAGGGGAGGCTCGCATGCATGGCGTCGACACGGAGGCAAAAAGGGCACAAAAACAGTTACATCAATTTCAAATTGAAATGTACCATATCCGCGCGGTAGAGCAAGCGCGTGAGAGAAATCCTATGCCTATTCAAATTCCTACGAAAGTTCCCAGAGCTTTCCAAAGCGAGGTTGAGAACATTCAATCGCAAGAAAAAACACATTAGATTCCGCTTATTTCGAAATTCCTAATTGTCGTCCAAAATTCCTAGCACGCTTGCTAAGGCGCGCGTAATTCCCATGTAATTCTCGAATTTGCAAAAGACAAATTTTCAAAAATTGATCCGAGGGTCTCACATATTAGATTCATGAAAATACAAAAAGAGGCCTCCTCGGATGGTCACCCGAAATTCGACAAAAGAAAAAAGAAAAAAAAGGTGGGGTGGGGAGGGGGAACGAAAGATGGCACAAATCCGGGAACTACGCATCACATATGTGACGCTCAGGAGGTTCCAAAACTATGTGATCCCCTGATTGCATGAAGGAGAGTTATGGCACAGGAGATCGGAGATGGTGAGGAGATGAATGAGGAACCCAACGTTTCACAATCACTAGATCAAGCCAGGAGTCTTGTTGATGCCAACTTCAATTGCATGATCTTGATGACTTGGTCACCTTTAGGCTTCCGAGTTCTCTGTCACTCGGTTCTATTGTGCGCCATACCCTGCAACATCACAGCTCGCTGATCTGCTCGGCTACTGAAAGTCCGATCTTCGGTAGTTCACGAGAAGAGGGTTGTGGAGGGGTCTGGGCCATTCGGCTGGGAGGGTAGGGAAATAATCAGATGCTTCATCCTTGAGATCGACAAAGTGAACGATTCTTTGCGCTCGAGGGAATTGATGGTTCGGTCGGGAGAGGGAGAGGAGGTAGTCGGGATAGAGGGTAGGGATAGTGCAGAGGATACTACCTCACAGGGACTCGTAGTCCTCTACCGAGGGGAAGGTTCCGAAGATGATACAGTACAACTCCATATGGTTGTACTGTCTCCAAGCGACACTCAAGAGAAGGATCTTGAGGGGGAATGATGGGGAGCGATGAGGGAAGATCGTGCATAAGAGTCGCACGACAAAGTGGTGACAATTGGTTGACGAAAATACAGTATGTTAGAGGAAAATCAGTGTGGAGAAGATGAAAGAATGAGAGGTAATCAAGAGGGCAGAGGTAGATCGGACGAGGGCGTTGTCGAGCGCATCGGTCCGGCACCGCACGTGGCAGCGCGGGACCCTCTCGGCCCCGTCACATAGGAGTTGGACCAACCTTGTCATGAACACACAAATGGAGCTTCCTTAGGCCGCTCCGGCCGAGTGCGCCAGCCATACCTCTCGCGAGCCCCTACGNAGGAGTTGGACCAACCTTGTCATGAACACACAAATGGAGCTTCCTTAGGCCGCTCCGGCCGAGTGCGCCAGCCATACCTCTCGCGAGCCCCTACGACAGGATAGGGCCTACGCGAGGCACAACTTACCTCCACCTTACGGGAGCTGTCACCTCCCTTCGGTGGGTGTATCCCCACCGAGCTACCAGTCCACAGTACGAAAGCTACTCGGTTGCAATCACAGAGGTGGACCAGCCGAGGGCGTTTCTCGTTCGCTGTAGCATAGGGGGTACACGCGGTAGTACGCCCATCGGACCCGCACGCGAACCGACATCCTGGGGGGCTGAAGTCCCAAGCGCGGCTCGTCGTCGGTCGGCTAGGACGCATCCCACTCACCACGTATACACCACCTTACGAACACAAAAGGGGAATACACACACACATATACGCGAGACGACACAACACAAACAACGCGACAACGCAACTAGCCCCTTAGTAGCCGTCCCATAACTTTCCGACGCGGACATCGGATGGGGGTGGCGTGCGAGGCTTAGTATAAAGATCGCGCAGACGCAGGGCTATCTCATATCGACTCGCAATGCAAACGTGCGCAAGCAGTCGCAGTAACGGCGTACTCTATAGTACCCATACCCATGCGGTCCTCATTAAATTTCGAGGGCCGCATTCGGCACTCAAGTGTAGGCTGACACGCGCCTTGGGGGTTAATCTCTCGACGCTGGACAACCGCCATGCGCGGTTGAAGACCACACCCTCTTCTGCACCCTGTGCAGAGGGGTTGAGTAGACAACTTTAAGCTGTCGTGGCGGTCGAACATCAAGGGGTTTGACTTTGACGGTTGCCACGCACTATAACATCCAACTAAGAAACTTCAAAAGAGAAATCTACCCTAACTCGCATTGGCTTAGTGGCCTCCAAAAAATGAAAGGGTGAGACGGACTCGAACGGCGCGCGTGCGGAGGAGGCCCGAACCTAGACCCCTAGGCTACTCGATGTCCGAGGTAATGGCGGTTCGTACGCGGGCCCCCATAGGTTGACGGGGACTAGTCCTTCGCCCATGTATCGCTTCGCGATACCGAGAACCCGAGTCTATTGGTTGTGTCGCGCTTTTAGTCTCACCGCCTGACCCATAACTTTTAGTGCAAGAAGCGGCGGGTGCTGCGCGCACGAACTTAATATAAGATCGCGAGGACGCCGGACTTACACATACCATCTCACTATGCAGCTCTAGGTGAGTAACTGCGATGATGGCGTATTATGTGATGCCCATACCCAAGTGGCCTATTCTGAGCCACGGGGTTATCTCCAAAGCTCGGGTGTTGGCTGAAGCGCGCGCTAAGGAGGGGTAACCCCTTAGTGGGCGCAAAACCGGCCTGAGGGCCTTTTCGTCTTCTGCACCCTGAGGTGTCCCAAAGGGTGCGGGATAAGACGGCTCCTAGGGCAAGAAGGAGTTTGGAGCGGTGGTGAGTTGCCTGGCTCATCACCAGCGACGCGCTAACCCTTCCGCCTGGAACTTTATCGTTCCACCGAAATAAATCACAACGAGGAAAAACAACAAGTACCCTTAACGCTTATCAGAGGAAACCCCCCCCCTTTAGTGTCTGGTTCAGGACCGGGGTCGTCCTGGGCGAGGACAATCCTGTTCCAAGCTCGGGGCTAACGTCCGACCAAGAATTGTTCAAGAGAAAATAGAGAGGGTCATCCCCTCCCTTCTATTCGCCCCAACCCTCGATTAGGTCCTTAGTACGCGGGCACCCCAGGCCGCGCTAATACCCCTACGTAGGTACACATACATACGTATATATATATATATATATATATATATATATATATATATATATAAAGGGGAACAGATAGGTGACGATCACATCTCACAATCACCATGGGACTCCTCATAGCCATATATATATATATATATATGTGAGATCGCAGGCAGTCCGGTCCGATAACTCAAGCCACAATACATATCTGCAATCACAACCAGGAGCCAAGCAAAAATCCACACACTACACGGGGTCAACTCCAACCTAACCTCCATACTCATACTCCTTGCTTTAGCCATGGAGGCCCCAACCTCCAGCCAACCAACCGTAATTAAGTACTCAGTACTTTTGTTAAATGACCATTCAATAAAAGTTCGGGTAAAACCCTTAACAAACAGAAATATCACCAGGGCCAAAGCCTTTTACGTTGAGTATGGGAAGTGAGTAGGAATTGAGTCGTGGACCGACGAATCGGTAACCGACCTGTTATCAATGATAACAGCTGATGATCCTCAAGGGATCAGCTAAACCTAGTCCAAGTCCTGAATCAGATCGATCAAGCTGGCCTGTAACACAAGACAGGTCAACGCCCAGGGCTAACCCTGTGAGCCTTATGCGAACTGTCTTCTATATGGTGGTCCCGTCTAACCTTCTGGTAGTCAACTAGGTCTGAGCCTAGTCCTAAGTCAGGGCTCAAAGAAAAGGTAGACCTTTGGCTGGGTTTCCCTTATACATAGTGGGTTGCCAACTCTGTCACTTGTCATAATATAATCTAACTCCTCTAAACTAAGGAAATTTCGGCAGCGCTTCCCGTAGGAAAACTGCCTTTCCAGAAATTTATATAAGCCTGAATATAAAAACAGGAATAGTCTTTGACTTTCTAAAGTCCAATTTTGTCCAACTCCCTGAATTAGTAAAAATTTGGGCAGCACCCCCTTTAGAAAGGGAGACTTCCCAAATTTTTACTAATCCATATATGATTCAAACAGTTGTACTTTTGAAAAGTCAAAGATTTGTCTAACTTCTTGGATTTGCAGAAATTTCGGCAGCGCTTCCCGTAGGAAAAGTGGTTTACCAAAATTTATACAAACCCAAGTATGAGAAAATACCTCAGATAAATACAAAAATCGAACCAAGTAAAAAAACTATCTCAGAAAATGCAAAATTTGAATCTAACTCCTATAGCTCTATCACGTGGCGACCCACTACAACAACTACCTATCAACTCAAACTCAGACTAGGTAGTGATGCCACTCAGCCACATGCAAGCCAAACCACAAAGGTAAGTACTCTCACCGTCCCAAAGTAGGTTCAACAGATATCAGTTCATAGTCTTTAAATTATTTAACTTTTTACACCCTGCTTACATAGGGTATTGGGATTGATCATTCGTCTTAGAAACAATGCCAACCCTTTGCCTTAGTTATACACGAACAGGTTGCACGACTACTTTTTTCTTCATTAGGCACGTGACTAAGCCATTCATCTTAGAAACCATGCTTTGTCGCCCTGAACTGTTTAAATAACCAAGTTATATATATCTTTCTGCACCTTAGTCTTCAAAAAGAGGGCGTAGGGCTGAGCTATTCGTCTTAGAAACAATGCTCAGCCTGCTAAGGTTACCCTCAGTTATAACTCTCGATTATACTCTCTTTGCTTCTGATAAGGCTATAGTCAGACCATTCATCTTAGAAACAATGTCTAACTAGCTTTGTTTGTATATAAGTATATATATATATATATATATATATATACAACATTATAGAGGATCATATTCCTTTGTTCTCATTACGGTCCTGAGGCCTCCGACTTAGACCATTCATCTTAGAAACAATGTCTAGTCCTTTGGCCTGAATCCTCTCTCAGAATAAAACAACCAATTAGAGATGAACCATTCGTCTTAGAAACAATGATCAACTCTCCTTTTCTCAGCACATAATAAAAGCAAAGTACCCTGGGTCTGACCCAGAGACTGTTCAGAAACCAACCAAATAAAACAGCGGTCAGACCATTCAACTTAGAAACAATGTCTGACCCTCAAAAGTCAAACAAACAATACCCCTCAGAAATAAGTAGCCAGGCCATTCATCTTAGAAACAATGCCTGACACAATTAAAGAAACACAGCAACCAACCCATTCATCTTAGAAACAATGCTTGGTTCTTCAGAAAATAAAACAAAACATAGCAGTCTGGCCATTCATCTTAGGAACAATGCCTAACCCTATAAGACCCATTCAAGTGCAAGCAAAACTGCCTTCCTCCCAGCCTTCCCCCAGATGCACCCCTTTGTGACAATCTTCTTTTAAATAATCAAGAACTGAAACTGCCATTATACAAACATTCCTTTAGTCAGTCTGATTTGTGTCCTGAAAGTCAATCCCCAAAAAATCAAAGTAAGGGTTGCACTCAACATAGTCAACCAGTCAATACATAGGGGGAGGTATAGATAAGGTTTAGACAGAGTTTATAAAAGAAGCAATGGTTACCTCTGAGTTCCCTGCCTCCATAACTCCTCCTGAGTTCTGGCAGAGCTCCCGCAATCGATGGGGCGAACCTCCCACAGAGGCCTTGGCGCGGATTACGGGTTGCAATCCCGCCTGCCGCCCTTCTCTCCGAACCAATGGACTAGACTGAGAGTGAGAAAGGCAAAAGAAGAAACATTAAGTCTCTCAGATACAAGAGGGGTGCGCTCAGACTCGCATGAGAGGGCCTTGACGTCTTCAGCGCCTGAGGGCCCCACAATGATGGCCAAGAGTACCGCTTGATCAGCTCCCTAGGTCAACTAGCGGAACCAAACTCGCCTAACAGACCCCCAACTCGCAGCGGCAGCCCCTCCTCCTCGCGTGCTCAG
>BFEA01000061.1:4005595-4018594 GCA_003427395.1 Chara braunii
AGGAAGGAAAAAGCCCAAACTCCCAGGCTTTTCCTTGATTTATGCGCGTTATCCACGCACAGGGACCAGGCTAATCTTCTCTGTATCGTTCCAAATTTTTTTTTCGGGCGTCCCGAAGGCTTCACCACGGCCTACTGCTCCGTGGCCCCGCTATAGGCGGGGGCCATTACGCATTCGACCGCGGTCCGCAGCCCAGGCTCCGAACAGAAAAAGGCAGAAATTAAAAAAAAATAAAAAAAAATAAAAATAAAACGGGAAATAAGAAGAAAAAAAATGGAAGAAGCAACCACGTCGGGTCCTTAGGGGGACGAGCGCTGTCGGCACCTGGCCAACCCCGTAGGTTAGCCTGCTACCATACCTACCAACAAAAGTCATACCTACTAACAAAAGTCCGAGGGGGATAGCCCCGACGGGCCCTTGACCCCTCGGCTTCCTCCTTGCTGCTTCGCTGCTCCGCCGCTCTCGCACCGCTGCTCACTGGTCTCGATCCCTAGACCTTCGTTGCAATAACCCGCCGCCATAACCTATAGGGCTAAGCCCCAGCCTGGGACTAACGGGCGCCGCATCCCATATGAAGTGGTTCAGCCCAGCCCCTAAGGCTGGGACATGCCCTGTCTATAGACAAGCGCACGGCCGGTGCACAACCATGCCGCCTTACCTGTCGACCCTGCCGTTGGTCAGCCCAGCGGACAAGGGCCCGCCCCCTAACTCCTAATCTAATCACCGGGGCTAAGTTAGACCGGACGTCTATGCCGCCCGTACAATCATAGGGGCAAAATCACCTGCGCGCCCACTCGCCCTACCTACTTAGACAACGTTGGTCCATACACAGGTAGCCGCTTGAACACACAGGCCGGGGCCCTCGGCCCCGCTGTCACTTGCAAAGACCGGGGCGGATACCCTTGCAAGGGTATTCGCGCCGACAGCCTACCGGACTATATTAAGCGACATCCCCGTCACTTCGCAAGATCAAAAAGCTATCAATCCATCCACATACCAAAATGCTGACGAGAAGAAACCAATCCGATTGGCCGACAGACTCAGGTTCGAGGCCTCCAACGGTCCACGCGCACACAACTATATGCTGCCAGAATTTCAACCTGGGTCTCCATTGTCCTGACACTAGGACGCCGGTGTACTACGCATTAGTACTACAACATAAGTTCAAAAGACCCTCATACCCATCCTCGCCCCTTTGTCCTAGACAAACGTCGGCCTCTCGTTGGGTGCCCCCAACCCTTACCTGGTAAGCACGGTCATAACTGGGGACGCGGGCCCTAACCAAGACCTTTGAAGGCTCCTTTGCCTTATTCTCACGAAAGTCCTCACAATTAGGCACACATTAGTGTGCATCCTTAAATCTCTCTCAGCGTCTTCCGTAGTCTAGTATGGAAGTGCTAGGTCTCCATCTTGGCCCACCATAGTCTGGGCGATCAGGCTAGATCTACGGCCCACCGCGTTGTTATTCTAGCAGTAGTGCCCTCGCAGGTTGCGCCGCGATAGACTTTCTCCTGATAAGCACTCAATCATGACTTCTCAAAAGACTCATATGACTTGACTCCTATCCCAGGCCGTTCCACAGGGGTAAAACCTTCTCGGGCGGCCACACCCTTTAAGCCTTTACTCCCGTGGTCTGGCGTGGGCCCGCGGCCAGGTTGTGCCGGTCCGTGGCCATCCCTAGGGGTTACGCCCTAGTGGTGCTAAAACTTTACCGTTTAGCCTGGTCTTCCTTATGTGCCTTTAGATTAGCACGAGCGGCCGGACGGTGCGTCGCAACAAATACAGGCCTACTGTGGGACTGCGCATAGGCTCGTCACACATGGCAGGCATTTACCAGCTCTTTGTGGGACAACACAGCGAAAACATGGCAACCTCTCCACATTCACAACCACAAGGCACCGCCAGATCCACCCGACCGTGACTGCCTAACTTGATCAGGGTAAGAGGGTCACACGTCTCAGCGACACCTTTCAAGATCAAACATTTTTGCGACATTCTCAAGAAATTTCACCGAGTGACCAGTAAAACCTGGTTCCTTTCGTCGGTCTTTCATCTTACCAACCCAGCTTTTCATGCCATCAGATCTATTAACCATCCTCCCTATGGGGGAGGTCTCACTCAATAGGTCTGTCAGCCATCCCTCTCTTTCTAGGATGAGCTCTCATATGACCTTTGTAAAACATCTTCCTTTTCTGAAGATAGGTTTCCCAAATAAATCATAGTGTACAATTCAATCATAACAACAGCACAACACAAGGGGCCAACTTATGGGTCCCTAACACAACTTAGATATTCAAACATTTGGCATGATAAGCTTTCGAATTCCAAGGACTCATAGATCCTTTTAGGATCTCCACAACTTTTTTCACGGAACAGACTGAGCTTCCTCTCCTTATACTCGACCCTATTATTCGCCCATGGGCATGTCGCACGAGTATACCGGAGAGTAGAAATTTTACATTCACTCACAAGACATAAGCATATGAGTTGTTTGTCATACAAATCCCACACAAATCATCATACATCAGAAAGCCACACATGTGAGAGTGGGAGTGATCGCCATACACAGGGAAGTAGTCTCAACACCTCACTCAATATATACCCAACAATATAATATCTCCCAACATCAATACTCAAGTGTTATGTCCCCTCTCATATCTAGTGGACTCATACCCTAGGTGTTACTGACTCTCACATCACCTATAGGTGGGCTCTGAGCTCAAAAAAAAAATAAAAAAAAATACAATCGGGTGTCCTAAGTATCACACAACTGGGTCTCAGTCCCTGGGACCACAACACGGACAAAACCTCAATCCTTACTGTACACTGACCCTTAGTCGTGCATAACACCCCAAGATACATGTATCTGACTCGTGATACCCTATGCCCTTGACTTTACTCTTTCTATGTACAGAAAACACCTCACTTCTACTGGCGTATAGGCGAACCAGCCCCTCACTCGCTCATCTCTTCCTGGTTTTGCCTATACAACTGGGCTCGATCCCCATCCGGAGCCCTCTCGACCACTCGGCCAAGTCTATCATACATCTTGCCATCCTGCTCAGTGACTCGTCCCTCAGCCTTGTCCTTGAGGAACTTAGGACACTCCAGGTCCCTATGCGTGCCATCCAAGAAGTAGAAGCACATGGCCTCTGACTTTCTCTGAAATCTCTTCTTCTTTTTCTGAGTTCCTGACGACGGAGGCGCCTTTTCCTCCTCCTTACTCACTTCATGACTCTGGGGCAGGTGCCACGGTCCCTCAGCTCCCCCTTCGATTCCCTGGGCACTTGACTCCCCTCGCTGCATCTCTCCCTCGGGTTGGTACTCGAGGGTATCCAATCTCAGTGGCCTGCCCTTGCGGGTTTCCCCTGCCATAGCCGCTTCCTCACCCTTACGAGGCCTCGGAGTCTGGGGGGTAGCGGCCCTAGTAGGCTGGCTCGTGGCCTCCTGCTGCCGCTGATCAGTAGTCAGTCCCCCCGAATCTGTCCCAGTGGCCCATGAGCCCAGTTGTGCCCTCAATTCCCCCATCTCTGGCTCGTGCTCCGGGGTTCTCTACTCCCGAGGCTCCTCTGGTCGCATATCCACCTCCATAACAGCTACCAACTCGTCCAGACGTGACGGCTCCTCCTCCTGTACCTCAAGTTGTGGAGGCTCCATCGCCCCAGCGAGAGTCCCCTCCTGTACGTCCAGAAGGATCGCCAGCGACTCCTCGGCCGCCCCTTCTTCTACTGGTGCAGGTTGGGGTTCTTGAGTCAGCGCCTCCGTAGGGGCATCTGCCGAAGTAGGGGCCTCCGGCTGCGAAGCCAGCTCAGTGGGAGCCTTGAACTCAAAGCGTCCGTTGTTGGCTTCCTTTCTTGCCTCTGCTTCAGCTGGGTCCAGAAATACCTTCCCCAACTTTTCTTGTCGAGATGCCCCTGCTGCCTCCTCTTGGCCAAACAACCCTTGCACCCCCTTGCCTTGGATGTCGTACCTGCTCTGCTCAGTCCAGTCGATCACCTAGGGAGCGGCAAGTCTTTCCACTGCGGCCGCCATTTCCTTGAGCTTTGCCTCCCACTCAGCCTCCTTTGCCTCCAGGCGAGTTTGCCAGGCCTTGTTCTCGGCCCTCTCCTCTGCGAGTTGGGCAGTCAGCTGTTCCACCTCGTCTTTCCTGAGGGCCAGCTCATCACTGAGCAGGGAGTACCTGTGAAAGGCAGTGATGGATGTCTGCTTTATCTCCTTGTCTACCCATTTGATGGCCTCTCTGGTGGCAGAAAACCCCAGCTCCCCAACCTCTATCGCCTCATCTGCACCCTTAGTTGCCTGGCCCGTTCCCTGTGCCTTCTGGCGAGCTGCCTCTCTCCGACCCTCATATCTGGCCCACAACTCGTCAATCCTCCGCTCACTCGTCTTAAGGTCAACTGGTGGCGTTGGCGCTATCCCTGCAGCCTTCATCCTGTCTCTTCGCTCATGTATCTCCTCAAGGCGAGCTCGTACCCTGGCACGGTTTGCCTGGGTGGCTTCGTCTGGCTTCTTTCCTGTACCCGCTTCCGTGACTTCCCCAGTCGCAGCCTGCAAGCCCCCCTCTAACTCAGCACGTGCTGGCCCCGATGATGGCCCAACCAGGCTGGGCCCCTCAATGTCAGGGTGCTCAGCCGCGTGCACGGCTAAACGTGAATCAATGACTAGGCGGGGCTTAGTTCCCCACCCTTCTCCCGGTCCCCGTGCTTCAATCTCCTGCCTGGGTGACATAGCGGCTTCTGGTGGTGGTACTGGGGCCTCTTGGTTGTCTGGCTCCGGGACGCCCTCTGGCCAAGACCGCCGTGTCTGAGCTCGAGCTGGGGAGTCAGGGGGAGTATCACCCTCCACCATAATAATATCTTCCGCACCTACCCCCTTCAACCTGAGGGGCTCTGCCTCGGGCTCGGGGCGAATCCGCTCCCCTCCTGATGGGTCCATAGGGCTCACTCCTGCTGAGGAGGCCTCCCACTGGGACGCGTCCAGGTGGGCTTCCAGGCCCCTGAATGGTGCTGCTGGTACCTCGCTCTCCCTCTGCTCTGGTGCCTGTAGCGAGGACACCGGTAGGTCACCCTCTGTGTCTGGATGGAGCTCCACCTGCCTGAGGCCACAAGCAGGGAAGGACTCCCTTGCCCTAGTCGGTCCTGCTTGTCCTCCTTCCCGCTGTGCCAGGGCCTTCTGGCCACCTCTCGACGTCACCAGCTCTCTTGCCTCCAAATCCCTTAACCTCTTGCTTCGTCGCCTTCTATCAACCCTTGGTTCTGGCCTCTCTGGTTCCGGTCGCCGAAACGCCACCTTCAACTGAGCCCGACAATCCTCCCAATCTCGTGCCCGACCCTGGATCTTTCTCGCCAGCGGACGCTCCGCTCCTCTGGTCCAAATGAGTAGTGCCTGCACCCACTCATCCCTCGGAACCCCCTGATTACTCATATACTGTTAGTATGCCGGGATGAACTCCTCCACGTTCCCTTCCTCCAAGCGGATAGGTAGCCCATCACTCCCCAATGACGACGCTCTCAATCTCTGCATCCTTGCCTCTACCTCTGACCCAGTCAGGGCCTCCTCCCTGATTTGCGCAATGAACTCCTCGAACCTCCCAATTCCCCTCAAGTGACGTACCCTCTTAGACACGTCCCATCCTCTCTGGGCTGCATGCTCTCGGTAAGCGTCCAAGAAGAGCTCGATGTTGTCGTCATCAAACACGGGTGTAGGCTCTCTCCTGAAGGGCCCATGCCGCTCCTCCCCTCCGGATGCCCCGAGAGGTCTCTGTCCCCGGCCACCCCTCTGCATGGCTGCCTTCAAAAAGTCAGACCTGCACATCAGGCGAAACAAAACAAACAGGCACACGACAGGATCAGCATATGCGCTCAGCAGCCTTCAGAGCAATTATACACCCAATCTCAGACACATCAGGCCTTTATTTGCTTTCAATCATGGCATGCAATACTTAGGACAAGGGTCTACTCTGGGAGGGGTCCCGGCTTTACCTATTCCCTGGCCACAAACTTTTTTAGCCTTGTCCCGGATACCCAATCTTTCCATTCCGTGCCGTTTAGCTCTTCGATCTGGTATGCCCCAAATTCGCCGCATCGCACAATCCTGTAGGGCCCCAACCATCTTTTGTCAAGTTTTCTTGACCACTACTTTTTCAGGGATGAGTCGTATAATAATACAGTATCTCCCACTTCCAAGGGCTCTTTCCGCACTCGGGCCATTTGATCCCACCTCATCTTATCCTCCATGCAACTTCTCTCTACCTGATCAGCGGCCTCTCGCAATCTTTCCTCGGCCGCTCCCACTTGTCAAGCCCGGATATCGAGTAATTCTTCAAAGGACAGGTTTACTTCCAAGTCCTGGCGCCTCCACGTTTTTATAAAGCTTTCTATAGGGAAGGTGACACCCCTCCTGTACCATAGCGTGGCTGGCGCATACTTGGTAGTCCTCTTCACAGTAATATTCTCCACGAAAAAAAACGCTCGCAAGAATTTCGGCCACTGACCAGGCTTGCCCTCTGTCCACTTAGCCAAAAGATTCGTGATGGTACTGTGCCCTCTCTCCACAGGAGCGTTTGCTTGAGGGTGCGTGATCATAGTATAGTTGGCCATTACCCCATACCCAGCAAGCAAGGTTCGCACCTCATTGCAGGTAAACTCCGATCCTCGATCCATCACGAACTCTTTGACGAAAGGATAGCGCAGGTAATACTCCTCGATGCAATTTGCCAAAACCGAGTCAGTCTTCGTCCGGATAGCCCGACCGTCCACAAACCCAGTAAGGTTATCCCGGGCATCGAAGATGTAATTGCACCCATTTTCCCCAATTGACATAAACAACAGGTCCAGGTGCACAACCGCACCCACTTCCCTTTCCAACCTTGGGTGTAGGGGCTCTCCCGGCCTTTGCGCTGACCTTTCCTGTCAAGGTACACAGGATTGGCAGTACTTGATGACCATCGTCAGCATTCCATCCCAATGGTAGAGCTCGCTTATCTTTGCGCATGTGGCACCTATCCCTCTGTGCCCTCCTGCTATACCATCGTGCAGGGCTGCTATGATATCAATCTGCCGGTTCCTCCCACATATGATCCTCTTGGGGTTCCCGACCTGCCGCTTTATGAACAGATGACCATCTCTTACTATGTAGAGGTGCCTCATGTTCTGCGCTTTGGCACTTGCATCTCTATCTCTCATCTCACATGATAGGAGCAGCCCCAACTCCCGGTATATCCCATCATACTCCTCCGCCCGAAACGCCTCCTTAATCTCCCCCTCTTCGAACTCGTCGTCCTGGCTTTCAGAAATCAGGATTTCGTTCTCCTCCTAACTAAACGGGCCTCTCCGGTCGAAGTCTCATTGCAGGAGCGTATTAGTGAGCAGATACATCCCTCCCATTAGCTGCTCATGCTCCTCTACCTGAGTAGGTCCTTCCTCTATTGTCCTCACCTCTTCCACCAAGCCATGTGTCCCTTCCAGCGCCAACTTCATCATCCACTGAGTGTCCTTGCCTCCCCACGGATCTTCTTCCTGAAATGGCTTAAGGACTAAGTCGGCCTTCCGCTCATATCCTCTCGGTGCTATCCATATGGGATGGCTAACACAGCTGGGTACTCGCAGCGCCCACTCGTTTATATGGAGTTGCACATCTTCTTCCTGATCCAGGAACCCGTCGACTGGCGGGGTGTCTTCGGTCGACCCCTGATCCGCACTGTCCCAGTTGACGCGGCTCAGGCCATCAGCTCTATTCTTATTTCCTGAGATCCTTTCCAGTTCGAAATTAAACATCCAAATGTACGTCAACCATCGAGCGACGGTTGGGTCAGATGGTGTATAATTCTTCAGGGAGCAGGCAAGTGCCGTAGGAACCACCCTTAATATAAATCTCCTGCCGAAGACGTAATTCCGAAAGATCCTTAGGCAATGGAGTACCGCAAGCGTCTCCTTCTTAAACTGAGAGTAGTTCCTCTCAATCGTGTTAAGAGTACGGCTTTCGAATCTTAGCGGCCTCTCCCTTCCCTCGGCATCCGCCTGGATCAAGACCCCTCCTAATGCAGTTGGTCCAACGTCTGTCTTGATGATAAATGGCTTTTCTCTTGTCCCTTCATAATTTGGCGCTCCCAGCACCAATCCTCCTTCCCTGAACTCTCCCTTCATCCTGGTTACCGCTTATTCATGGTCTTCGCCCCAAACCCAGTCCTGGTCCTGGCGCACCAGCTTCCTTAAATGCTCAGTCTTGGCGGCGAAGTCTTTCACGAAGCTCCTCCAAAATCCGCAAGTGTCAAAAAAGCTTCTCACATCTGTTATGGTCTGGTGAGGCACCGGCCACTCTAAGATTTTGTCTGTCTTTTTCACGTCTGGCTTCCGACCCTTCTCATTACAGACGAACCCCAGGATGGTGGCTTCTCTCATGCAGTGCTTAGATTTTGGCCCGCTTGCAGTGAGGTTGTACTCCTCTAGCAGATCCAAGACTTGATCGAGATCCTAGATGTGCCTCCAAACGAAACGCCTCACTCCGGGCTGCACTTCGTCCTCCTCTTTCTCTCTTGGCCCTTTGACCGCCAAGTCATCGATGTAGGGCTGGGTGATGTGCGGGCTGACTGTTAATATGGCCCTGATCATATGTCTCTGCACCATCTCCACCGCATTCGTCCAACTCTGAGGGGCTACATTCATGTGGATTAGCCCCCTTGGCGTGTGCATCGCTGTCACCGGCCTATCGGGCGGGTATACAGGAAACTGATCATACCTGGAATAAAGGTCTATAAGTGAGATTATAGGCCTCCCCGCGCATGACTCCGACAGTGCATCTGCGTTCGGCAAGCCTCGCGCATCTCGCACCGTGACCGCATTTAGTCGCTGCAAATCCTGTACCCACCGTAGCGTCCCGTTCGGCTTAATGAAGCAGAACCAAGGGGAAGCATACGGATCGCTAGAGTAGTCGGCAACATGCGTGCGCATCTTGCCATCCAGATAGTCCACCACCATCTTCTCCTCATCAGGGTTTGGGTATCGTGCACCTCTTACATTCCAGGGCTCGTGGGGGACCGTGTGGATCCGGATCATCGGGATCTTATCCACGTCCAGCCTCCCACGCTGGTCATCATTAAAGGCGTATGCGCCATGCCTCTTCTTCATCAGCCTCACCATCAGCGCCCGTTCCTGGGGCGAAAGAAAATATGGCTCCCCGACGATTAACTTCTCTTCATTTCCATCATTGATACGGCATGGATCCTTCAGTGCCTGCTCTTGCATTCGCCGTATCAATCCTCGCTCCCGCTCGTAATAAGCCTCTTCATCCTCCGTAACGAGCACGAGAACAGGGCGACACTTTTTATCTATTGTTTTGTACCGCCTTTGGGCGCCCTGCTTAACCCGTCTCCTAAAAAAGGTCGGCTTGTTGTTTGTGCTTGCGCCATCGCGGGACCTTTTCTCCCCGCTAGAAGTCGATAGATAAGCTCCACCTCTCCTGCCTGTGGGCTTTCCAAAACATGCTCTCGCAAAGCCTTGATGGCCTCCGAGTCTTCCATCTCATGTGCTAATACGATCTCCATAGCCTTGCTTACGTCTGTAAGGCTCAGTGACAGCACCTCCGCCCCATCTTCCTCCTCAGGCTCCTCCGCGAGCCTCCGCCGCTTGTTCTCTGATTCCACATAGGTGAATGAGCCGGGGTTAGGTCTATTCCGCACGCTCCCTGGCCCCGTGTTCCGGCAGGTGACAACTTCGTAGTTCCCACAGGCTGGGTCACTCAGGAGCAATATCATCGTTCCATCGTGCTTGTTGAAGATCAGGGTCTCCGTCCTGCACATGAACGATCTGCCCAGAAGGATAGGATGGTCCACATCTAGCATGACGAAAAAGCACGTCCTTGCTCACACCTTGCCAATCTCTATGATCACATTCGACGCTGTGCCACAAAAAATTGCACGGTCGATCTCCATCCCAAGCATGAGCGCATCTCTTTCCCTAATGATGTCCATTTCAGCGCCCGTATCCATCATTGCCACGCACTTCTTCTCTTTTACTACCAAATCAACGAGTCAGCATGCCGCGCACTACCACTTCATTCTTGTCCCAGATTGTGTCCATCCCACTTCCCTGGGCAGGACGGCGCTCAAATGCACGTTGGGCACTAGCCTTCGGGACAATCGCCCTTTCAATTCCTCTCGGAGCCTTGGTGCGGACGCCAAAATATCTTTTAAATTCATAAGGTCATTGTGACCTTCAAGAAGCCGGTCCACCATCCTTTCCATGTCGAAGTCTTCCTCCAACCTGACGGTGTACTTTCTTTTCTTGGGCACCCCATCCTGTGGGCCTGGCTCGACTCTCTCCTGCGCCTCTCTTCTCTCAGCTCTCTGCTCCGTCCATCGATCCTCCTCCTGACGGAGTCTTTCATCCTCCGTGTCATCATCCTCTTCCTCTTCCTCCTGGACCTCGACCACTTCCTTCCTACGCTCAGGCTCAGGTCTCTTCTGTGGAGGTGCCTGACTTGGCGGCTGACTAGGGCCCACCTTACTTTGGCTCCTGGTTTGAGTTGCTTGCGGCGCCCGTCCATGCGAGGTGGGCGGCCTGAACATCATCCCTGACCTGGGGCCCGACCCTGCCATGGCAACCCCGGGACTACTCTGTTGTCCGGCTGCCGGCCCTGGCCCGGTCTCATTGAGGAAGACCTTTGGGAGGTCGGCTCTCCACCCTTGGACTTTCATCATATAGCTCTTTCAATCTCCGCTGGTACCTCCCCATTTTTTCCATCAAATCCTCTATCTTTTCCAGGGTGGTTACGGTCGGTTCCCCTTCATCCTCTCTCCCCTCGTCATCTGACTCAACAATTATCGGCTCTTCTTTTATGGCCCCGACCTTTAGTCGTTGCGTAACCTCCTCGCTATCCCCCGTGATCTCTTTGATTCTTATGGTCGGGCCTTCTCTCTCCTGCCACATTCTGAACATGGCCGGGGCGGCCGATGGCCCTTCCACCGCCCGCCTGAGGGCCTCCTGCCTGATTCCTCCCGGTGTCTTGGGGTCAATGTGTTCCCCCCACTTATCGTATATATCCCCATCCATACAAGAGCAAATCAGACCCGCAAGCTCATCGTCCCGCCTTTGCTGGCAGAACCGAATCGTGTGGCCTACAACGCCACAATGTCAGCAGGTCGCGTTCCGCCAGTCGAAGCGGGGTCTCCCATACCCTTCAAGTTGGTCCCCTTGCTGACTGTCCTGGTCGCTTTGGCCCCGGCCCCCTTGGCTATTCCATCCACCGCCACGTCCCCCACCATTTCGGCCTCGTCCGCCACCCCCTTGGCCTCCTTGCCCCCGACCCCCATTGCCCTGTCCACCCTACCCTTGGCCTCCTCCACCCGCCACGCTAGCTTGTGATGCTTGCTGCGAGGGGTGAGGTTGGGCCGTGAATTAGCCTTACGTTGCGGGGAAACTTGGTGGCCCTGCGCTCGTTGACGGACCCGAAAACGGGACCATCTGTCCAGTATGGGCTTGGCCCCCTCCACACGAGGTGCAATGACTACAGCTAGGCCAGGGTGCCGCCTGACAGTATGGTACCCAATGTCCGCAGGCCAGAGGCGGCCCCATTGGTGCCGGCCCTGCCGATACGGGCACGGTTATGGCGGCTACTGGCGCTGCAACAACTGCCTGGGGGACCTGTCCCTTGCCAGACCCTTGGCCACCCAGCAACAAATTGCGTTGCTTCCGCTGGGCCTTGGTAAGGATTTGTGACCCCGTCTCCTCCCCGCCGTAATCCTCTTGCCCGGCGCCTTCATCCCCCACCTCTTTCCCTCGGCCTTGGACCACGGCTACCGCCTTTTTCTACGCCTCGGCATCCTGGCCATAGCCTGATGCCGCAAGCACATCAGTGATGATCCTCTTTACCCCCGGGGTCCCTAATGCAGTAGCGTCCCTTTCCTTCCTTTTCCTCCTTTGTAGGCGCATCTGATGCTGCTCTACCTGGCCTAAACTCCCATCCTCCACTCCTCTGTCGATGGTGGCCCAGCGCTGCCTGCTCCATGACTCGTCAGTTCGGCTGCCTCTGACCCAGTGAGCAGCCCCTGAAAGATAGCGCACTGCCTCTCCTCAGAGATCCCGTGAACTTTCCTTGCCTTCTTCTTAAACTGTTGTACGAAGGCCCCTATCGTGGTAAAGTCATCCTTGTTCATTCCCTCAAGATCTGAGATGGTAAGCACCCCATCACCCAACCGATACTTGCGCAGCATGCTCTCCTTGAATCTTGCCCAACTGCCATGGGCGGCATCCACAACCTTTTGCACCTCCTGATGATGCCTATGGAGCACGTACCTCATAATACGCTGGAATTTCACCTCATCTGACAATCCCACCATTGCCTGCTCCACCAGGTCTAGCCAGTCTGAGACCCTTTTCCCATCAAAGAGGAAGGTCTCAACCTTCGGAACATTACTTGGGGTCTTCTCATGTCGATCTAGTGTTGCGATGAGGTCCTCAAGGGTCATGACCCTCCCAGCGCCATCCGATATACTGCCACCCTCCGGCATCTTGGTAGGCCTCCTTTTCCAATTTCCTGTTAAGAGAAAACCAAAGGCACTCACCTACTTAGCATCCTACTCCAACCTGGTCTAACCCGCATCTCCTACCTAGCCTCACCCTTGACGTGAGCATTGCCACCCTTTACGCTCTTGCTAGGACCGGGCGGACAGCTAAACACACATACACAGATGCTAACTTCCCCTTTTTTATACTTAGTCCCTCATCACTCACCTCTCGCTCCAATCACACTCATCGCTCTCTTACGCCTATTTGCTCACTTGTACCCGGATGTCGTTCCACCAGGGACAACGCTAGGCTTCCGTTATCCCCGGTAACGGCGCCACCTATCGAGCGCATCGGTCCGGCACCGCACGTGGCAGCGCGGGACCCTTTCGGCCGCGTCACGCAGGAGTTGGACCAACCTTGTCATGAACACACAAATGGAGCTTCCTTAGGCCGCTCCGGCCGAGTGCGCCAGCCATACCTCTCGCGAGCCCCTACG
>BFEA01000061.1:4025409-4040677 GCA_003427395.1 Chara braunii
TGATTTATGCGCGTTATCCACGCACAGGGACCAGGCTAATCTTCTCTGTATCGTTCCAAAAAAAAAATTTCGGGCGTCCCGAAGGCTTCACCCTGTCCTACTGCTCCGTGGCCCCGCTATAGGCGGGGGCCGTTACACATCCGACCGCGGTCCGCAGCCCAGGCTCCGAACAGAAAAAGGCAAAAATTAAAAAAAAAATAAAAAATAAAAATAAAACGAGAAATAAGAAAAAAAAAATGGAAGAAGCAACCACGTCGGGTCCTTAGGGGGACGAGCGCTGTCGACACCTGGCCAATCCCGTAGGTCAGCCTGCTACCATACCTACCAACAAAAGTCATACCTACTAACAAAAGTCCGAGGGGGATAGCCCCGACGGGCCCTCGACCCCTCGGCTTCCTCCTTGCTGCTTTGCTGCTCCGCCGCTCTCGTGCCGCTGCTCACTAGCCTCGATCCCTAGACCTTTGTTGCAATAACCCGCCGCCATAACCTATAGGGCTAAGCCCCAGCCTGGGACTAACGGGCGCCGCATCCCATATGAAGTGGTTCAGCCCGACCCCTAAGGCTGGGACATGCCCGCAGGCTCCTCCCTGTCTATAGACAAGGGCACGGCCGCTGCGCAACCATGCCGCCTTACCTGCCGACCCTGCCGTTGGTCAGCCCAGCGATGAAGGGCCCGCCCCCTAACTTCTAATCTAATCACCGGGGCTAAGTTAGACCGGACGTCTATGTCGCCCGTACAATCAAAGGGCAAAATCACACGCGCGCCTCGAAACTGCGCGCCCACTCGCCCTACCTACTTAGACAACCTTGGTCCATACACAGGTAGCCGCTTGAACACACAGGCCGGGGCCCTCGGCCTCGCTGTCACTTGCAAAGACCGAGGCGGATACCCTTGCAAGGGTATTCGCGCCGACAGCGGAGCGCTCGTGTGGGGAGGAACACGGAGACGAAGCGAGGCGGGGGCGGAGGAGGTGGGAGATGGTGAGCTAGAGCGGCGACGGCGGCAGGAGGATTCTGCGCCATGGTTTCGACTGGAGGCGTCGGCAGGGACTTCGGGATTCAGAGCAGATCCTCCTCACTCAACGGGTGGTACTTGTGCCGGCGGGGCCTCTTCCTCCTCCTCCTTCAACGTCGACCCAGCTTCCGATTCTTCTTTAGCTGACAGGCCCGTGATGGCTATACGTCCTGAGTCGTCGTCTGATGGTACTTCGTCGTGCGCCCCATGGGCATTCCATAACTCGTTCAAATCGGAGTTCTCTAGCGCAAGATCGTTCAAGTCCAGATATTGCCACACCGTGGGGTCGTGATCGCTCAGGTATTGCCCACAGTCTTCCATACAGTTAGCCCAGATTATGGTTGGTGTCAACGTCCTCTCCAAAGTGACGGGTTCGGCTTGGCTGGGGTCGCAAGGATTGAAGGAGATGATGCTTGCTGGCAGGTCGTCGACGAGCTGGGACAGCTAGGTGAGGAGCTCGTAGGCGACGATCACTCTGCCTCTTTTCGCGATCTCTCCGCACAGAAGTCCAAACAAGGTGCCACTCATTTCTGTCTCTGTCGACCACGCCTGAGCGAGTACCAACGAGATGTCGTTGCAGATCTCCAACTCCCGATTGTTGTAATACCGAGCCCAGTGACACCTCACTGTTAGCATGCAAACACTGGCTGACGCAAACTCAGTCCACTTGCGATGGTAGAGAGGATGGAAGGGAGGGATCGCGGCGGGGCGAATCTCCAATTTTAGAAGGGGATCGGCCCAAGATGGCCAGAGAGTTGGAAGATCTGAAGGGAGGGAGAAGGTCGAGAATCGACTTATCGGCGCAATGGGTATGGACGAATAGGGGGAAGGGGATGAGCAACGGGCTCAGTGCTACTGGTCCGATGAGAGAACGTATCAATGCACTTGGTGCCCACTATTTGTCGACCCGGCCTGGCTAGTCATTGCCGCCAATCCACTACCCACTCCTGTCCCCACTCATAAACGCTGGTGATGACCTCGTTTCGTTGCTGCAGGTGGATGGTGCACAAATCGCTACTGAAGGCGAGGATTACCATTACATCACCCTGGTTAAGCCGGGAGAATCGATCGAACGTTGAGGCTTCGACCAGAATGACTGTCGCTCCCTGCTCGGTTTAAATCGTCACTTCCACCGCCGCACACCAAGCCCCGCAGCTGGGTGAACGAGAGGAGATCGGGACTGAGACGAGGATGCACGACTTGGCGAAACTGCAACGAAGGTCGAGGCTGGAGAAGTTGTGGAGGAAGAGCCGGCTCGATGACGAAACTCATGGCGAAGACCAAGGAGAGGAGGTACCAGACGAAGAAGGGGAGGCGAGATCTTCGTCTGCGCTAGAAAAAGAAGGTGAAGGCGAGATAGGGTCTTCAGAAGGTGGGAGGGAACGAAGGTATAGAGTATGGCGGACGATGGGGAGAGAGCTATGACTGGTGCTGGTCTCAAGGGAAATGCGCACGGTATGGGCTTCGTTAGGGCCGAGTTCTACTACGAGAAAGCAGCCAGAAAACTTGGGAGCGAGTTTCCGGTCGCGTGCACATTTACGTACCTGCAGTAGGTCCCCTAATTTATACTGGTGTTGTGGGCCTGCATTTCCATTCCGGGCCTCGTAACTACGGACCTTTCTACTGTGGGCCAGTTCGGTCATTTTCTGCCTTTTCCGGGCTAGCCTGGGGATAACCTTTTCCATTAGCTCCACATACCGTTCAGCCTTGGCCTTGAGGGCCGATCGCGTGTCTCTTCCCCCGTTCTCGGCACTTTCTGAGGCACTCCGATTGTCGATGCACGAGATACTATTCATCTGTAGCTGAAAGGGGGTGAATCCAATGGATTCGTGGGGGGTTGCCCGATGAATCCCGATGATTTGGTACACTATCTCAGGCCAAGGACGCGTGTCATTGGCCGCTAAACTCCTGCGGAGAGCGTTCTTAATCATGCGTTTCGCATTCTCGGCCAATTCATTGGACTGGGAGATATGGGGAGCAGTGTGGCGAAGAGTAACGCCACGACGCATTAATAAGTCCTCTACTTCTGCTTTGAATTCAGACCCATTGTCGCCCATAATCTCTTTTGTATCTAGATTGGTGTTGAGGAATCGGTCGATGTACGTAGCTATCTCTGAGGCCTTACGTGCCTGACAGGGGTAGACTTCGATGTACTTCGAGAGAAATGGTTGATTAATACCAAGAGAATGGAATACTCACAACGGTTGGGGCGCGGTAGCACGTCAATGTCTGTCGTGTCCATACTGACTCGCTGGAAAGGGTGTTCTACCTCCGTCGGGATTATTGTGTTAGGTCCATGAAGGGGTGCACGGTCGGCAGCGCAGACTAGACAATTAGCGACCACGTGTATCACGTTGTCGAGAATATTAGACCAAAACCATCGATTCTGGTCGATGGTCGCTTCAGTGACACGTATCACGAAATGAGCGGCCTGCTCCTCATACGCAAATTTAGTCCAGTCATATCGTTGAAACGGGTGTGGAACCGTCAACCATAATCCCGATCCGTCTGTTTTGCGTTTTTCCAAATGACCGTTGCAACATCGATAATCTCGAGACCTCTCGGTGGACCGGCGCCTATCATGCTTAGTGAGATGGTCAAATGGTTGACCCGCTAATTTAACCAGTAATATTTATCCGTCCGTACTTCAGCCCTTCGATATTTTTCGTCGTATTCAGGGCCGTCAATTTTGGCGGCCTCGAATCGAGCTTCGGTGGGGAGCTTGTCCGTCCGGCACAGGGGGCACTTCCATGCCTTACTACTCGTTCAATATCGAATGCAGGCGCCATGCGCACGATTGACGCACGTGGCACACTCTACCCAGACAGTGAACCCCGTTTCAAAGGGGTAGCAATCTACCCCATAGACCCGTGAAATACACGCACAAAAATAGCCGAACTTGTCCAGAAGATTGACGAAAATTTCCTGATGTGGAAGAGGAGGGGACTCAGGGGTGTTAGGAGCAGAAGAAGGAAGGGTCGTCATTGTTCCGGGAAAAGGAGAGAGAGAGATCTGGTATCCTCCTAGTCCTTCAGAAGGATTTCCACCTCACCGTATTGGGGCTCGTCCTTTGATTCCGGATCGCGCCACGATGTCACTTCCTCACTCTTGGGCACTCTATCAGGTCGATCCAGCCGTGTCAGCTTGTCCACGTTGCCGTGTTTCTCGTGTTTCTGATGACGGATGTCAAAGTCCATGCTCTGCAACGTGGTAGCCCAATGCCTGATCATGCCCAAGAAGTCGTTGGACTTCTTCAGGGCCAAAAGTGGTTCATGATCAGTCACCAATTTGAACTTTTGGCCATATAAGTAAGCTCGGAAGTGACTAATTCCCCACAAGGCCGCGTAGCATTCCCCCATTGGAGCGGAGTATTTCCTCTAGCAGGAAGGCACCGATTTAGCGCATATTCGACCACGTGTTCCAGGTCATCCGAGTCAGGTCCCACCTGGGCCAAGATCGCTGAGATTGCCTCAGGCTGCCAATCGGTGATGAGAACAAAGGGTTTTTCCGGGTCCGGTCGTATAAGGACCGGGGCCGAGATCAAAACCGCCTTAAGTTCTCGAAAGGTCTGATCGCACTGCGGGGTCCAGATCAACGACTGATATTTTTTTAGCAAGTTTGTGAGCGGTCCCACGATCGCCGCAAATCCCTTGATAAACCTCCGATAGTACGAGGTTAGTCCCAAAAGGCGTGTACTTGTGTAACAGACGTCGGCATCGGCGCGTCTGTCACCGCGGCTACCTTTTGCGGTTCCGGTTCCAACCCTTTGTCCGTAACTACGTGGCCGAGAAAGACATTTCTGTGAGGAAAAATTGGCACTTCTCGATGGCACCTTGAATCCACCATCCTTCAGTGCGTGCAGCGTCCACTCAATATGTTGCACGTGTCGCCCTTAGAAACTCAAATACAGAAGAATATCATCCATATATACAATCACGCAATAATTTATAATGCTCTGCGTCAGCCTCGTTTTTCACACGAAGTTATGAAAAGTCATATTCATCGAGCGCTGAAACGTGGCTAGGGCGTTGCAGATTCCCATCGGGCACCGAATCCACTGCCAAGTCCCTTCGACGAGAACGAAGGCCGTCTTTGGGCGATCCTCCTTTCGAACTAGGAGATGGTGGAATCCATGCGAACATCAAACTTACTGAAAAATCGAGCACTACCAATAACATCCAACAACTCATCAATCCGGGGGAAGGGGTACACGTCCTTAATTGTGATATCATTCAACTTTCGATAATCAATACATATACGAATCTCTCCTGCCTTTTTCGGTACAATCGCCACGGTGAATAACCATGGTCCGATAACAGGTTCGATCCACCCATTAGTTTCAAATTTCTTTACTCTCTCGAACGCGGCTCGTCGCTGCACCTGAGAGTATCCATAGGGGGCGCAACTAATTGGTGGATGGTCTGCTGTGAGGATCGCGTGCTTGATCACACTTGACAACCCAATATCACAATCATGCACACTCAACACTTCAGCATATCCATGCAATACATCAATCGAAGACTAACGAATTTCACACGGAACGTGACCAGGTAAGGCGATCGTCGATCTTTCGAAAAGGTCCAGTCGCGTCTCGATCTGCCTTGGTTTCATCGGTTGCCTTCCTTCTACACTAGAGAACATAGAGTTACTGGTGCGGACAGAAAAAACCGTAGCAAGCATATGAGATTCGGCCAAGCTAATCATTTCGGTTTCCTTGATTTCGGCATCGGTCTCGAGATCAGTGGTGCTTGCGGCTATTCCCAACCCGGTCATCTTCGTCATTTCCTGCATCGGATCGGGAACATCATTGATTGGAGCTTCGGCCTCCCGCCAATCTCGTAATGAGAGCACACCCTCGTACAAGGTTCGAGGGGGTTCCAAGAGGTCAGCCATATCTTAAATTTGCAGGATAGGTTCTCCCAGGAGAGACGTTACTGAAGTCTGAGTTTCTGTTAGTGTACACAAGGACAAGGACGACGCAGGGCCTGTCTGGCTATTTTTTGTGTTCCGGCCAAATGTCCTAGTAGTAGTCGGATTTATCTGGAACTCTTTTTTAGCTTCGTGACCGAACATCTAGATTAGCCGGTTCCATTCTTTCCCGGTGGGCATGTGACTTAGCAGCTCGTCGTAGTCTCGCTTGTCATACTCGTCATCATCGGACAGGTGTCGACCCTCGTTACTACTTTCGGACGATTCCGGGACTTGGATCATTCCTATTCGGGTGAGGTCGGGAGTCTTTCTTGGTGATCGAGTGGAGACTCGCAATGGAACCGTCTGAGGATTTCCTCCAGTATGTGTAAGGACGAGCTGCTTGGAATCGAAATGTATTCGGGCACGCACAACCATAGCCCAAGGTAATCCTAACAGTACCAAGTAGGACTGTACATCGATTACCAATGCATTGACCAGGACATGTACTCGTCCTACCTTGACGGCTACATTTGTAATGATCCTGACTATGTTCATTTTTTCGACTGCGGAGACGTAGTTGTCCCTCCCCGGTAAGGGAAGGATCGAATTCAATCGTCCCGTTTTTCGGACAGTTTCTAAAGATATCGCTACCACAGACGATCCGGTATCAACAAGGGCATTGAACGGTTTTCCCCATACCCAGCAATCACACTCTGCGCTTTTCCACAGAACAAATCGAACTCGAATAAAGTGATCTTTCTCTACATACGAAATGGTGGCGACTCGAGCATTCTCGATTGCATCGGGTGTGGTTGAGGGGGACAAAGGAGAGTCTAATTCGGCCTCATCGTCCTTTTTTTTCTTCAGCATCTTTTGAACGCGCTGGTACGTAAAGCGCTTCTAATTTTTCTGACACTGCTGAAGAAGTTTGTCGTTCGCTGCTTCTGATATGGTCAGTAGATGGCCCACAGGGAGAAGGACTCGAATATCCAAGTGTTTAAGTGTTTGAAGAACCTCGATTTCTCCTTTTCGAAAATGAGGACCGGGTTATGATCCTCGTTCCACTTATTCAAGTTCGTCTTTGCCAGGTCGGATCGCTCCTATTAGTCCCGCTAGTTGGAGGCACTTCGTCGAATCAACAATATCGGCCGCTTCGGAAGACGATCCCGAAGTGGACGCGATGGGTTAAGTCGATAGCTCCATAAGGAGGGGGCCAAATTCCCCTTGCTTTGTGGTTTCCTACAGTGTGGCTACTCGTCCTTGATTCAAAGCGATAGGCGCAGCTGCCGGCGGGGGTTGGGTACGCCTTGGCAATGGGCAATCGCGTGCAAAGTGTCCGGGTTGCTTGCAGTTGTAACATTCAATCCTCCCTGTCTGATTGACTACCCGATATGGAGCTGCAAGCGTCTGACCAAGGGCTGGGGTACGAAGGCGGAGCGGGATGCGGAGAACTCGAGTTAGCTTTTATCAGTTTCGCCATGATCTGTTCCAATCGATCCATCTGGGAAGTCTGCATTTGTATCAGATTGTTCATCCATTCGGACCGTTTAGTTGTGGCGGTATGAATCATCTGTGCTAGATGAAGGTTAGTGACGGGTATTGGCGCAGCCTGGGGCATGACGGTGTTCACCGGCGCCATCTTGGGAGGGAGGGGAGGAGCAAAAGGTAGGAGGTAAGGAGAGGCATCCGGTGAGGGTCCGTCTTGATAGTCGTGATCAGGGCGGGGGTAGAATCGCCCCACCGCTCTGATCCACGATCGCCGTTTAGCGGCGACATCGTGTATCGTGTCTGAGATGTCTTCGTCTCCCTGACTGATGTATTTGCGTGTATCGCTCAAGTCAAGTTCTTCAAGTGCTTTAGCGCTACGTTGCCAATTGTACGCACCCTCGTACGAGTACGGATTTGTACTCTTGTACTCGTACGCTCGGGGCCCCGTACGAGGTTTTTTAATTTTATAATTTTTTTTTTTAATCCGGTATTGTTTTTATTTTTTTTCTCAAATTCTAATAAGAATCTGAAGATGATGCTCAGCCAAATGTTGCTTGTTTTGTGTTGTTGCATCACATAGTTTTTTTTGGGGAATTTTTTTTTTTTTTTTTTTTTTTTTTTTTTTTTTTTTTTGCTTTTTCGTACGGGGGCGTACAAGACGTACAGGTTCCCGTACAGGTTCCCGTACAGATCCCGTACAGGTTCCCGTACAGATCCCGTACAGATCCCGTACGGGAAGCCCCCGTACGTGTACTCTATGCAACGTAGTTTAGCGATCATGACTGGTAGTTGGTTCGTTTTTAGGGGAACCTTTTTTTGCAACTTTGCTTTCAGCACTGGGTTTCGGAGATGATCGATGAACAAAGCCCAAACAGCGTTTTCTTCTCGCCCAGATTTGTCTAACGCGGTTTGAAACCCATCCACAAAGTCGGCAGTAACTCTCCGGGTTCCTGCGGTCAAGTTTTCAATACAAACCACGCAGCATCCTCACTGACTTTGTCGAATCATGCTAAGAACGCTCTTTTGAAGGTATCCCATTCTATCCACCTATGTCTCATAAACCAGTCATGAGCGGTGTTTCGGAAAAGCAGGGTGATGACGCGAGGAAGATCTTCTGCGCCATATCCCTGGGCTTGCATGGCTTCAAGCCATGCCTCGGGATGGGTATGGTTGGGGTAAAATGGAAAGGTGGCAGGGATGCTTACCATCACCCGCGGAGCCGCTCCATTAGCATCAACCATGGACATTTCTAGTCGAGTTTCGGTAGACCTTTGTCGGGTAACAGGAGGGCTCAGCCGATTAAATCGGTTGGCTGGTCTTCCTCTCGCCAGCTCGTCTCACTATCGTCAGAACCGACACGTGTCGGCTTCGACACCAACCTTACGCCCTGTGCTACCTTCCGGTCAGAGTGTTTTGGCTTGCAGAAAGGGGCCCGATAAAGGCAGCAAAGATGGGGTGTGCCAAGGATTTTTGGAAAATTGAGTGCGGGGACACAGACAGAACTGAAATCCCCCATGTTGGTCCGACTAGAGCAAGACGAAGGTCCGTCGCCGTGTGGGTTTGACGGGAGAAAAAGGCGCGAGCGGGATTCGTACTTATGGGAAATTTAATCCAAAAAGTATCTTTGAACTTCCCAGCGAGCTGTCACTCTACGTTTCGAGTGAAAAGGGCCTGGTACACACGTCGTATTCCGTTTGTGGATGAGGTCCTGTCGGCATTCGCTACACAATTCCGAATCCGATGTGGAAGGTCTCAATCGAGTGACTATTTCCTTGTGCTCGTCCTCGCCACGTGTGCGGTAGTGGAATCTCTTGGCCTGGTAGCATTCGAAGTGGCGGCAATCGCTGCACAGAGTATTGGGCCAATGAGGTTCCATCGCGGCCCACGGTACAATGATTAGTTCGTTAAAGGGCACTAACAACTAATATGGCGGGAAGTGCATATCGATGATAATAAACCCGCACCGACAAATCCAAAACACCGAGTTTCGGGAGGAAAGAAATAACGCCCTCAGATCTTGGCGACGACTTCTCGTACGTCCCACTCGCATACACGTATCCTTTCCTCGTTGTACGGGAAGGGGCGCGGCGGGGGCACGGGAAGTTGGCGCCTGGTGGGGTTGGAACCGTCAGTCCACATGGCAGCGAAGATAAGCTCCAAACAGATCTTACTCATACATCACTCCAAGCAATCAAATCATTTAGCTAGCTCGTCGGGACTTTTCGACTGGCACCTACATTCATACCATCTGGCCATAGCTTCCCGGAAGCGGCCAGACGAGTCGCGAGAGAGATTTTCGGGAGCGGCTGCGAAATTTATAGCTGCGGAAAAGAAGATAGACGCTAGGAGGGGTTAGGACTGAGACAGGGAGGAGTAGGGGAGGGCTCAGGGATTGCCCGACGAAAGCCATGTCGATCCTTTGGATCCCAACTGCAGCCAATCAGAATCGTCGTGTATCAGGAATTTCCTTCTTACACGGTGCGTCTCCTTGACTAAGGGAAATGAAAGGGGGTCGACAGGGTATTTCGGCGCGGAGATCAGAGCGGGAAGAAAAAAAGCGCAAAGAATAGCGTGAAATGGAACCAAGATTCAGATAATCAAGAAGAAGAGAAAAGGCACGCAAGGTCGAGAAAGAGATGGAAAACGGTTACAGAGAGAGAAGGAGCGTGAGCGGGAAGAGGAGAGTGTTGAAGGCAGCATGAGAAGCAGGAGGGGAGGCTCGCATGCATGGCGCCGACGCGGAGGCAAAAAGGGCACCAAAACAGTTACAGCTATTTCAATTGAAAAGTACCATATCCGCGCGGTAGAGCAAGCGCGGGAGAAAAATACTATGCCTATTCAGATTCCTACGAAAGTTCCCAGAGCTTTCCAAAACGAGGTTGAGGACATTCAAGCGCAAGAAAGGACACATCAGACTCCGCTTATTTCGAAATTCCTAACTGTCGTCCTAAATTCCTAGTGCACTTGCTAAGGCGCCCGTAATTCCCATGTAATTCCCGAATTTGCAAAAGACAAATTTTCAAAAATTGATCCGAGGGTCTCACATATTACATCCATGAAAATACAAAAAGAGGCCTCGTCGGATGGTCACCCAAAATTTGACAAAAGAAAAAARAAAAAAAGGGGGGGGGGGGGCAGGGGAACAGCGCGTCATACCCCTGATCTTTAACGAATCAGACCATTGAGCTTGCTTTTGTATCTCCAATGCCTCTAACTGCGAGAGTGCCGACAGCCTTATGCCTGTCCAATACAAGTCTGCAAAAGGATCCTGACCCAGATTAGACTCTGCCTCCACTATTTGTTTCTTTAGTTGGAGCTCAATCCATGTTCTTTTTGCTGCCTTCATTCTTGAGAACTCGATTAGAGCTTCCCTGATGATACTTAAACCACCTCCGCCCATTGATCCTCTTATTCTAATAAGTCTCTTGCATGCATCCACTCCTTCATTTGGGTGGACACCCACAAAGGAATGATCCCCTTATCTTTGAACAGGCTGATATTTAAACGAAAGGGGGGCCTGGTCGCCCAGACGGAGTCCCTGGGTACTACATCAGTAAACACTGGATAGTGATCTGAAATGTCAGATACACAGTAATCTGCATGGATACAACTCTCCCATAGGGTGCCCCTAACTGCAATAAAGTCCAATCTCCTTCGAGGTTGAGGAGATTTGTCGTCCGGTTGGGGGCCAAACCATGTGAACCCATGCTCATCTGGGTTGAACTTCATGGTTCTGTATGTGTCCGTCAAAGACATCAATAGTGTGCTGTCCGTCCTTAGTGGGAAAGGGTCCGGGGAGTCTAAGCCTGGATTCATTGTGGTATTCCAATCACCTAACAGTGCTAGATTTACGGAATAGGAATGCAGGCGGTTAAATTCGAGAAGAACTCTGTTCTTTCAATGTAGTCCGATGGGGCATACACCGACATCACAGTCCATTCTTCCGTTTCCAGAACTATTTTCATCCAGGCAAATCTTCCCCCCGGATCTGCGTATGAATCCACTAGTTGACAGTCCAAGCCGTTGTGCAGGAGCACTGCGACTCCCCCTTTCGAGCCATTGGCTGGGCCCCATATTTGTGGTCCAGTCCACCAATGTCTGATTTCCTGTAGTTTATCCGTATTTAATTTTGCCTCTTGTAACGCTACTATGTGTGCGTTCTCTGAATGGAACCATGCAGAAGCCGCACTCTTTTATACTTATTGGCTGTGTCACCCAATCCTTTGACATTCCTTGCGCATGGGCGATGCTAATCTTCTCTGTATCGTTCCAATTTTACGGATGTCCCAAAGGACCAATGGAAAATTTTCCTCCTAGAAAGCATTCAAACATTCCATCTTCAGCCCTGCGCCTGCGGGGAAGGGGCTGCTTGGATATTTTGGATTCATTTGTGCCTCTCGAAACCTGTCCGCCCCGACCTTAACTTGAAGCTTGGTTCCACTACTCTGGACATGGACAAAAGACAAAACTCATGGCAGCGTATCTTTCCACGCTCTAGCGGATGCACATTTCGAGAGTAGTGGAGCGAGGCCTTTTTTCATTACATCCATCCCGATTCCATGATGCATTAAGCTCCTAAGCTGTCCACATACATGTACATGTGTGTAGCATTCAGCCACACATGGACCACAGAGACCTACCTTCTGCTGCTGCTTCACTGTTGCTTCGCTGTCGTCCAATGACTCCATGGCAATCTGGCCTACCTTCTTCACCCGAATACAGTGAACGGTCATTATGGCTGTATTTAGACAGAAAGATATCCCAAATACAGCTATAATGACAGTACGTTGTATTCGGGTGAAGACTGTAGTTGCACTACTCGCCATCCGCCTTCTTTTTTTTTTTTTTTTTTTTTTTTTTAAATAAACACGGTCCGAGTGCCCAAGGCTTATATTAACAAAGGAATCAGAGGCCAGGGTTCTCACAGTCTACCCGGAAACGGAGCCGTCCGGGAGCATTACCCAGGTTTGCTTACAGGGAAAAGCCCTGCAGGGGGCCAACCCCCTGGAAATGCAGCAAATGCAAAATACCAACAGAGTTGAAAATAGTCTTCTAATCCTAATCTCAGTTCTGAATTGCTGAATCCTCTCTACATAAGACCTCTCAGCCAACAGGCTGTCTGAAAAAGGGTGGTCTGCTAGCCTTACTGAAAGGATTCAAACCAAGGTACCAGAACTACTACAGTTGGCTCTTGTAACTACCTTGGTAATACAGAATGTGTGGAGCCTAGTCCAACCAAAATTAACAATTTAAAATAGAACTGTTTTAACCAAAGGCTGGGAACCGGGCCCAGCGTCCCCTTTTAGGGCCAAATCGCAGAGAAAGAGAACGACAGCATACTAGTGCTAAAGGAGGGAAGGGGACCAGTGTCCCTGCGAGATATATCCCGCTTAGGAATAACAGAGAGTTTCGGTAGGCTTCAGGGTTAACCACGGGGAGAGTTCTAGTCTCCCATTGCTACCAGGCTTAACCAGACACTGTCTCATGCCCCAGGTTTTCCAGAACCAGGCAGTTCCTTTTCTGGCTGATCCGCCTTTTGCTTTTCGGAACCAATCTGCCCGGATGCACTGCCTACATGTGGCACGAACTGTAGCCTTGAGTTGACCGTCTGCACAACGCTCATGTCCAAAAACGTGCGAGTTCCTTTCACCCCAGATGATTGTCATCAGAATGCCCCTGAAGGTTTGTGCCACATAGCCGGCCGCTGCGTCACCCCTATTGGCGGTTTAAGGGATACCAGAAAGGATGAACTCGTCCGACCAGTCAGAGGATGCCCAGGGGAGCTTCGACCAGTGTCTGCGCCACCAAAACCAGATTCGTTTCGAGAATGGGCAATCCAACCAGAGATTTCTGTTGATTTCCCATGCCCACTGACCAGTGAGCGCGCACAGCTTGTACATACATCCATGCCTCTCCCTACCAGAAAGGCAGCCGAGGCAATCACCAACATAGACTGTTGCCACAGTAAACTCCCCAGTTTAACTGAGGGCAGGGGCTCATGCTGAAAAACACTGCCGACTCTGATGAATGACGAGCACCCTGTGCAGACAACTGGAAGCACTGGAATGGGACCGCAATCCCCTCGGCCCCCTCCACGCCCGCCCTCGCCTTAGGTCTTCCCCCCAATCAGGAAGCCACCCCGATGGGCAACCTTGACGCACCGATCTTTGCAACTGAATCGGCGGCTTTGGATCGCTTGCAAGAGCGGGCCAACTTGCGGCCAGTCGTGTGCACCCCTTTCAATGGCTCCTTTACAGTAGCTGGTCGATTCCCGGCCCCCCGCGCCACGGACAAGCACACACACCAGCGCAGGCCACCAGGCTTGACATCCCTCTTGACCCCCTCTGGCCCAACATGATCAGACTGTGGAGGAAAAGGGGCCCAAAACAGAGGCCGACTCAAAATAGATGGCAAGACATCTGGAGACAGCCCCTGTTTGGCAATCCCTTTATCCTTGACGACAACGGACACCCCTTTGCCTTGACAGCTAACTCGCCCTGGCTTGCCTGGGCAACCAAGGGGGTTTACACGGTGGGGGATCTCTGGGACCCGGCAACGGCGGACTGGGCCACAACTGATCGACTGCAACAAAAACTGAAGTACGTTAAGTCTGTGGAGTCCAAGGCCCGCCAGCTTAAGGAAGCCCTCCCCCTAACCTGGCGACTCGCCCTAAAGACGGGCCCCGTAATCCAGCCGAACGACTGGGTCATCAGATTTGTGGATCTGCCCCAGCCGCCGGTCATATACAGAGTGTGCAGTAATGTGGATGACCGCTGTGAATTGCAAGCCTACGTCCCGAACTCGCTGACTGCCAGGTTCGCCACACTCCACAGAGATGAGGACCAAGATATCACCGACAATTGGGTGGGCTTGATGCATGTGAGGGTGGTGGGGGATGTGAAAGAGGGCTATAGTGTGTATGAGTCSGCTACGCCGGTGGCCAAGCTGCCATTTGACCCAGATGAATGGGAATGGCCGGCCCATAGACCCATGAGATTCTGGGAGTACACGGTTAGAGGAGGCTATCGAGCCTCGCGCACAGCCCTGCCTATTGACTCCACATTGGCTCAGAGATGGGGTCGGGACTCCCCCATCGATGTGCAACAGCTGCGGGATCTCTYTTGGTCTAAATACTCTAAGATCATGCCGACCAATCASAGATCCCTACAATGGCAGATTCTGCACCGATGTCTCCCCACCCCAGATTGGCTCGTGTCACGAACACAGTTGGAACAGAAAGGGTTGCTCTCCCCCATCTGCGCCTACTGTGGCAGCGCGACCCCACCGGCAAGGGCARCATTGGAACACTGCCTGCTGGCTTGCCCRATGGCTACTCAGATATGGCAGTGGTGGGATGCTGCCTTCCACTCCCTTGCAGGCCACCATATACCATGGGACCTGGGTCTGCTCCTCCTAGGAAAAAACCATCAGCTGTTGGCGCACTGGTCCCCCTTCGCCCACAACCTCTTCACCTACATGCGACTACAGGTGCTCATGGTCATATGGAGAGCCTGGTGCGCTTTTGAAAGGAGGGATCACCAGTTTGGCTTACCCCAAGCACAGCAGGCTATCGAGGAAGAGATCAGGGCCTGGACACATGAAGCCTGGCGAGATATGAAAAGGGCCTGCAGGGAGGAGAAGGACCCGGTCGCCAGGCAGACTTTGGCTGATTCTTACTGTCAGCTGTGGCAAGATCCGCACAAGAAATTCTTGGAAATGAACGCCACCCTTGACATCCAGTGGAAACCCTGGCGGGCTGCCGAGCGAACCTGGGATCGGAGACCCTTCCACTGCTTTCAAGTCCCCTACCTTCAGACTAACTTCGTCCTCATCACAAACGCTACACCGCCCCCC